>VWZI01018852.1:372640-444936 GCA_013396835.1 Psilopogon haemacephalus
GCTCCCGGTGTCGGTCCGCCGCGGGGAACCGCCAGGCGGGCTGGCGGCAGGGAGGAAGGGAGGGCGGGCGGCTCCGCGCCGGGAAAAGGTGGGGCGGCACCTCGGCAGCACAGGGCTGTCCCCGGGCTCGGTCCATGCTCTACTGAAAAAAATGCGGTATTAGTAAGGATGACTACGCGCCCCTGTCCGCATCTCCGAGTTCCCCATATGGTTCTTCTCTCCTGCTCCCCTCCATGTGGCAGAACTTGTGTGGGCCGACGCACGCTGGCGCCCGGCGGGAGATGCTGTGCAGGTGTGCTTGGACGCTTGTGTAAGCTCCTGTTCATGCGGAGAACTTCAGCGAGCCCTGATAGGCTTTCTGGGTGCACTCTGCCCCTGCAGAGACCGAGGCCTCGGGGTCGGATGGGCATCATGGAAAAGCGTAACCAAATTTGAGTGAGGATCGCTGGTTTTCCCGAAGTCTGGCGGTACAGCTGTGCAGGGTGGGCAGCGCTCTGATGAAGCACAGCGTGGCACTGCCACAGCTGGCAGCCACAGCCGTGAAATCTCCCAGTTGTGACTGGAGCGGTATTGCAGGGCTGGCATTGCCATCAGGTTGTGGCAAACCTTACTTGCAGGCCAAGCCCACTGTCTGAGCAGCTGAAATGAAGAGGTTTAGTTTACCTGTACAAGGTTGGGTTTGTCTATGCAGGGGGGGGCAAGCAAACTGCACTGTGGTTGCAGAGCACTGAATGCCTGGGCTGGGAGTTAGTAGGGAGAAGTCAGCAAGGGCAATGTTTGTACCCTCATCAGCTCTGCAGTTCTTTGCCCGTGTAAACAAATGCTTTCTCCATGGGGAAGTTGTTGTGAAATACACTAGGGTGGGAATTTAGAAACAAACTTCCTGGGCACATTCTTTGTCCTTAGAAGATACACACACATGCGAGGAAGATAAATAGGGCCGAGGTAGTATATAAATTCACAGTAGAATAGCAACTTCTGACTAATAGCTTGATTCAGATTCCTCCTCTAGATTAATTACTCAAGTGAGTTTAACAGGCTAATAAAGAATAGGCTGTATGGCAGTGCCTAATGAGTTTTATTTGGGTGAAATAGTGATCCACTTGACTAGTGGACTATATAGAATTGTAGAAAGGGTTGCCTTGGAAGGGACCTTAAAGATCATCAGAGCTGAGGGGACTCAGCTAACTCTAAGTGTAGCCAAGTCTTGCTGTGCCCTAACAGGATGTTTACACCTTCTTTCTCCAGTGAAGATGAGAGCTTTTCTGAATTGAATTTAGTTTGTTCCACTTTAATAGCATATTACCAGAGAAAGTTGTGGTCAGGGGACTGGAAGACCTGCCTTTTCAGGAAAAATTGAGACAACTCGGTTTGTTCACTCTGGAGAAGAGAGGACTTAGGGAAGACCTTATTAACACATACTTGTACATAAAGGCTGGCTACCAAGACAGTGGAGAATCCCTTTTTAAAAGGAGTCACATGGAAAAGGCAAGGGGTAATGGGTACAAGTCACTCCTGGGAAGATTTCAATTGGAATCCAGAGGAAATTTTTTTTTGCACCGAGGACAGTTAGGCATTGGAATAATGTCCCAAGGGAAAAAGTGGATTCCTAACATTGATCAATTTTAAGACTCATCTGGACAAGGTGCTGGGGCATCCTATTTAAACTAGACTATCATATAGGAAGACCAGACCAGATGATCATTAAGGACCCTTCCAACCTGGTATTCTGTGAAGTGCCCAGTGAGGAGGTAAGGAGCAGTTCAGAACCACTGCTGGTTGTGATGTCTGTTTATGGGCAGGTCTGAAATACTGCTTTAACACAAAAAAGTCATAGTGCTTCAGGGAGATGCTCAGGTTTATCCTCATGGCTATTCTTCACTGCTACTGAAAGGATTTAAGAAGTCACTGGTACAACAGTTATTCTGCAACATCTGGAGTGGGTGAGTTAACACCCTGAGGAGAAGCCTCTGTAGCTGCTGGATTGTGCAGCTTCTCAAATATACTTGCTGAAGCCTTGGTGCCTTCTTACTTCATGCATTCCTAGAAGAAGCTTTGCCTGTCTTTGCCACACTATAGACCAGCAAACCCAACATGATAGCTTTAGTGGTGATGTCATCTGTGGCTTTGCTTCTCAGTACCTGTTGGTTTATCTTGCAAAGTTTTTCTTGACCCATCTATCCTGGTAGGAAGAAGACTAGAGGGAGGAGAGTGCATTTGTAAGGCAGTTTGGAGTCAACCCAGCATGGGGGTTGGTCTCTCCTCCCAGGCAACCAGCAACAGGATGAGGGGACACAGTCTCAAGTTGTGCCAGGGGAGGTATAGGCTGGATATTAGGAGGAAGTTCTTGACAGAGAGAGTGATTGGCATTGGAATGGGCTACCCAGGGAGGTGGTGGAGTCACCATCCCTGGAGGTGTTCAAGAAAAGCCTGAATGGGGCAATTAGTGCCATGGTCTAGTTGATTGGACAGGGCTGGATGGTAGATTGGACTGGATGAGCTTGGAGGTCTTTTCCAACCTGGCTGATTCTATATTGGATCTGTGGGTGATGCTATGCAGAGATGCTGTATCAGCAGGACCTCTCACTTGTGCCTCTTCTCACTTGTGCCCTGTGATAGGACAAGGGGCAATGAATGTACACTACACACAGAAATTTCCACCTCAGCTTGAGGAAGAGCTTCTTTAAGGGTCACAGAGCATTGGAACAGGCTCCACAGAGGTTGTGGAGTCTCCTTCTCTGTGGACTTTCAAGACCTGTCTGGATGTATTCGTCTGTGACGTGCACTAGTTTCTATGGTCCTGCTCTGGCAGGGGGGGGTTGGACTTGATGATCTATGGAGGCTCCTTCCAAGCCCTAACATCCTGTGGTCCTGTGGCCTCTGGCTGTTGACAGGATTGCTGTGCTCTAATCTCTGGGTTTACAGGAATTCTGAAGCTGGAGTTATTCAGCAACATTTGTGGGATCTCCTGAGGCACAGGTGGTGCAAGAAGTTCTGCAGTGATTTAAATGTCACTTTGTCATTTTGGGAACAAAATGGACATGTGGGTTGTGTGGAGGCTGACTCCTACACCAGCTATTTTCCAGGGAGCAATTTGGCTTTACTTTTGGTGGGTGCCTCATGTTGATTCCTGTCCACTTTATGCCTGTGCCTTTTCCCTCCCCTGAGATGGAATTTTAGGAGCACGACACTTTTCACCTATTTCTATCTAATGTGGAGAATATCTTCAACTCTGAAAATGCCAATATTTGGGAGAAAGAAGGGATGTGTTAGAATAATACAGCATTTTTCTGTGCTTTCTCTTTACATGTGGCTATTAAAATGGCTTAAGGTTGGAAGAAGATTGACTAAAGCAGATATGAAACAAAGATTCCTCTTTTTTTTTTTTCCCTCTGCAATATACTTCAAGTTAATCCAAAGTTAATTTTTTTGGAGGGTCTTGTTTGCTTATGAAATCTCCATTTCCCTGTATCCCTTTGAAAATAAATTTAGTCTGATCTTCCTCTCCAGTGACTTTGAGCTTTTTTTTTTTGTTTGTTCAAATGCCAAGCTTGGGAGGCTTATTTGTCCAGCTGGCTTAACCAGGAATGCTGTTCACTTAGGTGAGCTGTTTTCAAGTAACTGCTGACCAGCTGAAATTCTGACTTGTTTAATTTCCTAGAAAAATATTATGACCCCCTGAGCAGGGGGTCTGCCTCTGCTGCTGACTGAAGGATTGCCTGCAGTACGGTTTGCTTCCTCATCTATAAAGCAGGGATAATCTGCATGCTTGGGATTATGGATAATAAAACAAAATGGAAGTGTTAAGGTTGCTGTAATTGCTTTAAAGATGTACTTCACTGCACGCTGTTAAAATGTATCCTGTGGTGCAGGGACAGGAAAGCATTGCGTATTAGAGCATAGTATACAGAAAACCTAAAACCAAAAAAACTCCCACCAGAAAACAAACAAAAAACCCCCAACCAAACAGCAATGCCCTCCCCCAAAACAACACCAACAACCACCACCCCAAAACCAACAACCACCACCACCAAAACCAGACATACCCTCCCGAACAAACACACCCCCCAACAACAACTCCTGTTCCCTGGGACAGGACAAGAAGCAATGGATATAAGCTGCAGCACAGGAGCTTTCAGCTCAACACAAAGGGGAACTTCTTTACTCTAAGGGTCCCAGAGCACTAGAACAGGCTCCCCAGAGAAGTTGTGACCTCAACACAAGGGGAAACTTCTTTACTCTAAGGGTCTCAGAGCACTGGAACAGGCTCCCCAGAGAGGTTGTGAAGTCTCCTTCTCTGGAGGCTTTCCAGGCCTGTCTGGATGTGTTCCTCTGTAAGCTGTGCTAGATTGTCTGGTCCCACTCTGGCAGGGGAGTTGGACTCAATGATCTCTTTGGGTCCCTTCCAACCCCTGACATTCTGTGAGCCTGTGAAAACTCAAACCAAAACCAAACCATTAAAAAAACTCAACCCAAACCTGAATACATTTTACAAACCAATGTGGGGTTACAGATTGGAAAGGAAGAGTTAGGATATGGATCCTAAAAGTTTGTATTGGCTGAGAGTGAGACTGGAGAAATTTGTGGAAGAGAAACATTTGAACATATATAATCGTCATCAGGCACAGAAGGTTCCTGAGCTGAAAATAGCTGAAGAGTTGGAGCATATTAGAGATATCTATCATATACTCTGGCACTGGCAGTTGTCATGCTGTTGGAGACAACTCTTCTTTGGCAGAGAAAAAAAAAAATCAAATTATATGCAATCTGTTTTAATTAAATGAAGTATCCAAACCTCTCAACCAACATTTTGCTACATTTTTATTCTTCTCTTGTAAGAAGCTTTCAGTTGCTTATGTCATTGAAGTTACTTCATCCTATGGCAGAGGAAACTTTAGTCTTGCTACGTGAAGTTTTGTCAGGACGTTAGAAATTCTCTGCTGGAATTACTCAGAAATTCCAGTTCTTCTTTCCATGGCTGCCTTATGGTGGTGGGTGACAGTTACATTTTGATCAAATCCAAGCATGCAGATCTGCCTTGTACTTTGGTCATCTTCCTACCATCTGACATTTATAGCAGCCCATATCCTTGTTGGCAACTGCTTATCGTAGTAATGCCTGAGTGACCTTTTATTTCATGCTGCTGAAAACTATTCTCTACTTCAGGAATAATGTCATTCCTCTAATAATATCCTAATATCCCTGTTCTCAAAGTCACTTTGTCTTCCTGGCTGCCATTCTAGACTATACAATCATGGAATTAATCAGGGTGGAAAAGACCTGCTTACACGTGTTTTGTTGTTGCCTCTGGTTCTTGTGCCGTCACCATATTTCATTAGCACCTTTATGCTTCTTTGTCCAATGTCATTAATAAGGATAAGAAAAGAAGCAAAATACTTGCTCTATTTTTTTTTTTATATACTAGAGAGGCTTTCATTTTGGAGTTTCTCTCGTGTTGTTGGGGCGTGCATGTGCTGTTGGGGCTGAAACCCGTGCAGAGAAACACAGGCTTGGCTCAAAGAGTCAAAAGTTCTGCTGTCAGAAGCGTTATTGAAGCAGGCTGATTGATATTGGTGACATTTTGCTTTAAAGCCTGCCACAGAGGTTCCACTCAGTAACTTAATACCCCCATCACTTTGGCAGTTATTATGTGATTAACACTGGTTGTGGTAGGTAGCCTCAAATTTTTCCTATTGTGATCAGGCTATTTATGTATTCCTGCTAAATGTATTTGATTAAGATAATTGTCTTTCACAGTATCCTTTAACTCCTCAAGCCTGTGGCTGGTGACACGTGAAATGTTGAGTAATGAGTGGAAGAGCTTAGTGGCAGTGACCACGGCAGCTGAAGGGGAATTTCAGTGTCTCTTGTGTTTATTTGCATAGTAATTTGTTTCATAGTCAGTGTTCAGTGAGTTACTAAATTGAGAATACTTCTTAATTAGCTCACACATTATGACATCTGAGCAATTGTGCCTGGGTTTGGTTAACTACAGCTGAAGGAAATGGAAGGCAAACCCACTCCTCTGAAGGAGTAACTCAGTTTTGTAGAATGCCAAGCTGCTTTTCTGCCCGAGGCTGGGGATTAGTGGGGGTTGCCAGGATGATGCCCGCTGCCTGTCTTACACTGGCACTGGCTGTGAGGCTGGCGATGTCTGGACTGACGTTTGGGCTGCTTTCTAGCTTCCTCGGGAGGGTCCAGGTGCAGTGGTACCAGCCCTTCGCTGCCAGTGCGTGGGGAAGAGGTGCCATCATGTGGCTTGTGTTCATGGAAGGTGTATGGAATTGACCTTGACCCACTGACACTAAAAACGCAGCTGCTTGCTCTAAGCTAAGGAACAATGTATTTCTTGGCCAGAACATGTTCTGGTAAGTCCCGCACTGACCTGCAGCTGGCTCCTATAAAACAGTTTTCTCTTTAACTCCTTGCCCACACTGCAAACCAAGCTCAGGCTGAGAACACTTCGTACTGGATCTTTAAGTGCTGCTCTTGGTGTGTAACACCTTCTGTTCCGGACGTGGAAAGAATCCATCAGCCCTACGGGTTTTGCGAGTTTGCTTGAGCAAAGATCTTGCCGCTTTCACTTTTGTTTTTGTGCCTGTTTCCAAGGGCTGTAGCCTCAGATGCAGTGGTGCCATGTGTGGCTTGGAAACCTATCAAGGAAATGACACAGAAAATGGGATCAACTTCACTGGCATTAGAATGAATCATGGAATGGTTTAGGTTGGAAGAGACCTCAAAGATCATCCAGTTCCAACCCCCTGCCATAGGCATGGATGCCTCCCACTAGAACAGGTTGCTCAAGGCATCATCCAACCTGGCCTTGAACACCTCCAGGGAGGGAGCAGCCACAACCTCCTTGGGCAACCTGTGCCAGGGTCTCACCACTCTCACTGTAAAAAACTTCCTCCTAACATCCCATTTAAATCTCCCCTCTGCCAGTTTAAACCTATTACCCCTCATCCTGTCATAACAAGACCTTGTGAATAGTCCCTCCCTAGCCCTCCTGTAGGCCTCTTTCAGATACTGGAAGGCTACTGTAAGGTCTTCTTGAAGCCTTCTCTTCTCCAGGCTGAAGAGCCCCAACTTTCTCAGCCTGTCCTCATAGCAGAGTTGCTCCAGCCTGAGTTGCTCCCTGATTAAAAGGGATACATTTCTTTGCTGGTGTTACATATCTAGGAAAGGCTCTGTTTGAATGTGAGCCATGGGTCCCATCAGTTACCATATTTAAGGGCAAATAAACCAAGTTGGCTTGGTGAAATTGTACACTCCAATTTGCTTGGTTGCAAACCTGCGTTATTGGTTAATTCACGCTAGATTTCCCAGCCGCCAGGATGAATGGGCAAAGCTGCACTCTACAATTATGACAAATTCTGTTAAGGTTTGTACTCAGCTGTTGTTACTCGTGTGGCCCCAGTGGTTTGAATTCCATCCGTGACGTGAGGAAATTCTAAAGCAAGCTGTGCATTTTGATGCTGATGAAAATGCTGAATATAGATGGCAATAGTCTTCAAAAAGGGGAAAAGGAAAGGAAAAAAAAAAAGGGGAAGCAGAATATGGTGTCTTTTCAACCTAACTTACAATTTGCTCCTTGTCATTTATCCTTAATATATAACAATTAATGAAGTATGTCTTATATATGGTAAAGGAAGATCCTTATTTTTCATATTTCCTCAGTGTAACATTATACTTAATACTACATAATGCATTCAGTTAGAGCTGAAGTGTACCTGTCCACCCATGCTTTCTGACACCTTGCAGGAGGATGCATGATGTAACAGCCCTGTATGTGAAGTGACAAGGTTCAGTAGGCAGCCTTTTGACCTGGCTCTACTGAACTACTCAAGACCCCAGATGGGTCTCATCATGTCTCTGTACCTGATCTCTGGGCACCCAGATGATGTAGGTTTGGTCACACAGTTGTTTCCTTGGTTCATATTAACGCTTCTAAAAAGAGCCTTAGCATTGGCTGGAGCTCAGTGTGGTGCTGTAGAACTGAAATTAAAGTGGGTCACCTTTTCATAGAGTCACAGAAACGTCCAGGTCGAGAAAGACCCTCAGGATCACCAAGTCCAACCTATAACGCTACACTACAAGGTGCACTCTAAACCATATCTGCAAGCACCATGTCCAAATGACTTTTAAACACATCCAGAGTTTGTGACTCCACCTCCCTGGGCAGCTCACTCCAATGCCTGACCACTCTTTCTGTGAAAAAATGTTTCCTAATGTCCAGTTTAAACTTACCCAGTCACAGCTTGAGGTCATTCCCTCTTGTTCTATCACTAATCGCCTCTGAGAGGAGACCAGCACCACCCTCTCTACAATGTCCTTTCAGGTAGCTGCAGATAGTGATGATGTCTCCCCTCAGCCTCCTTTTTCACACTAAACAGCCCCAGCTCCTCAGTTTCTCCTCGTAAGATTTATTCTCCCTTGCCCAGTTTTGTTGCCCTCCTCTGCACTTGCTTCAGCACCTGTGTGTCCCTCTTGTAATGAGGTGCCCAAAACTGACCACAATACTCGTGGCCTCACCAGACCTGAGTACAAGGAGACAATCATCTCCTTACTCCTGCTGGACACAGCATTTCTAATCCAAGCCAGGATGCCATTGGCTTTCTTTGCCACCTGGGCACGCTTTTAAACTCTGGGCAGGGCAAGAGTGCTCTGTTCTTCAGTATTCCCCTGTGCAGGTGTTCTGCTCTTTGTGTTCAATTTCAGTGGACTGTCTATGCTGACTTTTAATATCTGCTGTATAAACTTTATCCACGGCACGTTTCCATTTAGATATTTTTCATTCTACCTGCACTTTTGGCAAAAGTCAACAGCTACAATGAAGTCATTTGATGGAAGCAGGGTCTGAATATTTTCAAAGTTCCTGGTTTAAAAGGCTGTAGGTACTCATCATTGTTGCGATGCCTTTTATCTCAGTTAACTTATGGTATGGCTTGGGTTAGTCTGACCTTGTAAAATGATCTATTTGTGGCTGCTGTATTAATCCAGGGTCAGTTATTAGTATTTAAATCCTACAGTATACAGTCTTCTCTGATTTTCTGCTTTTTCACAAGATATTTTCCTGGAGAGGGCACAGCAGGCTAACTGATTAAAAGTCAATATACTTTTTATAGTGCAGGAAGAAAATATTCTGCTGATTGAGGAGGAAAAAACCCAAACCCTTCACTTGCTCTAAGTACCAACAGGGCTTTATTCATAGCATCAGTAAGGATTTTTTTGTCTTCAGTTTTAGAACTGAATTAACTCATCAAAGCCTAAAATGCCAGATGATTTCTTGTTTGCCTTTTCTAGAAGAGATGGATTATGAGGAATAAATCTTTCTCTTTTTTCCCTTGATTTTTTTGCTCTTCTTTCCTGAACCTCATGCCTTAGTCTTTAAATGTCTGAGACATACATGGGCTATGTGAGTTAGAGCAGTGAGGAAGGAAATATCTCAGAGCCTTTCTTATTGCATAATTGTGGGGTGTATTTTACCTGTGTGCTTTATTGTGATCTACTGGTAACTTCTCTTGTGGCTGGCCTGTCATAGAATCATAGAATGGCTTAGGTTGGAAGGGACCTCAGAGATCATCTGCTCCAACCTCCCTGCCATAGACAGAGATGCCTCTCAGCTGGACTTGGCTGATCAAGGCCTCATCCAACCTTGAACAGCCCCAGGGAGGAGGCATCCACAAATCTCCCTGGGCAGCCTCTTCCGGAGTCCCACCACCTTTGTGCTGATGAACTTCTTCCTAAGATCCAGTCTAAGTCTATTCTTCCTCAGGTTAAAACCATTCCCCCTTGCCCTATTGCTAGACACCCTTATGAAATGTCTCTCTCCAGCCTTCCTGTAGGGATCCCTTCAGGTGCTGGAAGGCTGCTGTAAGGTCCCAGAGATGTCTGAGCATCTCTGCAGGTTGTATGTCGGCATCACCTCTGCAGCTGTGGAATGAGCAGCAGTAAGCAAGGGGAAGTGGCTGCTCTCAGACTGGTACTGAGGAGCAGTGAACCAGAGGAAGTACTGCATTTTGAGTTGAAGAAACCTAAAAAAAAACCCACCCAGAAAAAAACTCCAGCTGAAAATTGAGCTCCAGACCACTTGTAAGCATCAAGAATTTATGATGTGGCCTGGGGGAGGGACCGGGAGGGAGAACAGCTGTTTGGATTTTTGTTCATTTATTTTTTAAGATGGTAAACATTTAATTGTGGCTTTCTGGCCAAGTTGTGTCTGAGAGAGTTAGACCCAGTGATCCTAAAACGTGTTGTAATTTTAGATGGATGTGGTAATCATTTGCTGTCGTAGACTACTACTGCATCCTGTTAAGCAGATGCTCCATTTCATCTCATAGGTGGATGCACTTCAGTGGTGCATAAACTGATTGTTAAAATATGGAAAGAAGGGAAGAAAATAATTCGTACACATGGTTGGCTCTGAAAGTCACAAAGCTGTTGTTTACTACATGGCTGAAGGAGTGAGCTAAGAGAATCCCTTAGATTTGGTCTGGGTCCCAGCTCGGGTACAATCCAGTGCTTTGTTGCAGTTTGTCATTTCTGCAGTGCCTGAAGCCTCTTGGCAGCTAAAGCAAATCTGGGGGGGTGTGGGCTGCAAGTGTGCTGCTGAATTTATGTTGCAGGGTGATCCAAACCTTGTGGTGTTTGTTAAGGGAAGGATAATGCCATGGAAGATGCAAGCCCTAAAGGGACAAAAGCAGAGTGTGGTAGTTAGCTGCCAAAGAGGAAAGGTAGGGATGCAGCATATTCCAAGCTTTAAGTGTGTTTTGGCTTGAGAAAGATAAACTGTAACACCCCCATGCCAGCACTGATTTGTGCATAGGAATCCTTCCTCAGTGTTTTGCTAAACAAAAAAAAAAAAACCACACCCCACAACACCAAAAAACATTAGGAAAGAAAATGTAGAAATCCTCCTAGATTTGTTAGAAACACTTTGGAAAATATAACTGGAATTCAAACTCCTGTCCACAAAGAAATGTCCAAAAATGGATCTTTGATGCTGAGAAAGCTTCTACCACCTAGGCTATCTTAAAGCTACACTCTGCCAGCTCCAAGAGTGTCTACAGATGATTAAAGGGCCTGCTCTCTTTATCCCTCAGTGTCCACATGTATGAAAGAGATTGATAAAACTGATCAGGCTGTTAGAACATAGCCTCTCATAAATAGTGCCTTTTGTAATTGCCTTTGACAGCAGCTGCTGGAACAAACCCACAGAAGATGTAAAAATAATAATGGCAGTGAAGTGAGTACCTCTTTATTTACCTTTTTGTTATTGCGCTGAAGGATACAAAGAGGAACATTCAGCAGATATTTAATTTCTTGTTTTATCTCATTAAACAGACAGTCCCCAAAACAAATGAGTTTCAGATTAGTTTTACCAAAGCTATTTATCTAATTATGGCTTTCACCGCGCTCGGGTGAATGGCTGCAAATCAATAAGTCTCTTAGGTTGCCAGGACATGCATTAAAGCTGGTGAACCTCCAACCTGAAGAGGAGGAGTGATGTCTCTTGGCTTTCTCCATCGGGATGTCTGTTCGTACAGAGTATGCATAGACTGAGCATTTATTTTGAAACCCTTGCTTAAAAATGCCCGTTTTGGAGTCAATCGTTTGCAGTTCAAGGTGACAGTTAATACTTACACTAGACCAAAGTTGTTTCAGAGGAATGTGGCATAGATGAAGACCATGCTGTAAGTGGGTCAAAAGTGCCTCCTGTGATCTGTGTTGATGCTGGAGGTATAACTGTAGGGTATGGAAGAATGTCACATTACAGATGGCTGCTCCGTAATCTTGTAAAGCTCTTTATTATCTTATTATTAGTATTATTAAATGTCTCTGTATTGGCGCCTTGTGTTTAAGGATGAGGTGCAGCTAACAGAGCAACACTGCTGTTGGAAGTTGTGCTCTTGTCAAAACCAGCGCACGCTTTTGCTCTTTGAGAATCTATTTCTTGTGGCTGGTGAGAAGTACCTACTTCAGCTGCTCATTAAGAGCAAAACATATTGCAGGAAAATATATGGCAAAATCTATGGGAGTGGACAAGGAAATATTATGTTCTTGCATTCTGCATATAAAAAGAATTCCAAAGACAGTATCTAGAGACAGCAGTAATTTCTTTTTACAAACCTGAGTTACAAAGTGGCTGCTGCCACTGAAGAGCTAATGGTAAACTTTGTGAGACTTCCAAAACTGGAAACCTGAATGTTAATTTTTTTTTTTTAAATCCTTTTAATTTTTTTTTTTTATTTTTTTAGCTAAGGAAGAAAACAGACCAAATCTTCATCTCTTGCTGTAGCAGTTCTTGATGTTATCTGACTTTTAGAAACAAAGTTAAGTACTGAGTGCCATGAGTCATCTTCTTTTCAGCCTGAGCCAACTCCATCTTCAGTATTTGTGTGTGCTTGTTGCCTTATGCTGTGACTTTTCCCCTCCTAAGTTAGTCATTGTTATCTCTTGGCCCAAGTGGAGAAGTTAAAAATGTCAACAAGCATGAGACAGGCGAAAAACATGCAAACAGCCCTCTCATGTTATCTTCCAGACCCCAGAGTGTTCCCATTCCCATTGCTGTGCTGTTCATGAGCCCATCTGATCTTCTGGTCGTGTCCTGGTGGTGGGAGCGGAGAGGTGAATTCCAAGGCAATGGTTTACTGGCCAGCAGTGATGTTCTAGAGGCCCTCTCCTCTTAACTTCTGCTGGTGTGTCCAGTGCCTGCAGCTGATCTGGCACTCATGGGGAAAATGCAGCAAATAGGTTAGAGGTGAAGAAACTTAATCTTTTTGCAAGCCTTGCTTTTCAAAAAAGTCTCTGCGTATGTTTCTATATACCAAGAAGATGCTGAAGCTCTTTTGGTAGCTAATTTTGGCGCTTGAGAGGTGACTAAACATATCTTATCCCCTAGGCTCAGGCTGGCTCAGGTGAAATTGGTTGTGGTGGTTCCACTGAGATGAGTTTGAAGTAATCTCTAAAAAGTTGTCATGGGAAAAGATCACAGGATCACAGGATGTCAGGGGCTGGAAAGGATCCAAGGAGATCATCAAGTCCAACCTCCCTGCCACAGCCAGACCAGACAATCTAGCACAGATCACAGAGCAACACATCCAGACAGGCCTTGAAACTCTCCAGAGAAGGAGACTCCACAACCTCTCTGGGCAGCCTGTTCCAGTGCTCAGGGACCCTTAGAGCAAAGAAGTTGCCCCTTGTGTTGAGGTGGAACCTCCTGTGTGGCAACTTACACCCATTGCTCCTTATCCTATCCCAGGGAGCAAGTGAGTAGAGCCTGTTCCCCTCCTCCTGACCAGCACTCAGCAAGTTGATCAAGATGAGAATCAACTGATTCTTGAAGACAGCATATCTCAAAATCAAAGAATCTTACAGCAAGTGCTGGTTCGATGTGAATCTACTCTAGCGCCCGTTGAACCAGTGATTCAGTTGTCCTTGCTTGCAGACTGAGCTATCGAGCTGCATGGGGTTTTGAGATTGTTATTGTGAAAGGGCTGGAAGAGACTGAACTAAGGTTACCTACTTTGGTGATGTGTCCAGGCTACTTTGGTGGACTGATGAGGGCAGACTGAGTGTCAACATCACAGCAGACTGTTAGGATGTCACTGACATCTTGCTTTTTGTTAGTGTATGCAGAAATACATCTCTGTTAGTCTCTGCTGGATCAGTCACTGAAGTGAGGGGTGCTGCACTGTATTAATTTTTTGGGGTTATTTTGCTTCCCTGATTTCTAGCAAATCTCTCTAACAAATTGGTGTTTTCCATGGGCACGTTGCTTGAACCATCTTTTAAAGACAGCAGTTCCCCATCTCATCCCCTCCTCTGCTCTCTCACCCACCTCCTGTGTTGTGTAGGTCAGAAAACATTTGCTGACTTAAAATGATATTTATTACTGACTTTTAAGTCTGAGTGGGCTGGTAACCAGGATACAGTAGGCAAGTGGAAGGAGGATAACAGCAGGTCGAAGTGATTTAAGTTGCAAGCATTGGCTATGATGCAGAGTATTAAAGAATTAGGTAGTTGATTCTCTTTGCCCCTAAACCTGAAAAAATGTGGTCAGCCTTTACCTCTGGTCCTTTTCCATGGAGCAAAAGACCATTTCGAGAACCTTGGGGTGAAGACTCAAGCTGCTGAAGGAGGAGGTGGCTGAGTTCCATGGTGCTGCTTCATGTGGATTTATAAAGGAGGAAATTATAAGAGCTCTGCACAGTGGTGTGTGTGATAGGACAAGGAGGATGCAACTCTAGGCATTGCAGGGACCTGCTGCTTAGTCTGGTGGCCAGAAGGTCCTCAGATGTACTGACTAGCACTGATTGCCAGGTCTGGTTGTCCTCAGGTGGAAACGTGACCCTGTAGAAAGGCAGTGATGTGTGAATCCTTTCCTCCAATTGTGCTATGGCATCAGCAGACTGCTCTGGTGGCTCTTGGAGGTTGCTTTCTTCAGGATATGCTCAGCTATATTTTAGCTGTGAGTAAGGCAGAGGCTATTCTACTTTTCCATGCCTCGGTTTACACAACTGATAAATTTCCTCATGCCCACATTGTGTCCTGCTTCTTGCTTACGTGTTCTAGTGAGTCTTTCTTTAAAAACAGCTATGGTGATACCACTGCTCTCTTCAGTGAGGGACAAGGGACTCTCCTGGGTTATTTCAGATTCTGCAGGTGCAGGCTGTGTTTGCTGCCTCACATCCTTTGAAACAGCCTTAAAATCATCCACAACTTTTCAAGCCAAAAGACTTCTGGTTTAAAACAAAAGCTTGGGATCAGTTGATAGGAAGGCTGCTTTAACAGAGTTTGAGTGGACTGTGCCAACTACGTCTAAGCCCCTGGCATGCTCTTCTGATACATCCTTCTGGACTATCCTTGTGTCTGGCCTGTTCCATGATGATAAATAAACCTCAAACCACTCCTCTGTAAGAGTAACCTTACAGCAGCTGATGTGCAGAGGTCTTGTTGAAGTTGGAGAACTCAATCTCTTTGCCAGGAGATGCATCTCACAGAGGTGTGTATGTTTACCTTCATAGCATAACTCACCTCAGATCCCTGTGCTTTTGCAGTTCTGTGGACTTCTTTTTTTCCCACTGCACACATGTTTTTCATGCTAATTTACACTCCAACACATTTTTTTTTTTGTTTCCATGTGCCTTTGAATATGGGAATAAGATTGACTAGGATATAGACATCATATGGTGGGGCTTCTGTTGGCATGTCAAAAGAGATAATAGTTGCAAATGCAATTAAAGGTTAATTAATTCAGATAATTTAATCAGATGTACAATTAGAGAAATCTTCTAATCTGTTGACTCTCAAACTTGAGGTTTTTTTTTTCCTGCTTAAGGCATGGTACCTTTCTTGTAAAGGGGGAAAAAAAGATGTCTTTTTAGTTGTTTAGAGGCCTCCTAATGCTTGTAAGGAATGAAACAAAGGGGTAGGAAATCTGTGCTTTAAATACTGAGTCTAGATTTGCTGGAGAGGTGTTTTCTGAGGGCTGGAAAATCATTAAGATTAATGACCTCTTGTGGGAGAAGAGACTGATGTGGGACAAGTTGAAGGAAGATTTATTAGTTTAGATTTTTCTCCATGAAAGGTTTAATGCAACACAGTTTAACCCTTCCTTTTTCTATGAGTTTGTGTGGGGTATCATCATCATAGGGTGTCAAATTGTGTGGCTTTTTGCCTGAGCTGAGTTTAGTTGAACATCTGTATTTTAGAAGCTGAGGAGAGGTGCAGAGATGACCTGTGCTGGCTTTGTCTTATCTCACTCATGCTATCTTGAAAATGAATGTGGAGAACCCTTATAATGAACCTGCTCATGAAACAGAGATGCTGGAGTGTCCAGAGAAGGGCAGTGAGGCTCATGAAGGGTGTTCAGCATGTGGCCTGTGAGCATTGAAGGGTACTGGGGTTGTTCAGTTTGGAGAAAAGGAGGCTGAGGAGACCTCACCATTCTCTACAACTACCTGAAAAGAGATTGGAGTGATGAGAGGACAACCTCTTCTTCTTGGTGGTAAGCGACAGGACTAGAGGATAATGCCACAAGCTGCACCAGGAGGGGTTCAGGCTGGCTATTAGGAGATAATTCTTCACTGAAAGGGTTCTCAAACATTGGAGTTGTCTGCCCAGGGCACTGATGGAGTCGCCACCTCTGGAGGTGTTTAAGCAGCCTGTGGACCTTGCACTTAGGGCCATGGGTTAGTGTTAACCCTCTAGTGCAGGGTCGAGGGTTGGACTGGATGCTCTTTGAGCTCCCTTCTGACCAGATGTATTCTGTGGCATTCCGAATGTCTCTTTTTGGAGCAAGGTCCTACCCTTTAAAATTGCAGACCAAAATGAGAAAAATCTCTGGTGCCAGCTAGAAAATACTGAGAGGGAAAGTCCCAGTCCTCACACTGAGGGATCCAATTTCCGCAGCAGAAGGAAGAAGGACTTGTAGGCTCACTTGAGTTTAGAGGGAGTAATTTTACAGTATGTAAATTCAGAATGATGCAGCATAGGCATGGTGTGACGTAGCCATGTGCTTTAGTAATAGCAAATGCCTGCAAACAATTGCTATATGAACAAAGAATGAAAATAAAAAGATGTATTTAAAAAAAGGGCAGGTGATTAAAACCCAGGGTAAACAAAACAATATCTGTAAGGAAATCTGCTTCTAGTGTGGAAGTCTTGCCTAAATTCAAGGATCTGAAGGGAGCCTACAGGAAGGCTGGGGAGGGACTATTCACAAGGTCTTATTATGACAGGATGAGGGGTAATGGGTTTAAACTGGCAGAGGGGAGATTTAAACTGGATGCTAAGAAGTTCTTTGCAGTGAGGGTGGTGAGACACTGGCACAGGTTGCCCAGGGAGGTTGTGGCTGCTCCCTGCCTGGAGGTGTTCAAGGCCAGGTTGGATGAGGCCTTGAGCAACTTGTTCTAGTGGAAGGTGTCCCTGCCTATGGCACAGGGTGGGGTTGGAACTGGATGATCTTTGAGGTCCCTTTCCAACCTAAACTATTCTATGATCCTGTTAATCTTTTCTTGAGCCTATATTCATGAAGGAGATTCCTATCTAAAGTGTTTCTTTGACCTTGTGGTGGTTCTGAGCATATCTTTTACTTTCTTAACAGCTTGATCTACATGAGATATATTTGGTTATCATCCTGTTCTACTAACTAAAACTTGTATCTGCTGGGAACATGGCACTTGAGCTGTTTTTCTGTGTCCAAAAATGTACAAGACTCACCTGTGTCAGGGCTGTTTTCTGATTCTGTAATTCCTCGGTCTAATGAAACCCAAATTTACCTAAGTTGCTTTTAGCCAAAGCTGTTTGTGTTCTAATCCCATTCCATACCTAATGGCTCTTGCACACTACTTCCCATGTTCCTGCATGTCCCACAGAATCAGGATTGAAGAACAGGCACGCAGTGACTTCTGGCACACTGGCAGGCACTTTCCTACTGTGTTTTTCAGGTCCCTCTTCATCTTGGAGGTAACAAACCTCCCTTTGGAGATGGAGGGCACTTGAGGTTTCATTTGCTCCTACTTCAGCCGCCAGATCTAAGGTTTTCAAGTGCAAGAAAGATGTTATCAGGGCTGGTGTGATGCCTTTCTGCAGACCGTTTGAAGGTGCCGCTCAGCAGAGCTCCAAGTAAGGCTGAGGCTCTGCCAAGAGCAGGTGAGGAGTTTCTGCACCTGCTTTGCTGAGGAATTGCTTGTGTCATCCAGGGGAAGAACTTCTTTCCCTTTCCTTGTGCATCGAGTGCTTTTGAAACTCCTCTACAGCAATGCCTCTGTGAAGCTGAAACTGTTAAACTTTAGTAGTTTTTCTGCAAAACAGCACATTGCAGCTCGCTTCTGGAAGCGGTTAGGAATGCCTGCTCTCCAGTCCACAGCAGGCTGGCACCAGCTTGTGCCAAGAGCTACTGTCAGGGAAATTAATATTGTTCCCAAGAGGTCACATAATGGAGCGCTGCCAGTACAAACAACGGGGCTGCAGATTCTCCAATTGTTAAAGCTGTAATGCAAGCTGCTTTAACCAGACCTCCTTCATCCAGCCTGGAGCTCCCTCCCACTCTCAGCAAACCTCAGAAGCCAGAAAAGCACAGGTCAGCAGGTTTTTAGTCATGATGTGCTGTGTTTTGAATGTCCTATGGGTTTTTGAATGTAGAGAGGGGCTGCTGTGCTGGTTTGAGGCTAATTGGAATATTTTAATAAGAGGAATTAGAGTATTGCCTGTAAAAAGATAACACTGGTGATGTCCACTTCACTCATAGCTTTACTGAGATCTACAAAAGCAAGGACACAAACATAGATAAGACAGAGTTGCTCTGGCTGTTGGTCTCTCCCTCTGCTTGGCTTCTAGCTGGATCTGTGTAACCCACCTGGATGCATTCCTGTGAGAACTACCCTAGGGCATCCTTCCTTGGCAGAGAGGTTGGACTCAATGATCTTTGGAGGTCCCTTCCAACCTCTAAAGTTTGTGATTCTATTTCCCTTTCCCCTTTTCACAGTCACCAAGGATGAATGGTAACCTGCCCCTGGGAGCATGTTTGTAATTACAGTGTGAAATACCCAGTGCAGAGTCTATTGGAAGCACCCAAGAAGGTATTATTAAATGATAACCTGCACCATTACAAATATTAACTGCTGCACACAGTTTTAATAATCAGCAGAAATTAACCACCTGCCTGCTCATGTGTGCTGCTATCCAGATCAAAACCAAACCAGATGCTGATGCATGGGAGCATGGTGGCAGATTACAAAGATCATCCACTGCTGTTTATTAGGTGCTGAGTCATAAAGAGAAATAAATTCAGCAATGCTGCTTATTTTTTTATGGTGACAGTCAGCACAGTGCCTGGTTTTGTACTGAAGGAAAAAAAGGGAGGATGCTGTTTCTCTCTGAAATGTTGCTAACAACCAGAAAGAGTGAAATGCTCTGGGAAGCTTTTAAAGTAGCATGCTCTAACATAATAAAAATCCACAAAATTCTGATTCTTTTCCTCTTTTCATGTTTAATGAACTCTCATTGCAAATACTGTATTAGCAGATGGGTTGAAAAAAAATCCATACTGTTTTTACAAGAAAGAGAAGAGAAAACTTGATTTAAGCTCTGTTTCTGTATTGTAAACTATGGCTGTAGCCTGTGCAGTCTGCACCTGATGAATGGAGTTAAATGAGATGGAATCTGTCGTGCTTAAACTGATTCCCTTACACGAGCATGAGGTTGTGAGGTGAAATTCTTCATTACTGATACCTTTGAATTTTGTCTGTTTTTGTGGGCCCGGTTAATTTGTATATTGTATTAGCAGATGGGTTGAAAAAAAAATCCTTAATGTTTTTACAAGAAAGAGAAAATTTGATTTAAGCTCTGTTTCTGTATTGTAAACTATGGCTGTAGCCTGTGCAGTCTGCACCTGATGAATGGAGTTAAATGAGATGGAATCTGTCGTGCTTAAACTGATTCCCTTACACGAGCATGAGGTTGTGAGGTGAAATTCTTCATTACTGATACCTTTGAATTTTGTCTGGGTGTTTCTTTTTTTTTTTGTGGGCCTAGTTAATTTTCCTTTTCTGTTGCTGGGACAGAGACACTGAAGATTTATTAGGCATGTTTTATGCCATCATTCCTTGCATAATTTTAAGTCAACATAAACAAATTCTTCCTCTGAGCACAGCTGTCCCTTCCTGCCTCCCTCTGCATCCCACTGCTTTTGCCTGCGCCCCTGCTGCCCGCCTTGCTAGCAACTGTTTGTATGGCTCCCCAGTGACCTGGTGGAGGGAAATAATCAGAGTTAATCTGAATCATTACTTAATGAGCCAGTTCAAAGCTATCAGTCCTTCAGCTTGGTTCAGAACAGGGTTTTACAGACACACGTGGAAACACAAAGCAGAGGAGCAGTGGGGATGAGAAGGTGAAGCAGGAGGTGGAGGGAGGACATGATCTGCTCTTCAGCACCCTTGTTTTATGGTGCTTTAATCTGGCCATGGAAACGCATCATTAGCAGGAGAGTGGCCATCTCCTATTTTAAGGAACATAAAGTCTCTCCATCCCAGGCATCCCCCTCTGCCAGTTCACCTTTCTCTCAAACTGTGTCAGGTTGCTGCAGCTTTATTTGAGGCGCAAGATGTGGACAGAGGAGGTTGGAGCTTGTGTTGATACCTTCCTGAATCTGGATTCATTCAGGGCTTTTCTCCCACGGTAGGACTGGGGGAGAGGGAGGAGAACAACTGTGCAGCCTTGCTGTATTGTTTTCTGTGATACTCTTTTCTGCTCTTAACTTCCTTTTGTTTGCAGGGCTCTTTGCTTTACCCCAAATTGCCGTGTAGTAAATTACACTCTCTGCTAGGCTACGGTGAATATAAAAGTGCCTGGCTTATGCCAGATTAGCTAAAAAAAAGCATAAACCACTTCAGCTGTATTTGATTGGGTTCTGGAAAAATCCAGATGGGCTTCTGAACACATTTGCCTTCCTGACTGTTGTCAACTCAGAAAGAAGTCTTTAAACCTAAAGGGCACTGCCTGTTGCCATAAAAAAACATGCAGCCATTTTCGTTGCAGAAGCCTTTCTGTTTGGGGAGAGGTGGGAATGAGCCACATAAGTTGTGGATTTTCTCCCTGTTGAGAAATAGCTTATTCATATTCATTGCAGGTTCCTTACATAAAGGAACTAGGTGGGAATGCACTCTTCAGCTTCCTGTCGCTAATGACCCATTTGGGATTCTCCCAAGAGCTTTGCAGGCTCACCTGGGGACTCTACAGTGCAAGCTCTGCTGAATACAGATTTATCCTTCTTTTTTTTTTTTTTTTTTCCTTCCAGTTTTTTGACCTTTTTTTTTAATGCTACAAACAAGTACATGAAGTTCAAGGCGATTGGGTGTGTGTGCGCCTGTAAAATCCTTCCTTTATAAAGAAAATCCTTTAAACTGATGCTTTTTAAAAAGAGTTTTACATTTAATCTTACATAAATGAAAACGGAGAGGACTGTTCCCCGTTGGTGGTTCTTTGTTATCTCTGAATTCTGAGAGTGGGTTTCGAGAAGAGCAATGGGGGAAGGTTGCTTGTGGTGAATATTATTTGGCCAAAAGTCAGGCGTGTTCTATGGTTTCCTATGAACTGTATCTGCTGAAAGTCAGCTAGCTTCCCAACAAACTCTGCTTGCTGTGCCTTAGCAACCACGAGGAGAAATCTGCTGCCACATGGAAACGGATTTGGATTCATGACAGCACTCCCTATAGCCAGCCACCCTCAAAAACAGGAGCAGTTTGCCTTCTGAATGCGGCACTGCTGTCTGATTTCTGCTTAACCCACCCCCTTCGTGTAATTTAGATGCTGGCAAGTGATGTCAAATGCAGAAATTCAAAGGTGGCAAAGTGATTCACCAAGCTGGTCATTTTTCCCTCCCTTCCCCCCACTCCTTGCCTGGCATGAGCAAGCACTGGCCATAAATGAGCATTTCCTTCTGCAGAAATTGCTGCCCTCTTGAGTTGCGCCTTGAGGAGGGTGTGTCGGGCAGGTGCAGCTCAGCTTCAACACAGGGTTTGTGTTCACACTAGCACTGGAGTGGAAACTAGAATCATAGAATCAGTCAGGGCTGGATGGGGCCACAAGGATCAACCAGTTCCAACCCACCCTGCCATGCCCAGGGACACCCTACCCTAGAGCAGGCTGCCCACAGCCTCTGCCAGCCTGGCTGCAAACACCTCCAGGGATGTGGCCCCAAACACCTCCCTGGGCAACCCATTCCAGGCTCTCACCACTCTCATGCTCAACAACTTCCTCCTCACATTCAATCTGAATCTCCCTGCCTCCAGCTTTGCTCCATTCCCCCCAGTCCTGTCACTCCCTGATAGCCTAACAAGTCCCTCCATAGCTTTCTTGTAGGCCCCTTCAGATACTGGAAGGCCACAAGAAGGTCCCCTGGGAGCCTCCTCTTCTCCATCCTGCACAGCCCCAACTCTTTCAGTCTGTCCTCACAGCAGAGGTGCTGCAGCCCTCCGATCTTCCCTTTTTAGGTATTATAGCTGCTTGCTTTTAGCAACTCCAGCAAACCTTTTTGAAGGGGAAAAAAAACCCCACAGGGTTTGGTTGGTTCTGACAGTTGCAGTAGTTTCTGTGGCTGTTCTGGCGTCATTGTCATGGTTTGTAAGGAGAGAAAGAAATTGTCTGGGAGAAAAAGAATTACTTTTGGACTTGTGCTTGGAGTAGGAGAGAAGCCTGAGGGAAATTAAGAGAGTCACAGAATGGTTTAGGTTGGAAAGGACCTCAAAGCTCATCCAGTTCCAGCCCCACTGTGCTGTAGTCAGGGACACCTCCCACTAGATCAGGACACTCAAGGCCTCATCCAGCCTGGCCTTGAACACCTCCCGGCAGGGAGCAGCCACAACCTCCCTGGGCAACCTGTGCCAGTGTCTTGCCACCCTCACTGGAAAGAACTTCTTCCTAGCATCCAGTTTAAATCTCCTCTCTGCCAGTTTAAACCCACTACTCCTCCTCATCCTGTCATTACAAGGCCTTGTGAACAGTCCCTCCCCAGCCTTCCTGTAGGCCCCTGTCAGATCCTGCAAGGCCACTCCAAGGTCTCCTGGCAGCCTTCTCTTCTCCAGTCTGCACAGCCCCAACTCTCTCAACCTGTCCTCATAGCAGAGCTGCTGCAGCCCTCTCAGCATCTTCATGGCCTCCTCTGCACTGGCTTCAACAGTTCCATGTCCTTCTTGTGCTGGGGGCTCCAGAACTGCACACAGTACTGCAGGTGAGGTCTGAGGAGAGAAGAGTAAAGCCCTGGTGGTTTGGTTTTTTTGGTTTGTTTGGTTTTGTTTTTTTTTTTAATGTTTTCTGAGCCACTGCATTGTTAAAGTTGAATGATAATAGAGAAAAGCACAAGCAGATGATTGTTTTTGAGAGTGCTCATAGCAGAGCTGCTGCAGCCCTCTGAGCATCTTCATGGCCTCCTCTGGACTGTCTCCAACAGTTCCATGTCCTTCTTGTGTTATGGGCTCCAGAACTGCACACAGTACTCCAGGTGGGGTCTGAGGAGAGCAGAGTAAAGCCCTGGTGGTTTGTTTTTTTTTGTTTGTTTGGGGTTTTTTTAATGTTTTCTGAGCCACTGCATTGTTAAAGTTGAATGATAATAGAGAAAAGCACAAGCAGATGATTGTTTTTGAGAGTGGATTTGGATCCAGCTTTATTTATTCTCCTTCTCCATACGTCCTCTCTCACTGTTGGAATGGGAGAAGTTTCCAGCATGAATGCTTGAGAAAGTGTATTTTAGGCTTCGTGGATGCTTAAGTGCTTGTTGGAAATGTGTCTGAATGTGTAATTTCCTTTGTGGTCACATTAGCCAGTTTAGGATTCAGGTGTTGAGTAGCTGCTGAAATTCCCCCTGCCAGGGAATAGAAGCAGCCTTATTACCAGGTAGCCTGTGCAATGCTGTGTGCATTTCAAAATGAGATGATTTTTTTTTTTTTTTTGTTTAATCCAGGTTGTTTGTATTTAGGGAATAAGCCCTGACAGAGCACAACACAGGAGCATTTGCTTATTTTAAATACACCGAGTAATCCAATTTGTAATGCACAAGGACTGCACTGAATTCTTTAGGGACGTTGTGAGTCTGCCCTGGAATTATGAACAACTTTTTTTCTTATATTTGTGTACAAGCAGGTTCCTAGAGCTGCTCAGCAGTGTGGGGTTGATGGTGGGCACGTTTGCAGATTAAGCCCATATCAAGCAGACCAATGTTGATGAGCAAACTGAAACCAGGTGAAGTTTGCCCATTGCAAACTCTCAATGTGGCTTTATACATAACTTTTGGTAGCACAACCAGTTAAAAATGGAGTTAGGCTAACAAGTTGGAGGATAAGCTTAAAGAGTTTGCTGGACAGGAAGAGCCCTGCTGCTGCCTTTTCTTAGTTCTTGTAGTTTTAATATAAATCCCCCTTTGAAAGGTTTAGAAAAAGGAGTCATAAAATGCCAGGTTGGAAGGGACCTCAAGGATAGTCTGATCCACCCTTTCCAGGTAATAATATAGTTAAAATGAGAGGGGCCAGCACCTTGTCGAGCAGAGTCTTAAAACTGTCTAATATGGGAGATTCTACTGCTTCCCTTGGAGATTATTCCAACAATGCTGATTAATAATCTCGATTAGCAAAATTCTCTTCCATCCCTATTGTCAGAGCTCTTCTTGCTAACTGCACGGGGATATCAGAAGCTCTTAGAAGAAAGGCAAAACCTTTACACTGCATAGTTGAAGCCATCATTTTCCTGCAGTTTCTACAGGCTCTTCTGTGGTGTTGCAATGTAACATCTAGTGTAGACCTGGGGGTTGTAATCAACAAGCAACTGAATATGAGCCAGCAGTGTGCCCAGGTGGCAAAGAAAGCCAATGGCATTCTGGCTGGGATCAGAAATGCTGTGCCCAGCAGGTGCAGGGAGGTGATTGTGCCCTTGTACTTGGCTCTGGTGAGGTCACACCTCGAGTACTGTGTTCAGTTTTGGGCACCTCATTACAGGAGGGATGTGGAGATGCTGGAGTGAGTGCAGAGGAGGGCAACAAAGCTGGGGAAGGGGCTGGAGAATGAATCTTATGAGGAGTAACTGAAAGCTATTTAGTTTGAAAAAGAGGAGGCTGAGGGGAGAACTCATTGCTGTCTACAGCTACCTGAAAGGACATTGTGGAGAGGCTGCTGCTGGTCTCTTGTCACAGGTAATTAGTGGTAGAACCAAGAGGGAATGACCTCCAGCTGTGACTGGGCAGGTTTAGACTGGACATCAGGAAAGAATTTTCACAGCAAGAGTGGTGAGGCATTGGAATGGGCTACCCAAGGAGGTGGTTGAGTCACCAACCCTGGATGTGTTTAAAAGTTTTTTGGCTGTGGTGCTTGGGGATATCGCTACCTTGTAGAGTAGGGTTATAGGATGGACTTGGTGATCCTGAGGGTCTTTTCCAACCTGAATGTTTCTATGATTCTGTGACATGTTGCTGGCTGCTGCCACTGTACTAAATCCTAGCTGAGGAAAGCATTTAAACTGCAGCTCCAAGCACTCTTGATTTTAAAAAAATTATTATTATTTTTTCTGAGCGTGATGGTGATGAAATTGTTAGCAGATGTATGGAGCTTCGCTGCTGCTACTGTGACTGCAGTGCTGGCAATGGCTGAAATACCAGCAGTTGTTGCAACAGCTTGGACAGGAGGCAAAGCACAAGCAACTTGTAAGCAAGCCATCCTCTGAAGCTGAGATGAGGCCAAAGCAAAATCTCAGATCTAAAAACAAGGGCAAAATTCAAATGCATCTCCAAAAAGCACGGCTGAAAACACGCTCTGTAGTCTCTTTAGACCTTGGTTAGAACATTAACTAGGTTGTAGTAAATGCATAGGGAGTTGCTTTAGTGAAACTGGCTGAGTAAAGAATTAAGTCAGCATCTCACAGTAAGATGCAGCTTGATCTTCTCAGCAGAGACTTTGTTGCTACAGAACAAGCAGAGTGCACTATGTTGTGGGGCAAGTTTTTGAAACCTTTCAAAAGTCAGTGCTCATATACTAAAATATTATCATCAATGTCTTTGCATATTTAGCTTTAAGTTAAAACCTATTGTCTGGTTGAAGTGATGCTAATTATAAATCCAGGTATAGACCTTGCAGAGTAATTTTGGCCATTGAACTGGCTGCTGCTTCTAAAAATCTAGCTGAAGTAAAATAAAATAAGTAGAATGAAATATTCCTTGGGTACTAACTCAATGAGATAGTACAGATTGTAAAGAAACATTTCCTTCTGGTTGTTTTTAATTACTTGATGGGCACTTTATTCTAATTGTTCTATCCTCTTAACACTATTACTTTAGTCTCCGTGCTTCTAATGGTTTTAAATACCACTTTTAAATGTCTTAATTTTTCTCCCCTCAGTTTCAGGCTCAGTTATTCGTAATGTACTCAGATTTGGGTCCTAGACAGTATTGTTCCAAAACCCCCTCCTGTCCTAACTCTCTTCTCCTGTCAAATACAAGTTGAGTACTCAGGCTGGGATGCCATCCCTGTACCTGGTTTATACTTCATTCTCCTGATTGTCCAGCCCAGGATATCATCTTCCTACCTTTCTTCCTGAATCCTCTGCAGGGAAGCTGAAGCTACCTATGCACAGACACTCATGTATGATAGGAGAGCCCTTCTGGAGAACACTCAATGCTCTGGATCTGCTCCATGTATGGTCTCCTGTCCTAGGACCATAAACGCTGCTACATCCACATCATCTCCCTGACATGTGGTTTGGCAGAGCTTCTCAAGCTGGTGAAGAGACACAGGGGGACAGAGAGGTAGCAGTGCCTGGAAAGCACAACTTGGCATGGGCAGCAATAACTGTTCCAAGGTAGTTTTCATAAGAGATGAGCTGCTTGCCTGATGAGTAATGAATTTGCCTGAAAAGCAGATTTTGGCTCATTCTGAGTTATTTGCAAATGTGTTTCGAATTGGGGTGTGTGTGTGTCAAAATCATTTGGGAGGAGCAGCCTATATTTGCCAAATTCTTTCAGGGATGAGATGCAGCAGCCTATAGGCTGGGTTTTTAAACAAAGATTGAACCCCTGATCCATTCCTTCCTCTTCCTCTCTCTGTAAGGGGATGCCCCAGCTTGTCCCCAACAGCCACAGTAGAGATATGCTTGGTAGCACAAAAATAAAGAGTTTTTTTGCCATCTAAAGATTTATTTAGTTAGAAAAGAGGATCTAGCTTGGTAGCTAAAATAAACTTAAAATTTTATTTGAATTTTAGCCCAGCTCTGGCGAGTATCCCAGAAGAGCCTTGATGGACTCTCCAATGTAATCATTGCTGCAAGCTGATAGAGGTTCAGGCTGCCACCAACAGAAGCCATTGCCCTGCATTCCCTTTTCCCACTTCAGGGCTGTGAATTCTCCTTCTCTCCTCCTCATCAGAGCCAGCATTGTGTGGCTTGAAGGGTGAACTAGAAGATTTTGTATTTTAATTTTTTCCCCTCTACTGGTTTTCAGCCTCGGTCACCTTTGCAGACCCTTTGGAATTTCTTCCTAATATCTGTTCTAAATCTACCCTCTTTCAGTTTAAAGCAGTTACCTGTTGTCCTATCACCACTCCTTGGTGAAGAGTCTCTCCACAACTTTCCTGTAGGTCCCCTTTAAGCACTGGAAGGCCACTATAAGGTGTCTTCTTCAAGCTGAACAACTTCAACTTTATTAACCTTTCCTCACAGGGAAAGTGCTCCAGCCACTGATTGTCTCCATGGTCCTCCCCTGGATCTGTTCAAGTCTTTCTTAAACTGAGGGCCCCAGAGCTGGACACAATAGGATGGAAGTGGAGTAGAGGGGCAGAATCACCTCCTTCATCCTCCTGGCCATGCTTCTTTTGTTTCAGCCCAGAATGTGATTTGTCTTCTAGACTTTAAATGCATTTTGCTGGCTCATATTCCCTATTTTTATTTGACAAGTCATTCTCTGCAGGACTACTCTCATTCCACTCATTGCCCAAGGCTTGGGGTTGCCTTGTTTGGTAGTTTTAAAGTTAGCACTCTAGCTTCATTAGAAGTTTTAAATGAAGAGTTGTATTGGATGCAGAAGAACAACGTTAAGTCTGTATCATGTGCAGGGACTTTGTACTTGGCCTTGTTGAACTCTGTGAGGTTTTCATGGGCCCACCTCTCAAGCCTGTCAAAGTTCCTCTGGGTTGCATCCCTTCCCTCTAGAGTGTCAATCACACAACTCAGCTTGCTGTCATCTGCAAGCTTGTTGAGGCTGCACTCAGTCCCACTGTCTGTGTCCCTGAAAAAGCTGTTGAATACTATTGGTCTCAGAGCCCTGAGGCAAACCACTCACCACTGCTCTCCACTTGGCCTTCAAGCCGTTGACTGCTACACTTTGAATGCAATCATCCAGCTAGTTCCTTATTCACTAAGTGGTCCACCTGCCAGATCCACACCCCTCCATTTTGGAGACAAGGATATGTGTGGGCCAGTATGAAATGTTTTGCACAAGTCTGGGTTGATACCATAGGTTGTGCTTCCCTTATGTGTCTATGCTGCTACCCTCAAAACGAATGCCACAAAAATGTGTCCTTTTTGGCGAGTTTGGTCTTAGGCTGTCACATAACTGCAGCCTGCAGTAGCAGCATTTTCCCTGCCTGGGGCTCAGCTGCCTTCTGAATGCTGGGGACCAGGCCAGTGCAATGCCAGGGGCTGTATTTCCCACGGCATCACTGGATTTAGCTCGTCAGTGGCAGCCTGGGAATGGAGCAGCGAGGGGGAAAATCAATGCCTGAGCTTCGACCCTGCTGCTGCAGTGAGTGGTGCTTGTTGAATGAAAGGCTTGGACAGAAACCAAGTGAAGTGGTGCTATGTAGAGCTGCTCCAGAACAGAGATGCTAATACTGTACTAGTTAGGGAGAGTCAGTGGGATCTGAGGCAACGTTGCATTGTTGTGGTGTCTTAGTTGGGTGAGGGAGAGGGGAATTAAGCTTTTATGTTCTAGCATCTCCATATGGAGCTACTCTTATGTGTGGAACCATGCTAGCATTTGTGAGGAGTGTGAAAGGGTAAACAAAGTTAGATGCTTCTGTGGTTCCTTGTAGTTTCCCTTTGCTTTCTAAAAATACAGTGATGAGAATAACAAGGAGGGGAAAAGAAGCAGGAGGCATTGCTGAAAGAGTGGTTCTGGAATTCTCACAGGTTATGAAGGATGGATTTTTTTTTTTTTTTTTTTTTTTTTTTTTTTNTATACCAAGTGTGAATTGGATCCTTCTCAAAGTGCAGAATTAATTATGCTGCTTATAAGTTGGAATAATGTGAGGGAGCACCACACAATCCTCCCGTTGTGCTGCCAGTGCACCTGCACAATGTCTTCCATTCCACTTCCAGGCTTCTTTTTGCCAATGTTCATTTGTGTCTCGGGTGGCTTTTGGTGCCAGTAAGGAGTTGCCAGTAAGCATTAGACTAGGCTCTCTCTTAAGTCTGACAAGATAAGGAAGTATCACAGTGAGTAAAGGTGGGGTAACCCGCCTCTTGTAGAGATGTTTATCCTGCCTCTGCTTGCCTTCCAGAGTTCTGCCCCACTGCTAATTTTGTAACTTTAAATGCCTAATCTTTATGGATCAGTGGTAAGATTTTGACATTTGCATTTCCCTGCTGTGAGGAGTTGTATCATTTTTCCTATGATCTCTAGTGTGAATCCTCTCTAATTTCACTCACCCATCAGTTATTCTCATGTTACTGCACTGAAAGTCTTTTCTCTGTGCCATTTCATCAGTTTGTGTAATTGCATTATGGCTTCTGTAATCTCTCCTTTGTAAGGTAAATAGTCACAGGCTTTTCTATCTCTTCTGGTATTAAAATTCGTCCAAATCCTGTATTATTCTTACAACTATTATTGTCTGAACCCTCTCCAGCGTTGGAGCATCCATTTTTGGGAGATGCTATTACTAGTGCAGCATGTGGCACGACAGAGATAATGCAGATCTAAATTAGACCAATGTTACCTCCTCACTGGTCACCATTTTATTCCTCATTTATCTGAATGTTTTCTTTAACTATGGTTAAGGATTTAATTTAGGAGAGTGGTCTTCCTTTAGAAGTGTGCTGTGACCCTGAGGTGTCTTTACTGAATTGATAAAGTTTGCTTTCAGAGGTATGAGAGCCTATGAAATGGCACTTTCTCTACTATGTGCTGGTTTTAATGTTGAGCTCATCATGACACTACTGCCTTCTCACCTAGGTTTTTGTTGTTTTGTTTTTTTTTTTGTTGAAATGCTTTACTGTTGTTTCTGGTCTCTCCTGACTCAAATAATTGTGTGTTGCCTCTGTCACCTCACTGATCATCTCTTTTTCTAGATCAAGAATATAGGTAGCAAACAACCCAGAGCTGTGTTTAACAAACCTTACCTAGATTGCTGCAAAATTTTCTCCGTGCCAAACCTAGAACAAAATTAAAGCTCTACCAAATTGTCTTGCAGACCCTGTCCAGAAGAATTTCAAATCCCTATTTGGAGACTCCTTCAAACAAGGTACTCGTCAAACTTCTTTTTAATTCCATTTCATCAAACAGCATACTGGGAATGCTGTAGTAGCATAATTATAGGCTGGGCAAGGAGTGGCTTAAGAGCAGCCTTGAGGAGAAGGACTTAAGGGGTGTCGGTTGATGAAAAACTCAGCGTGAGCTGGCAATGTGAGCTTGGAGCCCAGAAGGACAAATATCCTGGGATGCATCAAAAGGAAGACAAATATCCTGGGATGCATCAAAAGAAAGACAAGGGAGGTGATTCTCCCCCTCTATTCTGCTCACATGAGAGCCCACCTGGAGTTCTCTGTCCAGTTCTGGTGCCCCCAGCTTAAGAGTGACATGGAGCTGCTGGAGCAGGTCCAGAGGAGATGATTTTTCATTAGAACTTGTCTGTTGTTCAAAGGTGACAGATAGTGAAAGCCTCTGGGTTTTCTAAGGCTGCCAAATGCAAAAGTAGTCCAGCTCAAGGGGTCACCTACAAGCCCTCCTACACTGGGTATGGGAGAAGTTGGGATGTGTTTCCTATGTAGCTTTGACTGCTTGCTTGTTGGTTCGCTGGGGAGAAGACATTGCTCAGAAGGAGGGAGCAGACAGTAGTGAGGCAATTTACCACCACGGGAATAAATCCCTGCTTGTCACAGTTTTCAATTTCATTTTTCATTCAGATTTATGGAGAAAGTTCATCCTGTGCTGGGAGAGCTCTCAGGAATATTTTCACTCTACAAGCTTCTGACCTGATTAAAGACAGGGTGTACCTCACTGGCATTTGCAGGTAACTCAAGATCACTCATTTTAATCAACTGGATGGGGTTTATTTGCCTCTGCCCATGCCCTGATTTGACGAGAGAGTATACTTCTGAGAGTGAGATTTTCTGTGTGTTTCTAAGAGTCAAAAATACTTTACTAAAAAAAAAAAAAATTGTTTAAAACTCATGTGTTTTAATATCTTTCCTTATGTTACTTTATCCATTGTCGGAGAGTGGCAGTGGCCTGGTTAGAGGTCCATTAATTTAATTGCTTTATGCTTTCATGTGCAATTGTGTTTGTTACTGCGCTGAAAAGAAAGAGTATTAAATTCAGGCCTGGTCTGGAGGTATAAAAGAGATTAATTGGATTCTTGAGGTTTAGTTACACAGTGAGTTGGTCTCTTTTTTTTTTTTTGTGCTTGTAATTTATGGAGTGTTTCTGTAATGAAGTGATTTTCCATTTGTGTTGCATTTACAGCATAAATGCTTCCTCCTATTTTCAATTAAGCCAAAACATGCAAGTTTCCATTATAGCACCACTCATTCACATCAGTATTTAAGAAAATGCCACTTCTTTCTCTCTTTATTATTTTTTTTAATGATTTAAAAAGAGAAGCTTACCAATAAGATGAAAGATGAAGTATGTCCTAGAGTAAAGCTCAAGGTCTTACACCTCCTGTGTAGCTGTATTGCTGATGTCTGTGCTCACAAAGGAAGTAAAACACTGAGGCTAAAGGATGGGTTTTATTTAGCTGTTATACATCTTTGGGTGACTGCTTGTGAGCAGCTCAAATTGATAAAAATATTGCTGATTGTGAAGTGAACCTCACATGAATGAGATGTAAGGGCACTTGCTCATCTACCATGCATTTCCCCTTTAACAAGGGGCATCCCTTGAGACTTGCTGGAGTAATTTCTTCCCTTGAAGTGGATTACACAAATTAGTAATTGAGAGAAATGGTTTGCCCTGCTGAACAAAAGGATTCATTCACTTCTGTAGCTCTAACAGTAGCTCTTTATAATAAAAAGTGCATTTTAGCATTGTGTGGTGTAAGAAATCATCTTTTGCTTATTCTCAGGAGAAGCTGTGTTGGATCAGAGCTGGTGGACTGGCTTTTGGAGCAGTGCCCTTTTGTTAAGTGCAGATCTACAGCAGTTGGAGTGTGGCAGCTCCTCCTGGATATGGGCATTATATTATCAGGTCAGTCTTGATGATATTTCTAGCATGAGGAAAGTTATCAGTTTCTCCTGCATAGGATACTTTTTTTTTTTTTTTCCTTGATGGGAGAGGAAGCAGAGAAGGGGAGAAAAAGGCAGATTGATAATTTTTCTTTTCTTGACAGTTGTTTATTTCACTGCATCCTTGGTAGACTCACATCTGTGACCTTCATTTCATAATACTAAATATGATAATTTTTGTGGTTTTTTTTTTTTTTTATTTTTTAAAGCAGGCAATTTGCTTCATTTTATTTTTGCAAATTAGGAAGTTGGAGTCAGCATGTGCCTTTCCCTATTTTTTGTTATTCTCATGCCCTTTTAGGTTTTTCACAAGACAGTCACTGTGGATCATGTCTTTGCCAGACAACTCTTCTAGATGTTAGTGGTTTTCCCTTCCTCTGTCTTTCAAAATTTTACATTAGAATGGATTGAGAGAAAATTCAGCTTCTCAAGATGATGGTGATACTGGGTTCTACACTGACTGTTCCTACCCTCCCCACCAAATTTAGGTGTTTGGTCCAGCTAAAGTGTTTGTCAACAATTACATAGGTAACCAACTTCTGGAGATTTGGTGGACTTTCTGTTTGGGACTACTCAAGTAGCTCAACTCAAAGCATGCCCTTCTCTGGAGTCTGTGCTAGACACTTAAGTATCCTCTTTGTAAAAAGGTGAAGTGTTATAAAAGAGTTCTGCTTATCTACAGTGTACTTAAAGGTTTTCTTCTGCTCCAGCTACACTGTCAATGAGTCTGATCCTGCAGACAGGGGCTGAATGACTTTTCTGTTTGAAGAGAAGCTAGGATAACCATGGGTTGCATCCCCATCATTGCACTTCATTTACTAATGCCTGGCTGTTGGTGAGAACAGTTTAGAAGCCAAGGGAAACCAAGGCTCAGAAATCTGACAAGTGGAAGATTTTTATCCCCTGATTCTGAACTGATTTTTAAAATGGTTAACTACTCAGCAGTCTTAATGCTTGAACTTCAGGAGTCTGCAGCTCTTCAAGTTGAGGTTTTGGTGCTGCCCTTTTTGGAGTTAATAGAAGACAGCAGAATTGCTTCTGCGCTGAGTTTGTGATTGTTTTGCCTTGTGTGGTGGTGCAGCTCAACACTAAAGTCAAGTGCCACACAGGATGTGGTGGGGGAACAGAACCTTTGCATGGCAAACATTTAAAAGCTATCTGATTTGTATTTTATTTCTTTTACCAGTGGACAGACAACTCTACTTTCAAGACACTCATGCTTTCTACCAGTTCTCAGCAGACGAATGTACCTACCTCTTCTGTGAATTTGAGAAAGAGGAAGGATGGAAGAATGGAGTAAAGCTCCTGCTTCAGCTGTTGCCTTTGTCTCCCCCCAGGATTGACATGTGTAGTCTGTAAGTGTGCATCTACAGCTGCTTGCAACTTTTGGTGACTGTTTTGTGAGTGACAGGTTTATAATGGCTCTGTTTGCTCCCAAACCACTGTGCAAATGAACAAACTTTCTTTTCAGGGTTGATGAGCTTTGTAGAGATGGGCTTCTTATTTGAGAAACTCAGTGTGGGTAGATAAAAGAAGGCACTCAACTTGTGGTTTTTGCTATATCGTGGTTCTTTTGCTCTAGCTTGTGGCTGTATCTTGCTATATTGCTTGGGCAAATGGTGGTGATGATTTGATTTTATTTTTTTTTTTAATCTCCTCTTCCATTAGGATATTTAACACAAATTGGGCAGCAGACATGTTATGGATCTGATGGACAAGCAGATCAGATCCTCTTGTGCTATGTCAGGATCAGCTATCAGATGGATAGAGAGGATGGGTAGAAATGTGGTAGCCTCAGCCAACTGATTTGAGTTTGCTACTGCATGTTTGCCAGAGCTCTGTAGTCTCACATTATTATTCCTTTCTCAGAATATGCCTTTTAAGAGTTTCCTTTCCTGCGCACTTTTTCCGCTTGTCTGTTGGATGTTATCAGTGCTGATAGAGCTGCACTCGACATGGTTCCTATTTAGAGCAACTAGAAGGAAACTGTAGTTATTTGTGCCACAGTGAGAGGCCAGAATACAGGAGAAAAAGGTGTCAGTGAGAGGTCTGGAGGCTCATCACCCCTGATGCCTTAGCAAATCTGCAGGAGCTGGTCTGGCTGACAGACAAGATGGGTTAAATTCTTCTCTTGTCCCTAGCATGATGGATCTTTAAACCTGATACTTATATTATGAAGAGCTAATGCTCTGCCAGTACTAGGTTTTAATCTCTTTCATATCAGAGACAGAACTTTCTTCTGTAAGTACTTTCCTTCTCTACATATTAGATTAAAAAAACCCACCATGCTCTCAAATGAATGTCCAACAAAGCCCAAAGCCTTTTTCAAAGCCCACATTCCCTGTAAGCCACTTTTCATGGTTCATGGCTAGTCATACTAGGGCTTTTAATTACAAAATGCAGAACAGATAGGTTGCATTGATGTAGTACATGAGGATGCTGAGTAGGGAAATGGATTGCAGACTTTTGAGGTTCAAGTGAGATGTGTCCTTTGTGCTGACCTTGACTGGAGACTGCCACTATTTTACAGTCTGCTTTGGAGTTTATCCTTCCAGTGCAACTGCCATTTCTAGTGGAGGATGATCTCTGTCACACGAACAGAACATTTAATCACTGATGTACATTTCCAGCTCCTTCCTGCTGACATTATTCAAATTTGACTTGAAGCTGGATTCCTTTTGGGAATATTGTCGCTGAACAATTATTTTCCAGAGGTTTTACCTGTCAGATTGTGAGGGTGCTTTTAGAAATAGTATACATAGTGAAGGAATAGGATTTAAAGTAATGGTATACTCTCGAGGGAGTGTGGCATTAAAGGGAAAGGAGGATTATCCAAGCTCAAAATTCTCCATGCTTGATGCAAAGAATACACTGCCAAAGCATAATCTGAAAGGGAGTAGATGTGATGAGGTGTTTAATGTTATTTGACCAGGTTAAATAAACCCACATAACTCTTCCATTAAGAAAGATAACAGTTTTTAAAAACTCTTCCTTGCAGTGAGTGTTTGTCTTCTCTCAAATGTGTAAGCTGTTTGGCATACCATTAGAAGCATTTTTTCCCCCTTGAATTTAATGGTTTTGTGTTAATTTTTCTGTCTTAGTTTTTCTCACAGCCTGTGTTGACAGCATTCATTCTGTATGTACATAGGGATAGAGGAATTCTTACCTTATTAATTAGATTCCCTGCTTTTGATGAAATCAGAAGCAACTGCATAAACATTGATGAGGTCACCTCCCAATCTCCTCTTCTCGAAGCAGCAGAGCCCCAGCTCGCTCAGGCTTTCTTCATAAGAGAGATGTTCCATTCCCTTCACCATCTTTGTGGCTCTGTGCTGGACTCTCTCATACAGTTCTAGGTCCTTCTTGAACTGGGGGGCCCAAAACTGGACACAGTATGCCAGATGCAGCCTCACCAGGGCAGAGTAGAGGGGCAGGAGAACATCTTTTGACCTACTAGCCACAGCCCTATTAATACATCCCAGAATGGCACTGGCCTTCCTGGCCACAAGCACACATTGCTGGCTCATGGTCAACCTTCCATCAACTTGGACCCCCAGATCCTTTTCCCCTTCACTGCCTTTGAGCAGGTCAGTCCCCAACCTATACTGATACCTAAAGAAGAAGGTGATGTTGGACATGTCCTGGTGGTCCTTTGAGCCAGATGAGCTCTGCCTCTTTTGTGGCTTGTAGGCAGCCATCTTGCACTTGCCTGGACTCCTGCTTGGGTCTCTGTGGATCACCATGGATCTGTTCTCTCAGAACAAGTCCATAGATCTGAGGAAGCAGCAGCAGCTCTGGGGACTTCCCCAGCAACTCTTTGGGAAGCCCTTTTTGCTCTCCACTTGCTGTACAGATTTTTGATGGACTTGTATTTGTTTCTGATTGGTATTGGCAGTGTTACCAAGCAGTGCTGTAGTAGGTTCTACAATCAAAACAGTGTTATGAAGCCTGAAAAGTGCCTCCAGCTCCTGAATGCATACTCCCTGCCTTTTGACCTTGCCAAATTCCCCATGTTAAACATAGAATTGGTGGGAATCTACCATGGAAAACAAGATAGGACATAGCAGTTCATATTAAACCAAAGGCTGATTTTGTGTATTCCACGAGTCTGAGCCCCTGTAATTATTGTCAGATCAGATGGGATTGATGCAGAGGCCTCTTGGAGTCATTAAGCACTCTGTGTTAATCACAGCCAGTTCTACTTGAATAGAATAGAAGTGAATATTGCAATAGTCTGGGAACAAAAGATGTGTATTGAAATCTGTGCCGTAGACTTCCTCACGACCTTGAGCAATCAGTTAGGCTGTCATCCAGCTCCCCCCCCCACCCGGAATTCTTTCCCAGTGACTGTGGCTTTCTATAAGGTGTTTAGTCTGTTCCCTTCTTTGTAAATGGGAGTGTTTAGAACACCTAATTCCCATAACTACTGGCAGACTTAATGAAGATTTCAAGAATGCAGTGGGTACCTTAGAGTGTTGAAATGTATCCCCTAATATATTTTGTAAATATATTTAAAGGACGTTAACAGAGGGTTTATTTTCCCTTTAATTCATCGTGTTTGTTGTTTCCCTTTTCAGAAGTGTCACACTATCTTCTGCCTTGGAAATAATTTGCATTTCAGAAATTACCCATTCTGGAGAGCAGTTTGGTTTTAATACAAATAGCCAGGATGAGATATTAATGTAATTAATGCCTTATGTGTCATTAATTAATTAATGCATGTGTCATTCCATGCTTTCTGACTTTGATTTTTTTTTTAATCCAGGAAAGAAATGGGGTGTGAGAACCACAGCATACCAGCTGCATGTTCCACATGCTGGCAGCTCTCTCCCTAAACACACCAAGGCATATGAGCAATAAAATGATGTAGTCAAAGACAGAAGCTTCTGCTGTTACCTGGGATTTATGTTTTTGACAGCAGCTGCAGTTCTGTGTGTTGGCTCAGTTGGCTGGCATGCCATGCTTCTTGAAGCCATGAAAAGGTCTCAAGGGGGGGTTTCCTTTTTCTTCTTTCTATAATATTAACCCTGTCTTATTGGCATCCTCCTTCTGATTGTCAACAAACCTTCCAAAAGTCTTACAGACAGTTTAGTGATGGGACTAAGGCTGTTTTAAAAAAACCTTCATGGTCCCATCTCCTGCTCTCCATGGCTTTTCCCATGTGGGCCAGACTTCTTTGGCAGCTTCTAGAAGGACAGGGCTGGGTGATAGGTTGGATTGGATGATCTTGGAGGTCTCTTGCAACCTGGCTTATTCTATTATTCTTTATTCTATTCTATTCTATTCTATTCTATTCTATTCTATTCTATTCTATTCTATTCTATTCTATTCTATTCTATTCTATTCTATTCTATTCTATTCTATTCTATTCTATTCTATTCTATTCTATTCTATTCTCTTTCCTTTTCCCTTTCCTTTTCCCTTTCCTTTTCCCTTTCCTTTTCCCTTTCCTTTTCCCTTTCCTTTCCCCCTTCCTTTCCCCCTTCCTTTCCCCCTTCCTTTCCCCCTTCCTTTCCCCCTTCCTTTCCCCCTTCCTTTTCCTCCTTTCCCATCCCTTTCCATTCTATTCTTTTCCATTCCATCCCATCTCATCCCTTTCCATTCTTTTCCATTCCATTCTATTTCATTCTATTCCTGCCCTGTCCCATTTTTGCAAAGACACAGTAAGTCTCTCTATCTTGCAAGTAAGACAACCCAATTATGTTCTGAGCTGTTGCTTTAGCTTGCTAATCTATGGTTTCTTACACATCTTATTTTCATTTTCGCTTTGTGTCACATGTAAAGCTGGGTATTTTAAAGATGATTTTGGTGTCTGCTTTTGTCTGTGTGACCTTGTGTCCCACAGGTGTTACTCCACATTTTCACAAAGTTGGTTGGTGGGAAAACTTTTCTCTGGTGAAGGAAGATGTTTTTAGCAAAATAAAATATAGACTCAAATAAACAACTCTGAACTAAAGGGGTCATGCAGTCTTCAGCTCTTCATCATATTTTTATAGGTGAAGAATTCTCTCACTGTTTTGTGTTAGTCAAATCAAAAGAGTTCTTGACAGGAAAGGACAAAGGGTGCACTCCGTTGCTACTGACACAATTAATTATTGTCATGTCGCAGTCATCATTTTGATGTGGAATCTCAAAAGCCCTTTTACACTGGTGCCTGTGGCTACACAGCTCTTTTGAATCAAAAGGTGTTGAAACAGAATGAAAGAAACAATAAAATACTTTTTTTTCTCCCTGTTTTTAAGGCCTGATCAAAAAATAGAAGATACAGCAGAAACCAATGCCGAAATTCTTGCTCGTCTGACTTCTGCGGTAAGGTCACTGCATCAAAGTTTGTACTGATCATGTTTGAAATATTGTCATGTTTTGGATCTTTTCAAATTAAAGACTTGGTCTTAGTGAGCAGGTGTTTGTAATGCAAACTACTTTTCAGTATTTGAAAGGAGGAAGCTGTACTGAGGCCTTAGTGTGCAATTCCAAAGCCATTAAAATCAGAGGAACTGCTGCAGCTTGTTCTCCTATAATCCGTGCTACTCATGGCCCAGGAGATACCAGTTTGGAGTACCATAGTGATTTTTCTGCCAAGTGGCTTACACTCAGATCCTTTTGGTCAAGTGAACATCAGTGCTAGAGATGAGGTGGGGGACAAAAGGATAGAAAGGGCCTCGGCAGCCCTGGCACAGCTTATCATAGGCTTCTGAGGAGAGCCACTTGGGAAGCTTAAGTATCTGGCTTCCCAGCTGTTCAGCCTCAGTAAATTCCATCATAATAAACAACAGCTTATTGTGCCTGTGCTAGAATTTGGTGCATCTTGCTTATGTTGTACAATCATTGTTCTAAGGCATGAACAGCACTTCAGAATGTTAAGCTAGATTCACTCAGCCTAATGTAATCTGCACAACAGTACCAAGTGCATCTTTGGCAAGCTTGAAGGTGATGCAAAACTGGGAGGAAATAGTCAATACGCCAGATGAATGTGCTGCCATTCAGAGGAACCTGGACAGGCTGGAGAAATGAGCCAACAGGAAACTGGTGCAGATCAGAAAGGGCAATGCACCATCCTGCATCTGGCATAAATAACCTCATGCCCCTCTACAGGCTCAGGGCTGCCTGTCTGAAAAGTAGCTTCACCAAAAAGGATCTGGAGGTCCTAATGGACAGCAGGTTGAATGTGAGCCAGAAATACGCCTTTATGGCAAAGAAAACCAACTGCCTCCTGGGCTGTGTTAACAAAAGCATTATCCTCAGGCTAGGGCAGGTGACTGCTGACTACTCAGCACTGGTATGAGACATTTGAAGTGCTTGGTCCTGTTCTGAACTCCTAGTACAAGAGATGTGTGTGTACTGGAGTATACAAATGACTGTGAAGATGATCTGATTTACAAGGAGAGGCTAAGAGAACTGGGAGTTGAGCTCAGAGAGCAGAAGGCTATGAGAGGATCTTATCAATCTGTATAAATAAATGATGGAAGAGAATAAAGAAAGCAGAGCCCTGCTCTTCTCTGTGACATCTTGTGACAGGACAAGAAACAGTGGCACAAATTGAAATTCAAGAAATTCTACTTCAGAAAAATACTGTGGAGGTGATCAAACAATAGAACAGGTAATCCAGAAAAACAGTGGAGTCCCCATCCTTGGTGATGTTCAGAACTCAACTGACATAATCTGCTTTAGCTGACGCTGCTTTTGAGCAGGAGTTGGATCAACTGACCTTTAGAGATGCCTTCCTACTTCGGCCATTCTGTGGTTGTATGGCTCTGTGAACATCACACCTAAATCATCACATCAGCAAAACATGGAATTAGTGCTAGTTCTGTTTTGAGTACAGAAATTAAACTGAACTGAGCCGGATGAAGCCATCATAAAAAAGATGTGAGAATAAGAGCTGCTTTAAGTCAAATTAATAAAGTAGAGGGGGAGGAGAACCTCCCTTGATCTACTGGACACACTCTTCCTTATACACCCCAGGATCCCATTGGCCTTCTTGGCCACAAGGGCACATTGCTGTCCCATGGTTAACTTCTTATCCACCAGCACTCCCAAGTCCCTCTCCACAGTGCTGTTCTCCAGCAGATCACAGCCCAGCCTGTACTGGTGGACAGCCATGATACCAAGTCAGAAAGGCAGCAGGGAGAAAAATGCATCTTGATTTATGCATAATGTATGGAATACACCATTTGAAGAGCAATCAGATACAAAAAGATAAGAAACTATCTGGTGGAGTGTCTGGTTTTGTCTTTACACTTTATTCTATGATAGAAGCAGCAGAGTCAAGATAACTGAACAGATCCTCTTGAATTACATGCTCATATTACATGCTCCATTACAATGAGTGACTGACAACATCATCAAACTTAAACTGCAAAGGCAGCTGACATGCCAGCAGTGCAAAGTGCCATTTGAAATGTGTTTGCATCAGATAATCTTTTTGGTCATGAATTTTTAACGAAAAGCAGCGATTGCTCCCGGGTTTAAAGGAGCATTCCAGATCTGTCATGCATCCCATGTCACATCCCAAAGAGCAACTTCATATTCGATATTCTGTCTGCTAAAAACAGGGCACAGGCTATGAGTGCTTCCACTGCAAAGCTCTTACCTTAGCTTGTGGTAAGAAGGAAATAGCAGGGTGTTAATGCAGTGTATCTGGGAAATGGAGTTTGGTACTTGAAGATGTCTCTTGGTCCTACTTTCATTTAGAGCCCAACAGACTGTCATTACCTGGAGTGCACAAATGTTCATTAGACTTTCTTCTTTTTCAAAACACTGCTGTCCAGATCTTCCTGGTGCATGATTTAAATTTCAGCTTCTGTAAGGATTGCCACTTTGTCTCTAGATCTGAGGTGGTTTTTGGGATGTTAATAGCTAGAATGCTGTTTCATTAAACACTAATATAGGAAGAAAAAAGAAAGAAAGGGGAGAGAAGGATAAGCAGAGGTGATATACACTATCTCCTAGATGCACAGCTGTTCTTTCTATGATGAAATGACCAGATTTGTGGATCAGAGAACAGCAGTCATCATTTTCTTTTGAAAAATCTGCCTCTGTCCTTTCAAGATGAGAATATTCACCATATAAGTATCTCATTTGTGTTTAACCGAGCAGAAGTACACGTGGATACCACTCTGGATGAGCACCCTTGCTCTTTCATACCACAAAACAGAAAATGGATTAAAACGTGGTAACAGGCCAGCAGCACACTCAAAAGCTTCCCTTTCAGCCTTTCACAATATTTCTGTAAATAGTGTGTGGTAAGCTGCCCTTTAAACTGAATTGCTTTTGACATCTGCAACACCACTCGAAATGGGATACTATTTAGATAGTCTTAGTTTTGTACCAACAGGCTGTGTGCACAAGCCACTTGTTATTTTTATTTGCTATCTCAATGTGGCAGGCATAGCTTCTGCATGAATGTATGTTTTACTTTGAGTCCACTTTTTTATCTCCGGTGTGACATGCAACCATTGAGATTTGTCAAAGAGGCAGCAACTGAAATCCTGTTAGGAAGAAGTATGATAATGTGCAGCGCGTGTGCTGTGAGGGATGAATGTCGCAGGTGGAGTTCCAGTGGCATAATGATGCATAGGAATTGCATGGCCAGCAGAGGTGCCAAGTGCATTGATACTAAAACAGACAAAAGCATCTAGATTGTCACTTCTAGGGCCAGCAGGCAAATCCAGAAGGGTGCTCAGCAGTAATCCAGTTCTTTGTGATGTGAGCGAGTCCTTTGTAAGGGAGTTCGGACTCTTAGAGTGACACTCTTTGAGTTCTCTTAATAGAAAACCTTTTTTTTCTCCTGCTTTAATGGAAAGAGTTTTTTTCAATCTAAGTAACATGCCACCTGCATTCCTGGCAGACAGCAAACAATGAGATGTTTTGCACATCGTAGGCAAAACACACAAAAACATACTTTTCACTGCCTGTGAAGCTAGCACTGTTTTTCTGACTTGGAAAGTGCCACCTCTTAAGCAAAAGGCATACTGCAAATATAATTGTAGGGTGCTACAATGATGCCTCTGCCTTTTTTCTTTCTCTCTCTGCCTGCCTTTCTCTTTCTCTCTGTGCTTGCCTTTTTTCTTTCTCCCTCTCTGCCTGCCTTTTTCTTTTTCTTTCTCTTTCTCTCTCTCTCTCTGCCTGCCTCTTTCATTCTCTTTCTCTCTCTGCCTGCCTCTAAATAAGAAGCTAAGTTTCTTTTGCATTCTTGGAGAGATTTGCATTTTTCTATTGTTTGAGCGTGTTAATTGGTAAACTTACAACTGTTGCAGATTGTAGAGTCTCTTAAGGCTAATCTTGAGATAATCTATTTATTAAATGCTAAAAGATATTTCTTACAGTCAGTTACCTGTGAGAAAAGACCAGGACTGGGGCATTGACATTGGCACCTCCTGCAGAGTTGAATGAAAGGAGAGGGAACGACCAGCTTGGTCTCCACAGTTGTGGTGTTTTTATTCAGAAAACTTTTACTGAAAATCCCACCCTTACTCTGCACAGCTCATATTTATTATTGCTAGTGCATAATAATAAGTGTTAATAAGCAAGCACACAAGTTGCTTTTTCACAGAAGAACTGTGCCTTCCCATCTCACTTGCAGTTGGTGCTTACATTAGCCATGATTAACAGCTCTACAGACATGGGAATGAGTGCACAGGAAGGAAGGAAGGGTAGGTAATACTGCCAGCTTGCACAATTGTGCTAGAAACAGGACAACAGTTAATGAAACTGGCATTGCCTTCATATTTTGCTGCTTGGAGTGACTAAAACCTCTGTTCCTCTCAGTGGGACAGTGTCAAGGAGTGGAAAAGATCTTTGTGCCTTGCAAGGACTGAAAAACAAAAATCTCCCTGGTCCTTTGCCACAAGGGAAGGAAGGTTGCAGAGGAAGGATGTGGCCTCTGGTGTGACTGCCTTCTGCCATATGTAGAGTATACTGCTGGGTGGCTGCTGAGTGTCTGATCAGCAAATGCTGAATTTACCACTGTATTGAGAGGGCCTGGCTGGTTTTGTCCATCTCCATGCTTTTGTTTCATATTTTCAAACTTTTATTCAGGGACATTAGTGTGGGAAGTTGCTGGTTGTTAGTAATCAGGTTACACTGGGACTCCTTCATGGGCTTTGTGCCTTATTCTGATTATCCAGTATGGCTTGCGAGTAATATTTTAAATTTCATGTGCCCTCAGAAATTGATTCTCGAAAGTCTCACTGCAGAGCAGCCTTGAGCTTGCATAAGTCTATTGAACAAGATGGTTGGGTTGCTGAATTGCCCACTCCCTAAGGAATGCCCGGTATTTGCATGGAATTAAGGTTTAAAAAAAAAAAAAAGAAAAGTTGTCACAGAATTCTCAGCTGAAAAGGAAATAAATTTGCTAGGAAAAGTGACTGTAGATTCAGAACCAACTACCTGCATGATCCCACATGGAGCTGACTGCTCCAAAGCATTGCTAACAGGTATCTTACTTGTGCTGCCTTTTGTTTTGTTTGACTGTGCTAGCAACTATAACCATCCTTTCCTCTCCTGGTGTTTTAGGTACAGAGAGAACTGGCTGCTGTCATTGCCTTGAAAGCAAGGAAGTCAGGTGAGTCAGGCTGGGCTTCAGAGGGGGGTCTGTAACGCTGTTGCTTTTTGTCATTTATTGAAGTATGTTAATTGTTATTGCTGTCTTATTAATGTGGGCAAGCAAAGATAACAAACCTCAATCCTCTCTCGTCGGAGAATCTGTTTGTCTAGCACAATGCAATTACTGTCAAGCTTTGGTTCCCTTGCTTGCCACATCTAATGACCCAGCTGATAAACTTGGACTGTTATGGTTAAATTTGAACTTGGGTCTTCTTCTGGCCAAAACCACTGCTTTCTCTGGGCTTTACAAAAGAAGCTTGCCTCTTTATTTGACCTACATTTAAGACAAATATGATGATAAATGGCTTATGGTGAAGTGAGAGTTGAGTGCATTTCTAGAGTAAAGCAGAGTTGCTTTAAGTTACTGGCACATTTCCAAAGCCATTGAGGTCTCTGGGAGGATTTTCACTGAGCCTCTCATGTGATGTTCAATTGTCTTGCTAGAAAGCGAGTTCACAGAACACCTACTTCTTAGGCTCTTTTCTGACCAGTTTAATACTAATGATATCTGTATATGTCAGTGGCTTACATGCCTAACATAAAAGTTATTTCATGCAGCACACACACTGTGCACAAGGTGATATCTTAAACTGGAGGCATGAAGAAGATGTGGTTGGCATATCTGCACATACTTCCTTGTAAAAATATAACAAATACATTCTAGACAGTTGGATGAACTTTTTTTTGTCTGAAAATGGAAGTATATCCCCAGTCATCTGTAAATGTAAACCTGCAGAAAATAAGCACAAATCGAGATGTGACTTCAGACTGAAATTGCTTCTGTGGAAGAACTTGGCTTCTGAAACTGCTGTAGTAGTTCGTGATGTTAACCCCCTCAGCTGCTTGACCTTAGAATCATAGAATCAGTCAGGGTTGGCTGGATATCACCTCAGCCCCACCTGAATTATAATGATTAAGCATGGAAATGCTTCTGCTCTAATTCAGTACAGAGGAAAGGTGGCTGTTTTAAGGAAGGACTCAAGGTACCCTTTTGTTTTGCTGTGAACTGGGCTAAGAGTGTAGTGCTGTATACCCTTTTACTTAGCGTTTGTGAAGTTCTGAGCAATCTTTCCCTGTTTCTTGGCAGTTGTGTCAGCAAGTATTGTTATTGTTACTGGCAACAAGTAGAGACTCCATTCCCCAAATGAGTTGCTTTTAACTGATTTCGCCTTCTGTTTCCTTTAGGTGAATGGCTACATAAATGATTGTGTCAGTAGAAAATGGGATGAGGGCTGGATTAAGGAATGAGCCTCAGGAGGTGGGGATTGGAAAGGTAGATAGCTCTTGTAGTCTCCTTTGTACTAGAGTCACTGCAACCCACATTGACTAGATAGAAACATTTTAGTTAAAAACCACAGCCTTAAATAAACAAGGCTCCCCATAGAGCAGCCTTTCTTAATACATTAATGTAAACAAACCCTCAGTTTAGTTCTGAACAAGGGATACATCCTTAGTCAGTTTGACTAGTACATGCTTGTTGAGATTTGCATTTCTTGATGCCTCATCTTGGACAACTGTAACAAAAAAACCCAAAGTCTCTGTGATCAGGCACAACAATTTAAGTTAATGCCCTTACAGCAGTAGGAGCAGTGTAAATTAGGGTTGGTTGATTATGCTTTCCTATTTCACTGCTGATGTTTGAATTCACAGCATAGCAGTTACTGCTAGCATTTGAACTGTGGGATTCTGTGCATGGTGAAGTGAAGCCTGTTTCAGAGAAAGCACTTCTGGAACTAAAAGCCACAGGATCTTTCAAAGATACTGTGCCTGTAACCCTCTCCAAGACTCCATATAATTCCAGGAAATAAGCCAACAAAGATCAGAGAATTTATTTTGGCATGCAAGAATGGAACATGGCTGCTGGGCCAGCTGCCCTGGGTGGCTTCCAGGCTGATGTGAATGGCGTGGGTGCCTGGCTCACCCACCTTGGGATTTGTGAGTGGGTAGTACAGTGATAGGCATGGTCCTAACCTGCTAGCTGGAACCTGCCTGTGGTGGGTAATTGGTTCATTAACTGAAAGCTTTCCTGGAGCTCAGCAACCTAAAAACCAAAGCTGTGGTGCAGAAGTTCCCATACTGTTTTTGATGGTTTGGTGGTTTTTAAATCACAGGGTTTGAAAGTATTTCCTCTAGATAGCTGCTTAGCTCTAGCAGCAAGAGGAAGAGGGGAAAAAAAAAGTATTTTGCTTAATGCAAGGATTGTGTAATTTGTTCCTGAATTACTTCAATTTCTGAATATACCTCTGCCCTTAGAGAGGCACTTCACAGTGACTTAATTGTACTAGGAAAAGCTGGCTGATTAAAGCTTTCATATTGCAGCAGTCTAGGACTATTGTAGTAATTTCTGGGTTGCATTGCCTGAAAAGTGCTACCCAAACGCCACAGCTCCTTCTGCAAGAGGTGAAGAGCATCTAGCTAGGAAGGTTAGCTTGCTTTGAGGGGGAAAACACTGCCTTTGATTATCTGGGTGACACAGTTTATTTCAGTGTAAATTAAACTCGGGATTACTACATGGTATGTGAGGAGCATGGTATACGAGGAGCAGCAGTTGCAACTATTTGCTACATGGTATATGAGGAGCAGCAGTTGCAACTATTTGCTACATGGTATATGAGGAGCAGCAGTTGCAACTGTTTGCTACATGGTATATGAGGAGCAGCAGTTGCAACTATTTGCTACATGGTATATGAGGAGCAGCAGTTGCAACTGTTTGCTACATGGTATATGAAGAGCAGCAGTTGCAACTGTTTGCTACGTGGTATATGAGGAGCAGCAGTTGCAACTGTTTGCTACATGGTATATGAGGAGCAGCAGTTGCAACTGTTTGCTACATGGTATATGAAGAGCAGCAGTTGCAACTATTTGCTACGTGGTATATGAGGAGCAGCAGTTGCAACTGTTTGCTACGTGGTATATGAGGAGCAGCAGTTGCAACTGTTTGCTACATGGTATATGAAGAGCAGCAGTTGCAACTATTTGCTATGTGGTATATGAGGAGTATGGTATATGAGGAGCAATAATTGCAACTATTTGCTTCGTAGTATATGAGGAGCAGTGGTTGCAACTATTTGTTATATGGTATATGAGGATCAGTAGTTGCAACTATTTCTTGGGTCAGAATGGTTGTTTCAGAGATTTAGACACCGTCACCTTCTGACGTTCGAGTGGTGTGTGGGCCTGGTGCTTAGGGACATGGTTTAGTGTTGACCCTTCAGTCCTGGGTTGAGGGTTGAACTGGATGATCTTTAAGGTCTTTTCCAACCAGATATATTCATTAGGTACTTTTCTGTCATGCCGTTCTGAAGTTGACAAATTCCTATTGATTTTTATTTATTTATTTATTTATTAAATTTAAAGAGTACTTTACCTTATCCTTATAATAATGACTTTTGCGACATATTAACTTTTTATTTGAGATCTTCTGGATTACTTCCACCTTGTTCTGACAAACATCCGTTCTCTTTTGTGCTGTGTCTATCGGGACTTTTAGGGCATACGATTAAATATGAATCAGTATCTGAGGCTTGAGCTCTGCTGACATGAATGAAAAGCAAGCTGTGAACAGCGATTCCTTCTCCCAGCCCTTGCACCACCTCTAGAGCCCTGCTGTCAGAGCTGACTGCGTGACTCCACTTGAGCACACTCCAGGCAATGTCAGCCCGGTTAAAAACATGAAAACAGTCAGGCTGGGTCAGGTTAAAAGTCCATCCAGCTCCAATCCTACTGTGAGCGATGAGTAAGGGATGTTTAGAGCAGAGAAACAGAGCAAGTACCAACAGTTGTTCTTATGATGTGCATACTCAGCATCTACCAGTTCGTGCTAGAGGGATTTTGCTGTGCCCACACTGTTGCATTAGGTAGCCCTTGGTGGACCTTGTCTCCATGAATTTATTGAATTGTTTTTTCAGCCTGCTTACGCTCCTGACCTTCATTGTCTCTTGTGGTGTCAAGCCCCACAATTCACGTGGTACCTGAATGAGTACATTGCTTTGTTTGTCTTAAACATTCTCCCCAGGACCCTCACTGTGGGTTACCTTACAAAGGGCTATGTTTGGTGATGGGCAGTGGTGAATAATCCATTCCCAGTTCATCCTCATGCTATTAAGGATTTTGTGCACCTCTGTCATAGTCCTGTGAGTCATTTCATTTGCAGGCTAAATCACAAGTCGTTCCTCATACCAGATCAATTCCATTAAATCTGATCAGCTTTGACACATCTATTTTATTAATTTTGAGATGGGGCAGCTGGAGCAGGATTGCAGCTGAAGTTGGCAGAAAGTAAGGCTGGCAGCTTCTTATCAGGGTGGAGAGGTGGAGGGATATGGGAAGGAGCCCAGTAAGACCCTTCTGGCAGGATAAGGCTGTTTTATCAGCTTAGTTAACTCAGGAAACAGCATCTTTATCATTCAGCCCATTTTTTCCCAAGTAGCATGGATCCTGTGAAACTTAGTGGTGGCTTTGCTCCACAATAACTAGCACAGTACTCAAGGTGTGGCCTAACCAGTGCTGAGTACAGGGGCAGAATGAACACTGTGAAACATACACACAGTGCTCTGCTGGGCCATGGCTGAATTGGTGCCCACCTGCTTTGTGCCTGCTTTGTGGGCAATCCTGGGGGTAGGAAGTGTTCTGAACAACAGCAGTGAATGGACCTCACCAGCCTTTGTGTATCCAACAGCTCATGTAAAGCAGAAGGGACTCCAAGCCTTGGAAGAAGAAGGAAAAGAGCTCCAAAGTGTTTTCTGGTGTGAATTAAGTTGGAAGGGATTTTGGCCCCTCATAGCCTGGTTTTGATGCTGTTGCAGAACATTGGGCTTAGTTCTTTCTGAGTGGTGTATAAGGCACTTGTGTAGAAGAAATGGGCAAGGCAGAATGGCTATGTAGGTGACAGATGTTCTGCACATCCACAGAAAGAGGTTGCATGGTAAGGTTGAGAAGACATTGATTGTGAAAAAAAACCCCAATTCCCAAGTGAATGTTTTGTTTCCAGTGCTTTGGGAGAGGCATTTACAGAGAGTTCACAGATTTTATTGAGTACTCTTTGTTTCCTGCTCCTTTCCTGGCCATGCCCAGAGGATATTTCCATGTAATAGAGGGGTGTTTCACTTTGCACCAGCCTGCTCAGTGGCTTCTTATGCCTCCTTATCTGATCACTTCTCAGCAATCATTTTCCTGTGCCTGCTGATCGTGCAATGGACTCTTCACCACTCTCCCAGCATCTCATTTCAGGCAGTATTGCTGTAGATACATTCACTGTACATATCACTTGTACATGATATTTAAATTTAAAAGAATCATGAGAACAAATGTCTTAGAGCACTGGGTAAAAGAGCTTTCTGCATTCAGCAATTGAGGCATTTTCCTTGAGCCACTGGTGCTACAAAGAACATAATTTCTCTCTGTTCCTGTAGCAATCCTACAGTGTTTGCAACTTTTTTTTTTTTTTTTTTTTCCCCCTCTTTTTTCCTCTCCTCCTTCTTGATAAAAGAAGAGTTTGTATGTTCACAAAGTGAGTGTAAAATATTACTTTTCCCTCGTACCCATCACAAAGTGCTGGACGCTGAAAACCAAACCACTCCTGACCACGTTAATCAAGGGCAGTTGATTATCTATTTTAAAAATGTCTCCTTTGTTTAGCCAGAGGTGTTTTACAAATTGTGTTCTTCTAGTGGATCACCATCTGGGATGAAATGCAGGCCTTCAAACCCAGATAAAAGGCTTCACTTCTGACAAACAAACAGAACTTCCTAACAAACCCAGACATATGGTAATGCCAAAGGAACAGCAGCAAAGGCTCCCTGCCCTAATTCTGAGCTGGCCTTACTTGGTATGCTCCTTTTATTTTTTTGCTTTACAGTGGCTATGTAACACAGGCAGGCCTGAGACTCATTGAAACTGAAGTTTGTCCTTTCTCTGGTCATTCAGATGAAGTGAAAAGGAACAGTGCCTTAATGCTGTGTGGATCAGCAAGACCAAATCTACATCTGTCAGCCTCCTTTCTTACCACGCTGCCTTCCCTCTGTTTAGATTGCAAATTCCTACTCTTGCTGTTATCTGTTCCTTTTGATAAACTGCAATGAGAGGAAATGCTTTTGCATCATTTTTGGGAGTCCTGTTTCCTATCTGAGAAATGGCCTGTAGCACTAGGACCCTTGGGAACTCGTTTCACTGTGGGTAAACTAGACCAGCATAATGAGTACCCTCTGTGCAAATTCAATATTGGTTCTACCAAAGGTCAAGCAGAAGTTAATGACCATTTTTTACATACATAAATCAGTTATGAAACCAACGTAGCATTTCATGCTGTTGTAATTTTAAAAAAGAAACAAGATGCTGGAGTAATGTAGGTTAAATTGATTTAAAGCACAAAGCATAAACACTATGAATCCCAAATTGGTGCTTGAGAGAAAGCAGCACCACTGTCACTTGTGCAATAGTCCATTCCCTACTTTCCAAGCATGGAATCATAGAATCAGTCAGGGTTGGAAGGGACACCAAGGATCATCTAGTTTCAATCCCCCTGCTATGGGCAGGGATACCCTACCCTAGATTAGGCTCACCACAAACACCTCCAGGGATGTGGCCCCAAACACCTCCCCGGGCAACCCAATCCAGGCTCTCACCACTCTCATGCTGAACAAATTCCTCCTCATGTCCAGTCTGAATCTCCCCACCTCCAGCTTTGCTCCATTCCCCCTAGTTCTGTCCCTAGCTGATACCCTAAAAAGTCCCTCTCCAGCTTTTTTGTAGGTCATTACTGACACCATGTCTGCTCATGTTCACATCCCCAACACCATGGTGGAAACTCACCCAGTTAGAAAGAAACCCCACAAGAAAGGTGCATTTATTTTATTTTTCAGCTGCATCATTCATAGTGTCTGACCTCAGCACCTTTGTTCTGTTCCATTCTTGCTGTGCTTCCCTAGACTGCAGAGGTGCTGAACAATGCTGTAAGCAGGGAGTCTGTCTTTAATAATTTTTGCATGTTCTTTGTTTCTTTAATTAGCTGATTTACTCAGCTGATTGCACAGCTGTCTGGGCAACACCCCCCAGGGGCCTGCCAACTGTTTCAGAGATATGTGGTGTACCCAGACAAGGGAAATCTGTAGGATAATTTGCATATATATATATATATATATGCAGAAGTAGTGGGAAGGAATGAGAAAGCTCAAAGGCAATTTTTGTGTTGCTAATAAAAGGAAACATGTTAAGCATGAGCTTAAAGAGCTTTTTTTTCCCCTCCCCATAATTTCTGGGAAAAGATTACAGTTTCATGGTAAATAAGGAACCATTTCCCAGTTGGAGGGTTTTATTCCTGGGATTATCACCATTCTTTTATGGAGCTTCTTTTCTTTTATTTTCCTTTTATTTTTATTCCCCCCCACCCCTCTTTAATCTGGAAATAGGACTTAGAAAATAAAGAATATGCATGAGGACCTGGTCTGGCATAAAATAGTTCTGAAGTCTGAGGTTTGTAAACCATCTACTTGCTGCTCATTTTCTTTCCACCATTCGTCACTACTGCCTCTTTACATAACCTACAGGCACTGACTTTTAGTTTCCCCAGTGGTATTGGTATGAGCTGTTCACTTTTTTTTTTTTTTCCCCACTCTGATAAATTAATAAGCATCAGCAAACATTATAACACTGTCAAACAGCTCAGAGCTGCTGCAGTAACCAGCCTCTGTAGACCTCACTGCACACCCTCCACAAAAACAAAAAGGTCTGGAACAATCTCCATTAAAAAAAAAAAAAAAAAGTAAGTTTCCAAAAATAGTAAAATTAGCTTTGAATTATGTGATTAAAAGGAAAAAAAAAATCCTTCTTTTAATTTGATTTATTTTTTTCCCCCCCCCTCTTTATTTCTGAACAGCTTCATGCTAACAAATTCCCTTGGGGACAACAAAACCCAAACCCAACCTGAATAAAAATCACCCCCCCATCAAACCCCATGTACCTCTCCAAAATTGGGGTATAAAAAGGATGCTAAAAGTTGTGAGCCTCCCAGCTGCTGCTGATAAATCAACTGGTACAGGCTGCTGGCAGTTCAGAACACTGCAGCCTACCTCCAGGAATATTCTTGCAGAGACCTGAGTTGTTTTCAACAGTGATGGTTTGACAGGGACAGAAAGATGAGCTATAACAACCCAGCGTGGATAAGACTATGAAAATCTGTTGGCTTGTCAAAAAAAGCTCTTCTGCTCAGAGGTAGGCTTTTTACTACTTCCAAGGTGCTGTGTGTCTCCTATCTGTAGAGGGCATGTAGGTGCCTTTTGCTTACAGGCTAGGAAAAAACAAGAGATGCATAAATGAATTTTGATCACGCAGTACTGAAAAGATTGAAACCTTACAAAGGGCAGAGTGGTCTGATGTTCTGGGATGCTAGCAGGTTAAAGGACAACACTAAATAGAACCATAGAATCATGGAATCAGTCAGGGTTGGAAGGGACCACAAGGATCATCCAGTTCCAACCCACCTGCCATGGGCAGGGTCACCCTACCCTAGATCAGGCTGCCCACAGCCTCATCCAGCCTTGTAGGCCCTCTTCAGATACTGGAAGGCCACAATAAGGTCACCTGGGAGCCTCCTCTTCTCCAGCCTGAACAACCCCAAATCTTTCAGCCTGTCCTTATAGGAGAACATCCTCATTTGCAATGAAGGAGCATCCCTGAAACATGAGGGACAGCCTTAAGGCTCGTAGGATGAGCAGACCTGCCTCTGGAGCAGCTGTGGAGACAATGAATTCCTCATCCAGCCCCTGCCCAGGCTTTGCAGGTGAACCTGCCAGTGGCTGCAGCTGGGATCTTGCAGGATCAGGCTGCTCCTGAGGCTGTGCCTGAGGGTTTACAACATGCTAAACAAGTTCACTCCTGGGAGCAGCCTAGGGCAGTGCAGAGAGAAACTGTCTGTTGTGGGCAATGTTTACCAGCTCCACACCTCCAGAAGGGGTAGGCAGTCCTAGTCCTGTGGTTGGACTTCTCGGCAAGCTCAAGGGCTGAAGCTGGGCTTGTGAGGCACAAGGGGTCTAGCAGCACTGCCAGCTTGCAGACTACCATGACCACTGCCCTACCTGCTCTGAGGGTCCTGTTCTCAACCAGCTCATCAAATGAGACAGGTTGAAAGTAATTCTTTCCTAGTCCACAAGCCCCAAATGCTTTATGGTGGTACAGAGAGGGAATAGTAAGTACAGGAGTCTCCTCTGAAGACTTTCAAGAGCCATCAAATGTGTTCTTATGTGACCTGAACTGGAGTCTGCGGTTCTGCTCTGGCAGGGGGCTTGATTCGATGATCTGTGGAGGTCCCTTCCAACCCCTGACATCCTGTGAACCCATGAAATTGTGAGACAGCCAGCAGTGCTAGGGAGCCAAGTTGGCTGTCTGTCCTGGAATGGCCATGTGGGACAGCTGTCCCTGCCTCCTATGAAGCAGCAAAATGGTTAACCATGACTGTAGGTCCTGTCTTAAGCATTTGAATAATTAGCTTTCAAAGTTAACACCCTATTAAGCCAAAGGGAGGAAGTTCACACCTCTCCTGGTGTTATTGTTCCAGTCTGGCTGGCTGCAGCAGCAGAATGAGCTAGTGCCTTGGTTTGTGTTGTGAAGGTTATCTTTGCAGCCAGAAGGGTAGAAAGAAGAAACATCGTTTACAGAAAAGGAAGAAAGCACAATGCAGCAAAACCTCTGGGAAGATTGCAGTGCTGTGGGTTCCAGGAGTTGGTTTATGTGTGGATTTTTATTTTTTAATCTGTCCTTTTTGCTCTCTGTTGCATGAAAATTCTGCTATATCGAATAAGGCAAAGTACTAAAGAAATGTACATTATGTTGTGTGACTTCAAAAAATCTTACTCATCACACACAATTTAATTTATCTTCACGTTTGGGGTCATAAAGAACAATATACATGGATATATTGATATAAGAGCTATACTGGGGAGATACTGCTCTGTGGGTAGTCCTGGCAGGATTTTACCATAGGCAGGTAAAGTGCCATATTACTGCAGGTGGCCGTTGTGACCCTTGCTGCCAGCCAGTCTGACTAACCAAGGTGAGTCCTTTACCATGGCTGTAACACTCCATGCTGCAGAGGAACACAAATCCTTTCCAATGTCTTTGAACTTTATAGCGTGGCAGTAAAAGCAGGGGACCATGAGGGTAGTGAGACCTTAGAATGAGTTGCCCAGGGAGGTGGTGGAAGCCTCATCCCTGGAAGTGTTTCAGGCCAGGCTGGATGAGGCTGTGGGCAACCTGATCTAGCGTGAGGTGTCCCTGCCCACGGCAGGGAGGTTGGCACTAGATGATCTCAGAATCAGTCAGGGTTGGAAGGGACCACAAGGGTCATCTAGTGCCAAGCCCCCTGCCATGGGCAGGGTCACCCTACTCTAGATCAGCAAGGCTGCAAACACTTCCATGGATGTGGCCCCAGCCACCTGCCCTGGGCAACCCATTCCAGGCTCTCACCACTCTCATGCTGAACAACTTCCTCCTCATATCCAATCTGAATGTCCCCACCTCCATTCCCCCTAGTCCTCTCACTACTTCATAGCCTAACAAGTCCCTTCCCAGCTTTTTTGTAAGCCTCCTTCAGATACTGGAAGGCCACAATAAGGTCACCTGGGAGTATCTTGTCCAGACTGAACAGCTCCAGAGTGATTCTTGTGGTCTCTTCCAACCCTGACTGATTCTATGATTCTCTGACCACTGTTGGCTGGTGATGGTGGCACAAAGGATGTGTTGAGTTCCAGTGTTAGCAATGGTTACATTCTCTGTCCCTTTGCATCTCTGTGTGCTGGCTGAGCCTGCTGAGGTAGCTAAGTACCAAATTATTCACTCTTGTTTCTTCTTTCATGGATATTCTTTCTGCTAATTTAGTGAGCCGAAATGGGATTGCTAATGGACAAGGCTCTCCCCCACAAGAATTTTCTGTTCCAAAATTAGTTTATAGAAGAATCTGTTAGCAAAATCTCAGCTTTGGTCCCTGGGGACACAAGGAACTCGGATCAGATGATGGCCCTTGTGATACTTAAGCAACCCTAAAAAAAGTCAACATCCTGGAATTCCCTAGGCTAATTTGCAAATGGACACATTTGAACTGCACATTGGCAAGCTAATGCTCATTTAACATATTTCTCGTTCCTTCATGGTGACCTCTCCTCCAAGGAGGAGAAATGCTGCAGGCAGAAAAACGAATTGGTCACTAGTGTTTCCTCACATTTTTTTCCTCTCTCTGTCCTCACCCCTGAGCCCAGACATAGGATAGACACAGATCAGGGTAAACCACCTTTGCCTTTCACTGCTTAGTAAGACATGCTGGGGCATTAGTATCTGGGAGCAAAGCTGGGGTCGTGCTGGCGGAGAGGGAGAGGTTTGGCACAGCTCCAAAGTTCGCAGCTCTTTTTGTAAGTACATCACAGTTTTAAGGGAAATGTCCCAGCACCAATACTTGCCTGGGAAATACTTTCCCATCCCACCCTAACCTTCCGCTGGCTTTTCCTGCAGCTGAATTTGCAACATCAATCCTCTTTATTAAAAAAATAAATGAGCAGCTTACAATAAGTGGTGAATTGCTCTGGAGTTCCTTTATTTTATGAGAGAAATTGGATTGTGTGCAGAAGAGCCCACGAGGGCAGTGCCTGGGCAAATTCAAGAGATGTCTGCAAGTTGTTAGGGGGTCAAGAGGCACACTGCATATAAAAATGCAGCAGTTGCTTTCTTAGCTGTTGGTGACAGTCCCCAGTAACATAAATTTCTGAATACACTGGAGAATTTAAAGAAATTAGTGTTTCCCCCCCCACCCCCTGTATTTATAGGCAAAACATGTAATAACCTTTTACATACAGAAAACAAGAAAATATAATTAAGAGTTGTTGTTTGCCCGTGTGACCACTCCAGCCTTTGAGAGACTGTGTTCTGGTGATGGAGAAAAATGGTCTAGTGGGAGGTGTCCCTGCCTATGGCAGGGGGTTGGAACTGGATGATCTTTGAAGTCCCTTCTAACCTAAACCATTCTATGACTCTGTGTATGAGGTTCTGTGATTTCTTGAGTGTTGTCTCCTGGATGTAGTTAAATGGTTCAGTTGTGGCTGGTTCTTACGAGTGCAGATGAGAGGCAGAGAAGACACAAAAATCAAGCTTGTGATGGAAATGTGATGAAAAGGAGGCCAACTACTCCCTCTCTCCCAAGAGGGCTGCAAGAACGTCAGTGTGAGGTCTGGGATTATTTTTTTTCCTTTAAGAAAATATTTACTGGTTCTTTTCTGCATTCCTTACACAGTCTAAACAACTTTAAAGCCAAGATCTGGCTTTGGATTGTGAACTTTGAAAGTATTTTTTAGAGTTGAACTGTGAAATTACTGATAGAACCAAAATCTTTAAAGTTTGGGGTGGTGGGGCTTTTTTTTGTTTATTTTTTAAACTCTTTATTTAGGGTGCATCAACACAGGTAATTTTCTCATCATCTCTAACACTGCTCAGGCTAAAATTTTTCAGCGCTCTAAGCTACCTGTATGATTTGAAGTTGTGGATACACATCCTCTTCTCTTCCCCTGTGTTCTGGGTAAAAGGTATTACTGCCCTCCACCCTGGCTGTTTGCTGCTTGCCACTGGTTCCTCATCCAAGTCATCTGTTTGCTGATCAGCCAGCCCAGCCAGGTTAGCAATATGGTGCTGCTCTTTGAAGGTCTGCCTGTTTGCTTTGATTGAAGATGCTCTGGGGTGCTTGCCCTGGCACTGGTCAGGGAAGAGGCCACTTGTAAGAGAGGCCAATGACAAGAAGCCAGTTGATAGCCACTAACCTTTCCCCTGGCACAGCTGTTTGTGGAGCTCACATCTGCTCGGGCTTGTCAGAAAAGCTGGCTGGATCAATGAAAATCACTTAAACCTGGACCCGTGGTCTTGTTACTAGGAAGGTGCCACTCCTCTAAATACCATGATTAATAGCTGGTGTCTGAGGGGGTATTTTGCTCATCAGAGGCTACAGCAAATTGATTTTGGGAGAAATCAGAAAGCTCTGAGAGTTGGGGAAATGTTGGATTTACGTTAACACAGCCACAGACTTCAGTAATTTGCACTTGTTCAAGCAAGCATTTTTTTTTTTGCTCATTCATTAACATCTTCTGGAATTGCATCATTCATGGCTCATGCTTGTTGTTCTAACTGGTGATTGACGAATGGATGTCCTGAATCCTCTGTGTCTCCCACAACAGCAGTGGGTAGAATGGGGTCATGCACACATAGAGGAGGAGGCTGAGGGGAGAACTCATTGCTCTCTTCAGCTACCTGAAGGGAGGTTATGGGAGGAGGAGGCCAGCTTCTTCTCCTTGATGGCAAGTGATGGGACTAGAGGAAATGGTTACAAGCTGTGCTAGGGGAGGTTTAGGCTGGATATTAGGAAATAATTATTCACTGAAAGGGTTATCAAACATTGGAGGGGGCTGCCTGGGCGAGTGGTGGAATTGCTGTCCTTGAAGGTGTTCAAACAGCTGTGGACCTGGCACTTAGGAACATGGTTTAGTGTTGACCCTTTGGTGTTGGATTGAGGGTTGGAGGTCTCTTCCAACCAGATATATGTATGATTCTCTCTGCAAGAGGATGGGGCAACTCTTGGGCAGGAAGACTGGGAGGTGAGTTACAAGGTGACCAGCTGAGGTGCCCAGGAGTAGATAAACTTGGAATGAGGTTTCTTGAATGGTCACCTTACATGATCTAAACTGGGCCATGCTGCTTTGCTGCTGCATTTCATTTAAACCCTGCCTGCTTCCAATGCATCCTCTCTTTCTTATTCTAGCAATTCATCAAAACGAAGAAAACCATGGCCAGGAAATAAGAGGACTGGAAGAGCTCAAGGATACCTCTGATGCTCAGGTAAATGTGTATGATTAATGGTGCCTTGGGAACTTTTTCAGACCTATGAGATGAAGGATCTGCTTTCAGTAGCTCCAGGAAATGGATTTTCCTCGATGTTCCATGCAGGGAGGCTGTAGGATGGAGGAAGTCTGCGGGATCTTGTCTTACGCCACTGTTTAGAACAGGATTGATGATTACTCTGGGAATTAATGCCACGATGCTGCAATCACACAGTATTCTTCAACTGTCTCTCTGCTCTTCTTAGATAATACACGCAGCATATACCAGATGTGAAACTAAAATGAGATGTGTTTTAGGAGGCAAGGGCATGGTGATGTTTTGATTGAATTTTAATCACTGTAAATAGACATGCAATGAAATGAGGATGCTTATTAGTCATTCGAGTGTGAGCAACAACCTTTTTCTCTCCTTTCCAGGCTGCCCTCATTTGCAGCAAAGATAGAATCATGGAATGGTTTAGGTTGGAAGGGACCTCAAAGATCAGCCAGTTCCAACCCCCCACCATAGGCAGGGACACCTCCCACTAGAACAGGTCACTCAAGGCCTCATCCAACCTGGCCTTGAACACCTCCAGGGAGGAAGCAGCCACAACCTCCCTGGGCAACCCATTCCAGTGTCTCACCACCCTCACTGGCTTCTCCAAACAACCACAACTATCTGATCTCTACCCTCTTCTGCCTAGCCCAGCCCAAAATTAGCCTGCAAAACCAGCCAAATCTACAAGGTTTTATTGCAATCACCCAGGGGGATAGATATTGCTCAGAAGAAACCTAACTGCCTTTTAATTTTTTTTTTTTTATTATGGAATTGCTTACACTTCTTAATTCTGAGGCTCTTTTTTGATTAACCTCCCATTCACTCAATCATTCAGTGCATGCATTCAACCTGTGCAAACATAACTTTATTGCTCATTTTATTGGTGCTGATTATTGCTTTTAATTTAAAATGGATTTCTCCCAGTTTTAACTAGTTTAGGTTTGGGCTTTTTTTTTACTTCTATTCTTGCAAATCTTACTTCTAGTGTTGCAAATCTCACCCCCCCCCCCCCACCAATTGCCNNCTCCCCCCCCCCCCCCCCATCAGTTGCCACTTTTTCCTCTTTCCTACATGTGCAACTTGCCTTTTCAGTCTCTGATGTATCTCGTAGCACCTGGCCTGCTAAAAAAGCTGCATGCAAGAAAGTCAGGGTTTGCCCAGCTTTTATCTGGCTGGAAACCAGCTTCTGAAAATTGAAAGAATTTGAAACACATTTAAAATTAGAAAAAAAAAAATTTTTTTGGAATGAGCAGTTAACACAAGTGTCGAAGTTCCCAAGTGGGAGGAGATGCAGGAGCATTATCAAAGCAGCCTTTGCTCAGGTTTGTTTGTCAATGCCATAAAGCCACCGTCCCGTGGGCACCCAGAGCAATTTGGTTTAAGGGTGTGAATATTTTTTTTTTTCTTTTCTACTTTAGCAAGTGTCCATATCACTGGAGCACAGCAACTGCTCTTCAGAGGCAGTGGCATGTGGTTTTAAGGTTGATCAAAGGTGAAGCCTTTAATGATGAGTGTTTTCACCAGGCACAGGAGGAGGAAGAGGTGCAGTGGAGGTAAAAAAAAAAGCCAAAACACAACAATCCTCTTCTGTTGGTAGAGTTGAAGGGTATGGGGCTTTTTAGTCTGGAGAAGAGAAGACTGAGAGGGGATTTAATAAATGTTTATAAGTATCTCAGGGATGGTGGCCAGGAGGGGAGGACAGGCTCTGCTCACTTGCTCCCTGGGATAGGACAAGGAGCAATGGGTGTAAGCTGCAGCACAGGAGGTTCCACCTCAACATAAGAAGGAACTTCTTTACTGTAAGTGTCACAGAGCACTGGTACAGGCTGCCCAAAGAGGTTATGGAGTTTCCTCCTCTGGAGACTTTCAGGGCCTGTCTGGATGTGTTCCTCTGTGATCTGTGCTAGATTGTCCTGCTATGGCAGGGAAGTTGGACTGGATGAGCTCTTTGGATTCCTTCCAACCCCTGACATCTTGTGATCCTGTGTGGTGCCTGCTCTGAACATCACCCTGCAGGACATAGGCTTGACTGACATTGGAGTTGGTTGACAAAACTGGTAGAAGTGTGGAAAAACTTCAGTACAGAGATTTTTAAAATCAAGCATGTTATAAACAATGTAAATAATGTAAAAAAAAAAAAATCCCATCCTGTTTTCCTAGGGCTGTCTTAATTCACCTCTGTGTCACTGCAAGCATATCTATTTATGGCCTTTGCAGAGGAAGTATTTTCCTATGGATGTGCTGAAAAAGAAAATTTGTTGTCAGCAACTTTCCTTTTCCAGCCTCAGTAGTGACTAATTTACTTTCCATCCCATTAAATGTGTTTTTATTTTAAATAGCGCATAAAGACCTTTAGTTATGGTACTTCTGTGCTGTGAATGTTAGTAAAGCTTTAATATAAAGCTCCTATGATCTTTTATCATTCATTAAATTAAAAGCAATTACCTGAAAGGAGGTTGTAGTGAGGTGGGGTTTGGTCTCTTCTGTGTAGTATCAGCTGATAGAATGAAAGGAAGTGGCCTGAAGTTGTGCCAGGGGATGTTTAGTTTGGATATTAGGAGAATTTTCTTTACTGAAAAAGTGGTCAGACACTGGAGTATGTTGCCCAGGGAGGGGCTGGAGTCACCATCCCTGGAGGTGTTAAAAAAACCATATGGACATGATTGAATGGCCATGGTCATGCTAGGTTGATAGTTGGACTTGAACTTAGATGCCTTTTTCTGACCAAAACCATTCTATGGTTTTATGAAAATATGGAACTTGGTGATTTTCACCTTCACTTAAGTTGCTACATGTATCTGTCTTGGTGTATGTGAATTAGAAGACTAAGAACCAATATGTAGACCTGGGCTTTTGCAAAGTATGTGCCAGCATTAAATACAAACCAAAACTGCACTTTGCAGATAAGGCAGCTTGCTTTTGCCCTTTCATCTGACAGACAGCTTCAAAGATACTGCTTCAAAATTGAATTTATGTTGACAAGAGAGGATAATGAGTAATAGGAGACACTGTCAATATCTTCTCAACCAGCTTTTAGAAGCTGTCATCAATTCATTCGTTAGTTGACCTAGATGCTTTCTTATAAGTATTTAGCAGAAAGATTCATAGTGGAAAGGCAGCACAACTGAGGAAATCAGAATTAAAAGTGAGGGGAAAAAAACATGTTTAACCTTTTGTATTTAAAGTACATTCTTTAATCCCAGAGCCAAGCATGTAAAATTAACTTGATACTACCTTAGACCTCCCAGAAGTTTTTCACTTGACCTCTTATGCTCTGGAAACCAAAATAATGCTCTGAGCAATTCTTTAAGAAATAGCTGAGGGAGGAAGAGATATGTTAAAATGTAAGATTTATTCTCGGTGTTTATCTGAAACAGGGCAATATGATTCTGGAATCAAATTGCCAGTTTGAATACAGACTGTATTTGTGCTGGAGCTAATGGGCTCGTGTCTAGAGTTCTTCCCTGGGGCACTCATCCATGCAGAAAACAGTAATATGCTCTATCTGAACACAGGCAGAGGGCAAAGAGTGAGGCCCATGTGTTCAAAAGTTGTCATTCTCCAGGATGCTTCTTCCACCGGAACATGCTGAAGCCAATTGTTACCCTAAAACTGAAGTCCCCCTTCCACATCTTAATATAAGCAGTTTTAACCATTGGATTTTGCTTCATACACTGAAGATCAATATGCATTTGTTCAGCAGAGTGAACAGTGCATTTCTGCCAATGTCCATCTGACATTTGAAGTACAGGGACTCATCACTATCTATGCCACTTGTCGGTCTGGGCACAACATGAAGGTGTGAAAAGTGCCTCCATGGTAGTAAGATCCCAGATCCTGATAAACCATAAATATTTAACGACTCAAAGTCCTAATACGCCATAATACTCTGAGTTGTCCTTAGCCTACAAGCCTGGGGAGATTACAGCACACAGATGTCATACTCTCTGATAGAAGCATCCCAAAGCCTTGAAATATGCAGGTTTGTCCCCAAGCCATTGAAGTGTTGTGAAGGGCAGGCATCAGACCTAAGCTAAGTCTGTGATTGTTGCCTAGATTCCCTTTGCAAATTCCTGGAGATAAAGGAGGATTTTGGGAAACATTTCACCAGACCATTTTTAAATGTCTACTGTAGAGTAAAAACAGATTGTCATCTTTGGTTTTGCTTTTTCTCTATTGATTAAACCAGTCTGAACAACAGCTTCAGCATATTCTCCCACTTTTCATGAAGTCACTCTCTCTTCTGATGACTGGCAGGTGATAAATGGTGTGTCAGAACTCTTTATGTATCAATGTCTTTGGATTGGAGTCTCATAGAAAACATCAGGACCTTTAGGTTAGGTGCTGCCTGCCCCTGTTTTCTTGCTGGGTTTCTGACCTTCAGAGTGTTACGTAGCTCTGTTGTGGGAAAGCTGTGCTCTTCGGGAGGCTGAGTGCTGAAGAACGGACGTGCAGAACACTGGTTGCATCTGCAGTCCTTTCCTCCAGAGCACAAGTGTCTGACGCAGGCTTCTGAGGAGATGCCTTCATCCAGGCTGGAGGAATGTAGGCATGTAAACAGTTCTTTCAAATAATGCAGCAAGGATGACTCTCTTGATGTGGTGGTGAAGCTTTTTTGTTTCCCCCAACCAGTGTTAAAACACTTATTCAGAAAGCAGATTGGTTTTCCTCCACAGATGAGGGAACTTTAAGCCACATTTCTGTTTTCAGAAGCCAGTGAACTGTAAGATGGTTTGGGTGGGTAATCTCGCACCCTCAGCTGTCAGGGACAGGAGTTTCCCAAGGCTAAAGAGTCTGCATGGCACTATGGATTAGTGGTTAAAGCATCCCTGGCTTTTGGTCCCGACACATAAGATGGTTTGTGAATTTTGAAGTAGATACCAATTCAGTTAAAATTAGGATAAAGAGTAGAAAGAGAAGGGTGGAGGAAGTGGAGGGAAAAAGGTTTATTTGCAGATTGCCTCTAAAGTCATATCAATACCACAGACATGCCACAAGCCTGTCCCTCCCAAGGAATATGCTGTTCCCATCAGGAAACACCTGGGATAATAAAAGCTGTGTGGTATCATCAAGTCAGGTCTCAGTCATGCAGAGGCTCTATCCACAGCTGAACCATTGACACTGATATTAGCCACTGAGTTTGCAGGGAGCAATTTAGCCCTCATCAGGTAGCTTTGTGGTGGGTCTGATATGCCTGTGTGCAAGCATGAATCTGGCTTTATATCTAAATTTGTACATATGTGTGCATATATATATATACACACACATATACATACACACAAACACACATACACACACACATATATATATATAGATATATTTTTTTTTTTCCCTCATTTTTATAGTGCAGCCTGTGCTGAATGTTTTGATAAGCCACTGTTGGCATGGCTTGAATAACTGGCAGGATATTACCCAAAAATAAATTGAAAAAAAAAATTAGTTTTAAGATAGTTTTTAAAGCAAATCTCATTTTCTTCCCTAAACAAAATCAGGAGGTATTGATTTGTTTACGGAATAGGATAAATAATATGACACGAGTGGCTTCTACCTCTTGAGGCTTGCATATGTGAAAAATGGTGGGAGTGGGAGCAGAGGGAGTTGTAGCCTGTTATTTTTAGGAGTGCCTTGTGTTGCAGTTCATTCTTTTTCCAGGGCTGTTCCTGGCTAACTTTCCCATGAGTTTTTAACCTCTTGCTCTTGTTCTCTTATGTAACAGGAAACAGGCTGACAGGAACAAATAAAACACAGCGTATCTGATAGTCGCACTCAGAGGAGCGGTTGATTTAGTTAGCTCTGCCTTTGCTCCTGCAAAGTAGATACGTTTGGAGATTCAGATGTGCCTCAGCTCCTCTCCAGTTGTTTCCCTGGAAGCAGCAACTTGCTTGCGTTCAAGTGGCACCGAAGTACCGCGAATATGAGAAAAGAGCTGCATTTCTTTTAAGCTTGAAATTTGTGGCAGTGCCATGTCCTGGGACTGTGGATTTAAGTATCTGTTTGCTCTTTCTCCCACCCTTAAGGCAGGGGTTTTGTGCAAGCTTCAGGGAAGAGATGACATCGGACGGATTGAGCTGGTCCAGAAGCTGGCGAGAGAAAACTGCCAGTTTTTGCAGGCGGATAGGAAACCACCGGAGAAGGCAGAACAAGTAAGACATTTCTTGTTTGGGTTGTTTGTTTCTTTCTGGTGTGGAAGGGAGATTTAGGTCATGAAACTGAAATAGTAAAGCTGATGGTCAGAATCCAGGGCACACAGTACTCATGGAGCTGTAGCTGCCCTCCCCTGGCATTTACATTTCTCCAAAGTGCGTTCAGTTCAATAATTGTCAACACACTTAAATTATTATATTGTCATTAGCTGTCAGTTACTGTTATGAATCTCTTACACACAGCTGAAACAGATGATTTCGGGATGCTTTCTGCCAAATTGTTGCTGGTGATTATGAAATATTTGGCTTTCAGGCTTTATTTAAATAATGTACAAGGTGTATGAGTGCTTTAGGTACTTTACCTTAAGTCGTCTTAAAAGTGCTTTGCTGCTGGTGTATTTGGATGCACAACTGTCTGGAGCTTTTCAGTGTCAATTAAAAATGGTGATCTAGGTAGGGAATTCAGCAGTTTCTTTTCTTTTTTAATAGTGTTTTCAGCCAAAAGCGACACCAAAAAGTGCAGAATTCTGTTTAATGCTTTTAAAAGCAGTTATCAAGGTGTTAATAACTGGATTGAAAATGCACTAAAACTTGACTGCTCTGCTATCTTCATTTCATTCTCCTGGTACAGATTTCTGTTCTGATTGCATATTCTAAAGGTGCTGGGATAATAACTGCAAGAAACAACAAAAATCCCACCTAGTTTTCACCTGTCTTGCCATAATCTATATGTAATGTTCCATTTTCTGCTTGCTGGGCAGTAGAAGAAGAGCATGGCTTTAGAAAAGATACACTTTCAGCTCATCTGCAAGCTCATTCCTGCAAGGCAGCACAGAGGAAAAGCAAAACCCCCAAAATCTTATTTCAGAGCTTCATGCTGTTCTGTTTGGCAGCATGTAAGGTCCAGCTTGGTGTAGTTAAATCAGTAGGTGTGCATTAGAGAGGAGGATAATTATCCAGGCTCACAGCCCTGAGATTGAGTTGCTCCTCAGCAGATCCACTAGCCATGGACATCTGGCAGAATTTCCATGTATTTTTAAGCTGCATCATCAAAGCACAATTAAAAGTTTAGGTGCTTAAGTAAAGAAGATTTTAAGACAGGGAAGGTTTCTAATTGTGTTTCTGGATTTGGAAGGAAGATTACAGATGCTGTGGGCATAGGGGAAAAGGGAACATTGGGACTGATCCTTCAACAATTCAGTAGATGTTTTTGCTGCCTGACTCTGGTGATTGCAAAGGGTGCTGTGGTGTCAGCTGCAGCTCTCTATAGCTGCGCAGATTACAGCACAGTTCCAGAAATGGAAACAAAAAGTGCTCAGTTTTTCTTCTTTGAATAGTATGGTACTTAGCAATTGCTGCTATTTAGGAGATGAGTGACTTCAGTTTAGCAGCAGCTAGAGCAAGCTGCTCATATCCATCCTGAGCAGTTACTGCTCTTGGGCAAGGATGTGCCTTTAGACCTGGGGAAGTGACAGGAAAGAGAAAAGTCATCTGAGAGACTGCAGAAGCCCAGGTCATTCCTCATATGCTCTTTATTTCTGGGTGGGGAATGCCTTGCAGCTAGTGCTGACAATAACAAATTATGGTGTGCTTCCCCACCCTGTTCTGCCCTTTGCTGGTTGTTGTAGGGTGGGGGGTGACATGGCTCTTTGCTGCAGTCCAGGCACCCTGTGCTCAGAGTCAAGAGGGACTTGCAGTCCTCAGTGTGTGTCTATCTGCTAAGGACCCACTGGGGCTATTGATTTCATTAGGAACAATCACCATGAAGGCATTACTGAACATGGGCAAGGTCTGCTGTAGGCTTCTCAGTTTAGCTGACTCAAGTAATTTATCCTTACTGGACAGAAGTCATGCTTTACTGTGGTAAGGGTGGGGGGCTGCATACGTTCAGGAAGCTGTAAGCTTCCATCCCTTCCTCTCCCTCCCTTCCGCCCTTGTAGCCTGTGAGCGTCTCTGGTGCATGTGCAGGTGGCAGGATTTGGCTGACTGGGCAGAGTTTGCTACTCTGAGCAGCTGTTCCCACTCTTCTCCATGGAAAAAAGCAGCAGGCTGGATTGTACGGAGTACCACTCAGATGTGGGCTTTCAGACTTTCCAAGTGATGGCAGATTCATTGGCAGCAGTGTACTGCCCAGTTCCTTGTGCTCACTGTAAAGGTTAGAGGAACAACATGTTTTGGGTGTGGTGTCCTTACAGAATTATATGTATCATGCCCATCTTTCTCTTTTATTTTTAAAACCAGTTTATTTTTAGATTACTTTCTTAGCAACACAGGGTAATGGGCACTTAATGTAGATGGTAAAGTAGAGCAGCTCTGCATTCTCTGCATGGCTCTAATTTCTCAGAAGGTATTCCTGCACTAAAGCTTTCACCAGCTTTTTTTGATCAAAGCATTGAACCCACCACGTGTGCTAGGTTTCCTAAAACTTTAGTTTCACTGAGGAGTGAAAACTAAATAGTAGTAACTAAGCTTCTAAATAGGCAGATAAGTTTCTTTTCTGCTCTTGCATTCCTACAGTGAGTTAAGTAAAGGGCTGTCTAAAATACACAGAAATTATTTTCGTATCAGATGTGGGCTAGAGCAAAAACTAGGCAAGCTTGTAGTTCTAATTTTATGATTACATGCAAATCACACTCATAAGCTTGGGGAAATGAAAACCTGGATATTTGTATTTAGATGTTATTTAAAGACTTCATTTCCTTAAAACAATTACTTTGACAGAAAATAGATTAAAACTCTGTATTGAACTATTCAGCTACAGAATGAGCTGTTTTGTTTTTTTTTTTTTTGGGAAGTTTACTTACTATTGGCATTAATTATAATATAAAAAGCAAGCTCTGTGTGCAAAACCATTTGAAGCTGCCATAACTTCTGCTCAAGCATACATCTGAGATGCATTTGAGGCATAGCTGCACTAAACTCTGTTTATGGAACTCCTTTTAAGGAACTAGAGGCTGAATTAAATAATGCCTGTGTAATAGATATGCTACTGTTGGTACAGTGTTTTCCAGTTATTTTGATGAAGAATTGCAGTGGTTGGGAAAATCACATCTGTTTAGTGTCATCCTTAATGAAGTAATGAAAGTGCTTTTTACCTCAGCATCATGGGGAAACTACTCTTCAGATAATAATATTCTTTTCATAGTCAGAACAACAGCATAAGCAGTCACGAAATTGACAGTAATGTTCAAAGGAAATTTAAGATTCTCTGATGTGTTCAGTAGACAACTAAAGGGTATGAATTCCTTTATTCAGTGACACAAATGATGTTCTAGACAGGAGCTCTTCCCCTACTTCCATCCATCAGTGGTGAGGGAGTGTGTGTGTTTCCTAAATCCCCCTTTACAGGTTAATGTCCATATTAATTAGAGTTATGTAGTGCTTAAAAGAGTAGAAGTACATAGAGGTTGCATGTATTGATTCTGTGGCTTAGGCAGTTCAAGATGAAAGAGCTAGATTGTTGCAGAGCAGGTGTGCTTTCAGAAGGACAACAGTTCCTGAAGAACAGTTTTGTTCATTTACTGGGTACTAACTTTTGTGATCAGTGGTCTCATTAAGAAGAGAGATGATTTGCTCATTGAAGCAGGTTGGTGGCTGTGCTGAAGCTGTTGAAAGGCTTACTAACTAAAGAAGATGAATTATTTAGACCCTTGAGTTGCATGGATTAGTCAGAACCAAGGAATTTCTTCAGGAAATTCCAGCCGTGACCCAACAAGGTTATTTCAGGGTGCACCTACCTGCCCAGCTGAATGCCTTACAAGGAGACAAGAATGAACACCAGGACATGTCCAGAGCTGCAGCTTTTGCTAGCTTGACATAGTTGTGACCTTGCAGTGATGAATTGTTGATGATCAGTAATCATTGCTCCAGCAGAAAAATCTTCCTTAAAACTCTGACACCGAGTGATATCTGAATGACCTTTGAGGTCTCTTCCAACCTAAACCATTCTGTGATTCTATGAATGCAGCCAGTGAGTGAAATCTGTGCTTTTGTTTTAAAGAAATTCACCATTGCTTTTGTTGTATCTGCTCTGGCTGAGCCAGATCTATTAGGTAGCTTGAATGCAGATTTACTTGTTTGGAGGCTGTTCTGCATCTCTGGCAGAGCTGTGCTTCAAATGGACAGAATGTCTATAGCATAGAGAAAGCTTTTGCAGAAGCCTTTGTGGCTCCAATAGCCATGAGATGGCACAGTTGTCTGAACTCACTGAAATAGAACAGAATCAGCACATCTGTACAAGCTTCTGCTATTTGCTTAATGCCTTTTGATCCACCAGCATTAGCAGAGAGCTGTACTAGAGGAAGGTGATAGGTTGTAATTTTGACTTCATTGTCAACTACAAGCCAAGAAAAAAAGTCTACCAATAAGGTTGTCAGTTTATAGCTCCATGTTGAGTAAGAGTAAGTACTTAAATAGGTAGGTACATGCTTGCTGTGGAGGTAACCTGAAGTTCAAGGAACATAGACTTAAATCTAGTTCTGTCATGTTCTGGAGAGAATGCCCTATACCAGACGGTCAATATTTCATCACCTGGAATGAATACTTAGCCCCAGGTATCACCTGCTCTTCATAAGCCTGCCTCTTTATCTTCTGAGAAGAAAAGACTTCTGCAGGTGCTGAGTGCTTTGGTGTTCGGGTTTTTTGTGTTTTGTTTTTTTTTTTTAATTTAATTTCATTTTTTTAGTGTAAAGCAGACATGGGCATCTTTTTGAAATAGCAACAGTATGGGAGAGAGAAGGATCCTCTTGTTCAGATGCAAGACTGGGGATCCTAGTGGATGGAAGGTTGACCATGAGCCAGCAGTGTGCTCTGGTGGCCAAGAAAGCCAATGCCATTCTGGAGTGTATTAGAAGGGCTGTGGTTAGTAGGCTGAGAGAGGTTCTCCTGCCTCTCTACTCTGCCCTGGTGAGGTCACATTTGGAATATTGTGTCCAGTTCTGGGCCTCTCAGTTCAAGAAGGACCTCAAGGAACTGTTTCAGAGAGTCCATCTCAAAGCCATGAAAATGATTAAGGAAATGGAACATCTCTGTTATGAGGAGTGACTGAGGGAGCTGGGGCTCTTTAGCTTGAAGAAGAGGAGACTGAGAGGTGACCTTGTCAATGTTTACAAATACATAAAGGGTGAGTGCCAAGAGGAGGGAGCCAGGCTCTTGGTGATTCCCAATGACAAGGGGCAATGGGTGGAAGCTGAGGCATAGGAAGTTCCATGCAAACATGAGGAAAAATTTTTTCACTGTGAGGGTGACAGAACACTAGAACAGGCTGCCCAGGGAGGGTTGTGGAGTTCTCCCTCTCTGGAGATATTCAGCACCTGCCTGGATGTGTTCCTGTGTGATCTGGTATAGGTGATCCTGCTCTGGCATGGGGGGTTGGACTGGATAATCTTTTGAAGTCTCTTCCAGCCTCTAACCTTCTGTGATTCTGTGATTGTTTGGCTGCTAGGAAAACCTTTGCTTCGGTCTCTTTTTTTGTTGAGTGTTCTGGCATGGCTGAAGTTTTGGAAAAGAATGTCCTCTTGCCAGGAGTGTAAAGTAATGCACTATCTTACCATTGAGGGGATAATATGGTCCTTCGTTCTGTAAAAATAATGTATTGAGAGAAGTGATGCTTGTGCTCACATAGAATCAGCCAGGTTGGAAGAGACCTCCAAGCTCATCCAGTCCAACCTATCACCCAGCCCTATCCAATGGCACTAAATGCCCCATCCAGTCTTTTCTCGAACACCTCCAGGGACGGTGACTCCACCACCTCCCTGGGCAGCCCATTCCAATGGGAAATGACTCTCACTGTGAAGAACTTCCTCCTAATGTCCAGCCTATACCTCCCCCAGTGCATTGTAAGCTTAGCATAGGAACATGTTGAGTGGAAAGCTCACTCTTAGCTTTGAGTGAAGTCACGTACTTCCATAATACTTTATTTCCTCCAGATGCTTGGCCTAGTGTTTAAAAGAAAAGAAAGCCTAATTTGCTCCTCTTAGGCTTATTCTGTAACACTAAGCTACTTTGTATAGAAGGAAATTCCACATACACATTTTGCATGCTGGGCTTTCTTTGGTGTGGAATGGTGACTCATTCTTGTGTGGGACAATACCTTGGCTATGGGACTAAAAAGGGGGTTAAAAGGGGCAGGTGGTATTTACCCAGCTAAAAACTGGGAGAGAGAACACTTAATTTTTATTTTTGACTCCGCTGGTTATTTAATATGTAACTTTCTTCAGATCCTGTCACTTCTTTGCACTTTTGTTTACTCAGATATAAAATGGGGTCTTAAACATGTAGGACCTTGAAGGAGTGCTATAAAACCTGCAGTGGTTAATGAACGTTGGTGAATTGCTTTGAGATCCTTGAGGATGGTTTGGGCATCCCAGCAAGCTGGAAGTGGGTTGAACTTTGAACTGTTGAGGGCCAGGGGGATGTTTTTTTAGAAACCCTGAGCATAGCTAAGACAAAGCCAAGCAGTTGTAGTCAGTTTGATCCCTCTGGGTCCTTGGGCATCACTTCTGGGACAGTGCCACCAGCAGCATTCCTACCCTGCCTGCTTGTCCCCAGCCCTGTGCTGCCCTGTGTTGTGCTGTACTGTGAGAAGACACTGGGAATGATGCAGCTGAAAAATAAAATAAAATAAATGCACCTTTCTTGTGGGGTTTCTTTCTAACTGGGTGAGTTTTCACCATGGTATTGGGGATGTGAACATGAGCAGACATTGTATCAGTGGTGACATACAAAAAACCTGGAGATGGTGAGATTCAGACTGAATACAAGGAGGAAATTCTTCAGCATGAGAGTGGTGAGAGCCTGGAATGGGTTGCCCAGGGAGGTGGTTGGGGCCACATCCCTGGAAGTGTTTAAGGCCAGGTTGGATGAGGTTGTGGGCAGCCTGATCTAGGGTAGGGTGTCCCTGGGCATGGCAGAGGAGTGGGAACTGGCTGATCCTTGTAGTCCCTTCCAACCCTGACTGATTATATGATTCTATGACCATTGCTGGCAAGAGCTACTCTCCTGCTACTGGTAAAACACAGCCTTCCTTCTTGTGTCCCCAAAGCCTTGTGACTTACAAATCCACTTCTGAGCTTGGTCAAATTAAATGTCCTAACATTTTGGGTTTTTTCCCCTCTTTTTTTTTGATTGGCATAATTTTGATCTAGATCAAAATTATCTAAAATTATGTTTTTCATGAGGAATGGGACCACACAATTCCTGGTAGCACAAACACTGAAAACATGGCTCCTTGGTTCTGCCTTGAGCTCCATTTATCAATGTGAATAAACAGAGAAACTGAAAGCTGTCATCTGCAGGTTGACATTGCTCTCTGCTTCTGTGTTTCTCTCTAGATTCTGGACTACTTGCTTATGTTTCTAGACTGTCCAAAGGCTTCCATAGACTTGATCTATCATGTTTTGCCTTTAGAGAAGTAGAAATCATGAGTTTATAAATTCAAAGTGTGTGCTGTAATGTTTTCCAGTTTTAAATTTACTGTTCTGTCCCTCTCTTTGTGTGATCAATACATTTGATGACATCCTGAATGTTCTTTTCTCCATTTTTCTGATTGATGACATCAATAAGCTCCCAGTTAGGCTGATAATATAGTGAGTGTATCTGCTTCTGTACAGTTACTTCTATGCTTGTCCTGGGAGCTTTGAATAACAAAAGTGCTTGGATGTGTCAAGTTAGGGAATTTTAAATCTAAATTCAGGAAGATTAAAAAGAAAAGCTGATAAAGCTTTGTATATGTACCATGCAAACTTAGGTCATAAATTTAATGCAGCTTATGAAATTCAGAAGAAATAATTTTGCCCTTCACCTTTCAGTTGCCTAGATCTTTTATGTCATTCATTGTTCTATTAAGCTTTTCTCTTGGAATTGAAATCAATCAAGGACATCTTGCTTTGGCTTTATAGTATGGACCTGGCTGAAAAGAAACAGGCAAAATAACCAGGAAACTTTGTTGATAAGCCAGAAGATGATGGCTGTCCACCACATCATTCTCTTTAGAAGTTGTCTGAGATTTGGTAGTCTGCCCAGAGATCAGTTATGTGAAAAGGGCCTGTGCTTCAGATATCCTCCTTGGTTTTTCTCCTGCTGAATAATTCCAAGAGGCATTTTCACTTTAATTGGATATGTGGGCCAGTAATGCAGGAGATACATGGCTAGTGCCATTAAACAGTTGAACACATTCCTACCTGTCAGATTTGGCTTTCTGGAGTGGAAACTGCACCAGAGCCAGTTCTGTAGTAGGATCTGCAGTCTATGCTGAGGTCAGTGTGGTTCCAGTGATGGAATGCTCTGGAGTCAGTGATACCTCGTTTGTTTTCAGGTGCTGCCAGGCTGGCACAGCAGACATTCACAGCTGCCAGAGTAACTGAGCTTTCTGTGGAGATCTGACAGCCTGTGTCAGGATCTCACTGGAATAGATTCTACCAGCATTTGTTGGCATTTGTTCCTGCAGGCAGGCTTCAGAGACTACCTGGAGCACACTGGTGTGAAGGCTCAGCCTTTCCTTTCCATTCAGCTGCCTGCCCTAGACCAGCCAGAATGCCTGCACTCGGCTTTTTGGAAAAGGGGCAGCTATGAAGTGTCTGTCTCTGCCTCCATTGCTGAAGCCTCCTCCATAGCAAGAAAGGAAGGACAACTTGATCCTGTTTGTTTTTTTTTTTTTTTTTTTTTTTTTTTTGT
>VWZI01018852.1:454316-464528 GCA_013396835.1 Psilopogon haemacephalus
AAAAAAAAAAAAGGAGAAAAAAAAGGGGATTTAGAAGGAAAAAATAGAGCTCACTTCTTCCACCTAATAGCAGGAGATTTGATTCTGCATTTATTATGTAGGATAAAAGCTCTCTGATGTCAACAAATAATCTACTACTGAAACAGGAAAAATCAGGCTGGTTTTATACAGGAGGCTTTTTACTAACGTTGACATGCACAGGAGCAAATTAAAGGCCCTTTTTTTTTTGTTGTTGTTTGTTCTTTTGCTTTGATGCAAGGTTTGTCATCTACATTTAGCAAAAGTGAAAAAAATGAAAGAGTAAGAGAGGCAAGGAAGAGCAGGTTAACAATCAACCAGCTGTTGTCAGCAATAATTCATTCCAAAGTGGAGGAATAAAGAAATACTATTGCAAGACTGCAACGAGGAAGAGAGTTTACCTGCATGCCTATGCCTGGAATAGTACTACAAAAAGATAAATTTAATTGAATTTTCACGTATTGAAGAAAACCAAAGTGTCACAAACGATAAAAATAACAGAAAATCTGCAATGCCAGTCAGCACAGTGCAAAGTACTGCTTTACACACTGCCCCAGAAGAGGGCCACCAGGATGATCCAAGGGCTGAAATACCTCTGATGTGAGGATAGGCTGAGGGAGCTGAGCCTCAGCCTAGAGAAAACTCTGGAGCGACCTTATAGCAGCCTTCCAGAATGTAAAGGATCCTACAGGAAGGCTGGAGAGGGCCTTTTCATAAGGGTGTCTACCACTAAGACAAAGGGGAATGGTTTGAAGCTGAGGGGGATCTTAGGAAGATGTTCTTCAGTACAGGGGTGGTGAGACTCTGGAAGAGGCTGCCCAGGGAGATTGTTGATGATTCCTCCCTGGAAGTGTTCAAGGCCAGGTTGGATGAGCCCTTGAGCAACCAAGTCTAGTTGAGAAGTGTCCCTCTCCATGGTAGGGAGGTTGGAGTAGATGATAGAATCATAGAATGGTTTAGGTTGAAAGGGACCTCAAAGCTCAGCCAGTTCCAAACCCCTGCCATAGGCAGGGACACCTCCCACTAGAACAGGCTACTCAAGGCCTCATCCAACCTGGCCTACAACACCTCCAGGGAGGGAGCAGCCACAACCTCCCTGGGCAACCTGTTCCAGTGTCTCACCAACCTCACTGGGAAAACTTCCTCCTAACATCCAGTTTAAGTCTTCCCTCTGTCAGTCCTGCTTGTGTTGGGGGCTGCAGAGCTGCAGACAGTGCTGTAGGTGGGGTCTGAAGAGAGCAGAGCAAAGGGGCAGAATCCCCCTCCCTTGCCCTGCTGCCCACAGCTGCTCTTGCTGCAGCCCAGCACACAGTTGCTGTCTGGGTTGCATGCACAGGCTGTTGGCTCGTGTTGAGCTTTTCATCACCCCAGACCCCCAGGTCCTTTTCCTCAGCCATTTGCCAGCCCAGCCTGGAGTTATGCTTGGGATTGCACCGACCCAGGTGCAGGACCTTACACTTGGCCTTGTTGAATTTCATGAGGTTGGCCTAGGCCCACCTCTCCTGCCTGTCCAGGTCCCTCTGGATGGCATAAGGTAAGGGGAATTATAGAGGATAGGGGAGAGGAAAAAAAAGTTCAAAATGAAAAATTTAACCCATAAATGGGAGCGGATGGAATTTGAATCCAAGTGGTAAAGTTGGAAATTGGTGGTAGATGCAGATGGATGCAAGATGCTGGTGGATGCAGCGAGTTAGAGTTCCAAATATGGCTGCTCTCCCTACATATTTGTTGTAGAGCATGTGGTAAAATAGCAGCAGGGAAGCAAGATGCTGAGCTGATGAAGAAGCAGAGACCAAGAGGAAGAAACAGAAAGTTCATCCCCCCCTTTATAAGGGATCTCAGCAGGAAGAGGGAATGGACTAAACACAACACCTGGGAGCAGGTCAGACCACCTCCAGGGAGGAGTCAGGATTCAGTTCCAGGTAAGCCTCCTCAGGAGGGCTTAACCCTTTACAATAAATTAATCTTAAGCATTTTTGTGAGGCCAGAACCAGCTTTGCTTATTGTTAGTGAAGTATTCTCTCATGGAAATTCAGATGGGCCCTTCTGTGACTATAATGCTTCAACAAAAAAAAGAGAGATATGATTTACAGTGATAAATATAACGAGCAGCACCTCAGTTTAATAGATAATTTGTAGGCTTCCAGTTTTGGATTTGCAGCTTATAATGTAAGTAATGGTTGGGTTTTTTGGTGGGGTTTTTTTTGTGTGGGTGTGTGTGTTGTTTGGTTTTGGGGTTTTGGTTTTTTTTTTTTTTTTTTTGATTATTTGATTGGGTTTTTTTGTGGGGTTTTTTGTTTGTTTATTTGTTTGTTTTGTTTGAGTGGGGTTTTTTTTTCTTTTTTTTTGGCCTCTTTTTTTTCAGTTGGAGTAATGGCATTGTCAGCATTGAGAGGTGCTACAGACATAAGGCAAGAGACAAAGGTTTCTCTGGTAGATAGTAAATAAGTAATTAAAAAAAAAAGTCATTGACTTCTACCAGTACAAATTAGAAAGGCAAAGAAAAGGATCAGCAATCTTGTCTGTTTGACTTAGAGGTTGTGTATGTCCAGCACTGGTAATTAGAGCAGTATAAAGCTGACAGTGTCATATATTTACTGCCATCTCTCCACCATTCCTTTAGGGGAATGTATTTATTGCTGTGTCCAATAAGGCCTTTGTACATGTGTCCTTACCAAGGTGAATATTAGTCTGTGTTAATAAATTAAATCCATTGATGTTAGTGGTCTGCCTTCTGCAGGTTTCATTCTTGTGTGAAAGCTGTATGGGGGCTGCTGTAGAAGCCAAGTCTGAGCCCTGTTAGATGTTAATCAAGTTGTTATCTGGTTCTCTTTCTATCCCTGTAAACTGCTGAATTACACCCTTCTGATGTTAACGTTTATCTCAAGCATAACTTCTGTATATCTAGTCAGTCGTCTCCTGTTCTTTTTTCCCCAAGGCATAGAGCAATAGTAGTACATTTTAGCAGTTCTGGGGTATCTGGATTAAGCCTGTAGTTCTCCTTGAATCCTCTGCAGTGCTCCCCACTTCCTGTCCAAGACATAAATCCTGCAGCTTTTATATTATGGCCTTCAGGTTTGTCACTGCAGCTAAGGATTGATCCATTGCAACTGATACCACTAGAAGTAATTTTTTTGGTAGAGGGGGATTCAACTGTTGCTTCAACTACATATGTAAGAGGGTTGTGTATGACGCTTGATTTTTGTCCTGTAAGAATCTTCACATTTTTGGGGTATGTGGGGGAGGCTTTTTTGTTTGTTTGTTTGTTTTTTCTTTCGTTTTTTTAAAAATTCTGGTGAAGACAAATGCAAAACTCTCTTAGGGCAGAGGAAATGTAGATTTAATTCTCCTGCCACTTTGGGAACCTTGGGACCTGGACCTCCAGTTATAAGCTCCTGGAAGGTAGGAGATACAGAAGCCCTGCCAGCCTGGACTGAGCAGTATGTGAAGGCAGTGAAGGTATCCTGGCAGGCTGCTTTCTGTTCAGACCAACATGTTCTGCCACTGTTTCAGCTGTAGTGAATCCACATTTTTTTCAGTAGGTGAAAACAAACAAACAAAGAAAAAAACCCAAACCCAACCCCAAAAAAAGTTGTCTTGAAAAAATGTCCAGGTTGTCTTGAAAAATTTCAAACCAGCTCCGCACCCCAGCACATTGATTGCAAGCCACTGGAAGAGATGGTTGGCACCAGCCCCCTTTTGTTGTACAGTCACATTAATTTGCCCTGGCATTACAGTCACGTTAATTTGCCCTGGTGTAGTGCAGATTTTTCTACAAATAAATATGCTCTAGGCCTGCAGTTCTTCCATGTCTAGGTATTTTTGAAGGAAGTGCTGCCCTGCCAGCTGTGAGAGAATGATAACAATATTAATACCATCCTCACGTCTTTCGTCTGTCTCTCCTTGCTCCCTCCCCCTTTCTTTTCCCCCTTTGCTTTTGTACAGTTACAGAGAGAAGGTCTTCCTAGATCGTCCTTGCCAAGGTGGTAGCTCTCTGACAGGTTGTCAAACCTCTCTACTAATAGCTGTGAAGAGCATGTGGTCCGAGGGAAAACTGGAATGCGTAGCTTTCAGTGGTCTTAAGACATTTTTCATTATCTAACTAAGAGTTGTAGAGTGTTAAGGTTAGAATATCATTTTTTCAGTGGTTGTGACACCAGCAATGGTTTTTTTTCATGTTATTTTAGAAAGTGTGCCCTTTTTCCAGTGCTTGGAGGTATTGCTTCCTTTCATTAAGCCTGCTCCACAGAAGGGCTGTCATCTTAAAAGATAATACTTGGAGGTAACAGGAGGCCAGCCAGGGGTATGGACAGCTCAGTCTCAATCTGGGGCATTTCTTGCTACTAACCTGCTGTGAAACACTGTGTGAGGCTGCTCTTGAGCTGTATGGGTTTTTAATGTTTGTCATGTGGCCTGCACAGTGAGCCCAACCTTACTTGTGGTGAGACCACCACTTGGGAACATCATATAACTGAGCTGTTTTGGTTTGGTTTGTTTTTTTTTTTTTTTCTCTAGGACCTACCCACAGCCTTTCTGCTCCCATAAGGACTCGCATTTAGCAGTGCCCTATTCCCATGAGCGGTTTCTTTCTTCTTAGTAACAGGGAAAGCAGAAATAATCCTACTCTCAGCAGTTTTGGGATTACAGGCAAGAATTGAGTTCCTTGATGTATGACTGTGTAGGGATATTAATCTTTTCCCCGATGCCTGTTGTCTGTCATCTCTGTCTTACCAGCACTGTCCTTTTGACCTCTCTACAAAAGTAACTTGTTATTAACGTTGCCTCTGCTGCAGATATTCAGCATGCAGATGACAGCACCACCAGTTTCTCTAAAAGGGCTTGTTCTGTGCATCATTGGATGTGATATTCAAAACTGGCTTCAGCAACAAAGGATTTTGATTTAGTTTATTTTCCCCGTGATGTGGCTCACGCTCATTTTACAACCGTTTGTGAAGTTGATACGTTCTGAGTAGGTTTTGTTGCGCCGAATGTTGGCTCTTTGTTGTGCATCTCTGAGGCAGATAGCTCAGCATGAGAGTGCTAGGAAATTTTGGTACAATCCCTCTGCTGGGGAGGGTGGTGGTCGAACCACTGAAAGTGTTTTGTAGTTTAATGGACTGGTCAGAAGTCACTGAGAGCCAAAGCAGTCACCGTGTAAGGCATTTTAATGTCGTTAGTGCATTTCTGTTTCTCGTGTGTGTTTATGAATCTGCTTGTAGGATTTAATGAACCTGGAGAGAGCTCTGAGCTAAAGCAGCTGTAGCTCTGCAACTGTTGCTGTGTCCAAGCCAGTTCTCAGAGAGAGGGTTTGGAGACCTCAGTGTCACAATGCAGAGGCAGGTGCTACCAGCTTCTGCAGTGGGTACAACAGGGTCTCAGCAGGAGGCATTTTGTTTCTGTTTTGACCCTGTCCCACAGCAAGCCCTTAATGTATATGGGAAAAGGCAGAGCCTTAGTGAAGGAGCAGGATATGGAAATAAAAAAAACAAACAAAAACCACACACACACAAAAACACCCAAACCCACAGAACCCCAAAACCAAACCAAAATGAAATTTCCATCTTTACCATGTTTTTTTAATGCTTCTCTTGCATACATGGTATGTGCCAGGGTTTTATTATAACATCCAAGCAAAAAGATACCTGCCCAGGACAATAGTGAGCTTTCTTAAATGAGGATCTTGTTATTTAGTGGCATTTGTCCTGCTCTGTCACCTCACTGAGCACCTTCCCTGCGCTGTAGTGGAAGCCAGTTTACAGTTGCGCTTCTGAGCCTCCTTCCTGCTCTTGCTCTTTTATTTCTCAGTTCTTACATGGAAATATTTGTGTGTGTGCAGGAAAGCTCCACAGATTTCTTAAGGAAGGAGAGTCTCATCTTTAGAACACGAACAGCCCCAGGAATTCTTCATGTGTGCCTTTCCCCTTACCTCTCATGGGCATGCCCTGGCACCAGCTGAAAAGACACAGAGTCAGAAGTTATCAGAATTATCTGATTGCATTGAGTCAGTTTTACCAATTTATGCTGTGAAAACAAAATGTTCTTGCCCCCCATAACTCCTGGAGGAGGCAATTTATTTGTTATTTAATGTGATTTTGAGGCAGATAGCCTGTGTAAAGTTTGCTTTTTTGCCTGTTACCCAAAGCATATTCTCTTTGCCTTTACTCAATTGTTTGGCAACAGGGAAATCTGTCTCCAGACTGAGTTTTCCATGCTCCATTAAGTTCAGAGGTGATTTTAGCTTGTCTGTTATTGCTGTGTTACCTCTTTTACCTGCTTAAACCAGCAGTGTGGGAGTCTCTGGGTCTAGGGGTTTACTGGGGTAGCTCTGGGTCAGGTCCACTTTCTAAAAAAAGGCAACTAGAAAGTTATTGGAGAAAAGTTCTGTCTTTGGGAAGAGCTCATTTTGGACTACTAGTTAGAGGTGTTCCAGACTAGTGGGCACTTCAGTAATGGGTAAGATAATCACAGGAGGTCAGGGGTTGGAAGAGACCTCCATAGATCACTGAGTGTAACCCCCCTGCCAGAGCAGGACCATAACCTAGCTCAGGTCACAGAGGAACGCATCCAGACAGGCCCTGAAAGTCTCCAGAGAAGCAGACTCCACAGCTTCTCTGGGGAGCATGTACCAGTGCTCTGTGACCCTTACAGTAAAGAACTTCCCCGTGTTGAGGTGGAACCTCCTGTGCTGCAGCTTACACCCATTGCTCCTTGTCCTATCCTAGAGAGCAAGGGAGCAGAGCCTGTCGTCCCCCTACCCTGACCCCCAGCCCTCAGAAATTTATAAGCATTTATTAAATCTCCTCTCAGCCTTCTCTTCTCCAGACTAAGAAGCTCCAGGTCCCTCAGCCTCTCCTCATCAGACAGTGCTCCAGTCCCCTTATTATCCTTGTAGCCCTCCCCTGGACCTTCTCCAGCAGATCCCTGTGCCTCTTAAACTGGGGAGCCCAAAACTGAATGTGTCTGTTGCAGAGCAGCATACTTTTGTTTTCTGTCAGAAAATAAAACAGCTTCACAATGCTGTTTCTAGCAGTGGATGGTTCTCCTAGGAAGAGGGGAGGCAGCACATTCTGGATGTTGGTTCCTCTTTCAGTTAACTAAAAGCCCAAACTCAGGAATTCAAGGGACATGGAAATATTTGTGACTGATGACCAAAACTACTGGTTGCTTTGGCCAGAGATTGGATTCTTGTCAGTTGTGAGTAACTCAGCAACTGAAGGTCTTCCATAGGGAAGTACTGCACACAGTACTCCAGGCGGGGCCTGAGGAGAGCAGAGTAAAGGGGGAGATTCACCCTTGTGCCATCTCTGGTGCTTTACCTTTTCCTGTCCCGCCTCTGTGAAATCACCAGTCCAAATGTATTCTGACCCAGGATGCTGGGAGTCATTTCCCACTCTCAAGGAAGTGGAGGAAAGTCAAATAAGCAGCATGAGGGGTTCAAAGCCGAGGTGCAGTGTCCTGTCACCTGTGCGAACTGCAATTCTGCTGCTGATGTGCAGCACGGCCCTGCCGTGGCCTCTCTGTCCCATTTCATCTGCCTCCCCTAAAATGAGATTGCTGCTAACGCTGAACCGCGGCGCTCCTGCCTGCTCAGTGCAGGTTGCTTAAGCAAGAGCCGTGTAAGGGTCTGAGGAAGTGCTGGGAGGCTTCCTCGTTAACTGGCAGTACAAAGAGAGTGTCTCTTGAGTCAGTCTGCTGACTCCTGGGGACTCAGCTCGGGTGCTGCCTTGCACTTCAGTACACGCTGCTGTCACTTGGGGGCCCCTTGCATCCTCCTCATCTGCCGCTGGATTTAGACGGAGCATGCTGAGAGCAGCCTGGTTTTCTTCCAGCGAGAATTAATTATTTCACGGGCCATTCAAGATTCCGATAAATGAAGCGTGCCTTGATGTCATTTTAGAGTAATATCTGTGGTGAAATTGGGAAAATACATTGGGCTAGTCTTTGTGTTTTGCTTTGTTCAGGTTAATTTTTGTTGCTTGCAGTGCGATTAAAGGGTCTGACTGAACACAAAACCACGTTATGCTTAGATGGGATTTCAATGAAATACTTAATTCTTCTATTAAAGTGAAATTATTTTTAATGGAAGGTGGCAAAGTAGAGGAATTCTCTAAGCCTTTACCTTTCTTTTCCAGCAGTAATGATTAGAGCTAATGAAAATCCAAAGTGAACCTAACCGGCCTTGGCTTTGCATAATTTTTGTCTTTCCTGACATAATAGACTGATTTTTATCTTCCTTGAAATTGATAATCCGGGAAAGGACAAGACAGAAAAGCCTTACAAACATCTTGCTATTGGGGCACTTTGTACTGTTAATCTGCATACAATGACCCAAAAGGTTTTTCGAAAAGGTTTCTGCTTGGTGAGATGCTAAAGGGGGAGCACCGAACGCCACCTTTCAGAACAACCATTGTTAGTTCCCTTTCAGTGTGAGAGAGCTTTTGCCCTCCTGGTGCTCCCTGTTGACTTGCTGCCAGCTGCTTACGTATGTAATGCACATGGGCATGCTTAAAATCCATTCCCATATATGTGTAAATGGATGGTGTGCACAAATACATCACAGACCTGTCCCATATATGCTGCAGTTTGGAGCATCAGTGAGCACAAGGAAATGAGGATTTGGACTGTTTTTTAGAGGAAAAAAACCAGAGAATTGGAGATATTTGTTTGTGTGGATAAACCTTCCTGCTACTGAATCACTTCAGTGTTGCACCTGCTTTCTCGTTCTTCCTCTCTTCCTCTTTTGCTGCTTCTTTCATTGCAGCTTTTCAAATACATTAGGCAACAAAAACCTACGGCTGGGGAAATGGAAGATTACAATTATGCATCAGTATCGCCGTAACGCGGCTGCTCAGTAATGTCCCCTGGGAGTGTTACAATGAATATCTGACATTAATTGGCTCAGTACCTGTATGTCTGACCTTGCAGAAATTTACTAGATCAATTCTACATCTTGTTTTACTGATAAAGAAAACTTCTTCAGGGCAGGGGGTTGTGGTTTTTGGACATGCTTGTAGCACAGTGACAACCAGAAGCAGCAGATTCTTGGAACAGGAAATAAAATAAACAGAAAGAGGGATCATAAAGTGATTTCCAGTTTGGCCAAGAGCTGTTCTTCAGCATTTTTTAAGCCTTTTAAAGCCTTTGGTAGTGCTGGATACTGTACACTTGATGAACAGATCTGTTTTTTCCCCTCCTTTGAGTACTACATGTTTTCCCTTTATACGTGTGTTTGACATACTGAACGCCGTAACTAAACCAGGTCAGAATTAGAGGAGCAGCAACTACTGGAAGTGCTTGCATTGAGACAGCTGCCTCTTTTGTGTCACTCTCTCTGGTGACTGAAGCTGCCAGGAGGATCTTGCAGAGGCCTGCGAGCTGCTCTTTGGCAGTGGCCGTGTTTCAACGTGCCCTGCTCAGTCAGCAGCAAACCTTGGTCTCTGGCTTCAGCTCTCTCTGGGTGCAGGCTGCCTGTGCAGAACTGGATGGTGTTCCAGCTCCCTTCCACCCTTTCAGAGAGCCAAGGGGAAGGCAGAGTTCAAACGGCAGCTTAGCCGAGCTTCACACACGGGGCTGTCACTGGGCTAAACTTTCTGAGTGGGTGTTTGTTTCCCAAGTTACAAAGTCATTCCAGAGGGAGATTTGTAAATCGAATATTTGAAGAGGTGCTCAGAGGCAGACACCATGCGCCTGTCCCGACGGTTTTATTGCCTTTGTTGAAGTACAGGAGAGACCCTCTACAGAAGGTGTCTCTGCTTCTGTGTTGTGCGAGCACATGCCGCTACCTGCCTGTCTTTACCTGTCCCTTTGCTGTATCTGACTGGCGGGGAATTAAGCAAGCCATCACCTCGGGGACACAGGGACTGGCATCCCCCCCTGTCCCCTCCTGCGAATTAGCATGGCACAGGGGATGCCGAGTGCCGCTCACAAAGGGCAGCCCGTTCCTCCTCTCTGCCCTCTTCTCGATTCTGACCTCCGGCGGCGGGGCAGAGCCGGCGGCGGGCACTAACCGCGCTCTCTCTGTGGCTTTCTTCCCTCGCCTGTGCACGGAAGGCCAGCGATGGAGGCGGCGGCGAGCGGGCGCGGGAGGAGGCCGGCGCAGCGCTGGTGCTGCGGAAGGTGTGGTCACGCAGCCCGGCCCCCGAGCGGCGCGGGAGGTAAGGCTTCCGCGGCTCCGGGAGCGCGGGGCTGGGCCGG
>VWZI01018852.1:464564-489284 GCA_013396835.1 Psilopogon haemacephalus
ACCTTCGACGTGCCTTACTTCAAGTACATCGACGAGGAGGATGAGGAGGACGAGTGGAGCAGCCGCTCGCAGTCCTCCACCGAGGATGACTCCGGGGACTCTCTGCTTTCCGACAGATACGTGGTGGTGTCGGGGACGCCGGAGAAGATTTTGGAGCATCTCCTCAGCGACCTGCACCTGGAAGCCGCACAGGACAAAGAGACGGGTAAGGACCGAGCCCTGCGGGGAGCGGTGGCGGCAGCCCCGGGCGGGGATGGGGAAGAGGTCTCGGTGCCGGTAGAGAGGGGGTTGCTCCCTGGCACCCGCGAACGAAAGTCGGCAGCCGGGGTGATGCTCAGCCCGTAGCGATATGTGGAGAAAGCACGGAACGGGTGGCAGAGCAGGGCGTGGAGCCCCGGGGCAGAGCTGCCGGCAGTTAGCGGGGCCGTACGTACGGAGCGGCAACCGGAGCCTTTTCGTGCTGAGCTGTCGCGGCTGCCCGGGCAGCGCAGCCTGCGGCGGGCATGGCACCGCACCTGTGTCTCTCCGGGCAGAGGATGCCATTCCTCTTTGCCTACAGCTGTTGTTATATTGATCAGACTACTCGCTGTGCACTTCAACCTTCTGGTTAAATCTTGATTCCACCACCCCCCTTTGGCACTTTGGATCATCTTTGTTTCATAAGCATAGCTTATAAATTTCCTCATAACCCAGGGCACAGTGTATAGCCTGATATTGTACTTGTGTGTCTTCAATCAGAGACTGTAGTTTGTTCCAGCCTAGAGCAATTATTATATTGATCGAGCTACTTGACATGCAGTTTAATTTTCAGCTGGATCTCTTGGCTATATGCACAGCTTGCTGTCACCTAGGGCTCTTGGGGTAGTTTATCAGAAGTGCCTGCAAGCTTCAATTCATAGATAGTTTTAATGAAAGTGGCCGAGCTGGAGAGACTTTCAGAGGTCCCAAATACTGAAGAGCTGAGCAAGGCAGCTGGCTGAAAATGGGGTTGTGCATTTGATCCTTCCCAGTAGGGTTAAAACTTACTCGTGCTGCCCGTATCTCTCTCTCTCTCTCTCTCCAAATGAGATTACTGAGAATAAACGCACTTTAATCCTTTTAAGTGACTGAAAATATAAATAACGTCTGCAAGTCCCAAGGGAACGTCGGGATTGGGTTCTCAGAACAACTCATTAGTTTGAAGTGGGACAATAGGCATATTCCTAGTGCTGACGTGTGGATGCCTTGAAGACACGCACAGAGTGTCTGCTGGTGATATTACAGTATTCCTAGTGCTGCTTTTGTCTGCCTAGACATTAATATTTAGTGCAGATAGAGGCTGTGGTGGTTTTCCTTGCACAGATACCCTCAGACTGGTTCTGGATACCATTTACTTGAGCCAGCTCTTAGTGTAGTGAAGATCTTTCCTTGGCCCTTTAAGGTCAAATGCTGAATCCAGAATAAGTTTCTCCATTAACGTCTGTCATATGCAGATTGAGGGACATTAGCTGCCTGTTTTTTATAGGATGCTTAATCTTTTTTTCATGAACTCACAATCTTATTGGAAAACGATGAGCTTTTCACTACCGTTATGCATTACATTTTAGCGTTTGTAAATGTAAAGTCCTCTCTGCATGAAGCATTAGGTCTTGTATGCATCCTCACGTGTGCTACCTTTTCTTTCTTTGCTCTGCTCCATCTCCCTCCCATCACTGGGAGGCTGTGATGAGCCTGTTCGTATTGTTACAGAGAGGGGCTAGTAAACTGCCCTCAAAACAAATGCTGCACCACTGCTTGCCTGCTTGTTAGCAGATGGTAGTGTATTTAAAGGTTAATTGGCTTTCCCACACCTCTTCTGCATTATCCTGACTCCTTTTAGAAAGAAACAATTAGCTCTGCCCTGTAGTCAGGGTTAACTGGATCCCGGGGACAGAACAAAGTCGCTGTGCCTTCAGTTTTATTGCCATCACAAAGAAGTGTGCTAAACCTTGCCCAGTGGCCCTGCAGTTTCTCAAGGGTAGATCATCATGTAGTTTCCCCTTGACTTTATTAATCTGGAAATGTAGAACTTAATTAAAAAAAAAAAAAAAAGAAGACTTTAAGGGTTACATTTCCCAGTGTTTCATGTGGCAGATGCCCCTGTAATAATTTTTGTCAGTCTGTTTTACAGTCTCAGAGGCATTTGTCAAGAGCGAATATGGAGTATAGACTGTACATGTGTACATCTTTGTGTGTGCACCTGAAGGCATTCCTCTGCTGTTTGTTTGCTTGGATTTGCTGTTCTGTATATTTTCTTGTAGTTCCAGTCTGGCCCATCTCAGAGACTGTGGAGTTACAGAGTCCTGCAGGCTTGTGTTTTAGCAAGCATAGCTTTGTGGAACATAAAAGGATGATGTTGTTGCACCCAGCTGCTCCTTCTGCTGTCTGTTTGCCAATTCTAGGATGACTTCCTGCTTTCCCTGCAGCCTCCAACCCAGTTTGCTTATTTGTGTCCCTAAAGAACATGAGAAAGAGCTGTTCTTACATATGCTGGTGTGCAGGGGGCTGTTCTCTTTGACCTTTCACGCTGTTTCCCAAGGAGGGATGTTCTGAATGCTTTCCTTCCCACTCTTTGTATAACAAATCATAACTGCAAACCTCGATGGTCGTCAAAAAGAATGCCACTGTTTCCCGGGGCTTGAGTGGTCATGGAACACTGCCTTTTATAAACACCCATGTGGCTGAATGATGTGCCATGTAATGCTCCGAGCTATCCTTCGTTTTCTAGCCCAAGTCACCAGGTACCCCTTGCAGCTGGGAGAGTAAAGACCAGCTTTGTGGCTGCCTTGGAATAAATTTAAATGGGATGCTGACCAGGGCTCGAGGCTGTCTTCAGCTTCTGCTAAACCTGTAGCAAGATAGAGATAATGTTGCAGAATCATAGAATCATAGAGTGCTTTGGGTTGGAAGGGACCTCTAAAGGTCATCTAGTCCAATCCCCTCTTCAGTATGCAGGGACATCCTCAACTAGATGGAGTTGCCCAGAGGATACTCTGCTCTACTAAACAGGTGGGAACCCGACCTGCAGACTGTCTGTGACTTGACCAAACACTGTTACAGTGACTGAGGACACTGCAGTAGGCACAGATAGGCTAGCCAGTTGCTCAGCTGACTTCTGCAGGCAAGGATGTCTTGAAAGTCTGAGGTTTGCAAGGCTCTAACATATTTAATAACTGTTTAACGGTTGAGGATTTTTGCTGATGACTGTCTGGGAGCAGATGTGAGTTTTTGAGACATCACCTTCAATTTGGGTTTGCCAGCCTTCAATGTCAAAAGGAGAAAGTTTTCATCTCTCTGACTTACAGCCTGTAATGCACCAACCCTCAAGAAGACTGTTCTAGTTTCCTACCATAAGTGGAAGTTTAAAATTTCTGCCATGAACAACTTTTCTGAGTCATCTCTAAGGCTTTTGGAATCACTGGGGGATGTCTGCTGAGTGTGTACTTCAGAAGGCAGTTTGAGGTTTTAAGAACTGAACAGAGTAAGACATTTGAAATGTGTCAATATCCAGGCAGAAAATGCAAGGCATAACTCCTGGGCTAATCCTTATCAAGGATGGAGATTTGAACAAGTAATCTCTAAATAGCTAAGTCTCAGGATCTCTAATCCCATCCCATCAACTGCAATGTTACTTTCAGAATTGTCCTTTACTGCAAAAGCTTTTATTTTTTAGGCATTAGCGGCAGCATTTCCTACACTGATCTAGACCTTGGAATATCCTCTGACTAATCTTTATTCTTGCCTCACAGTGGTTGCATTCAACATTTGGCAGCCTCTGGAATGGCATGGGGATCATCACATCTACTGCTGCTTCTCCAGGCTTGCCTGGAGCTTCTAGAGTATTACTTTGAGGCAGCTGCAGCAGAACATTATCTCCCTCACCACATCTGGTGACATTACCTGCCTTTTACCTCCCTACTGTGGGATTCACTTTAGGAAATGAACAGAGTGAAGAAGAGATTGATTTGTGAGGGTCTTTGAGAACAACAAGCAGTGGGAAAATGGAGATATGGAGAAAGGATGTAAGTGAAGGCTGTTATAGCTGGAGCAATATGATGGTGTTGGTCTTAACTCATGTATGTTTTGAGTGGACTGGGTGAAAGGGATTGTGGCAAGGGAGGAGGTGTGGTAATTTTCCTAGGCTATCACAGAAGTTAGGATGGCAAATAATGAAAAGCCTTGAAAAAGGTTAACACGACTGAAAAAAAGCGGATGAATCCTCATGATGCAGCTAAGATATATGTTTGGAAAGTGTAAATATGGTCTGTGTTTCTTAGGAATAGAGGAAAAAAAGGAGTAGCTACCTTTGTACTATGCTGCTCACCTTATCTGGGGCTATGCGTGATCCTTGGATTAGTGGGAACTCTCCCCTGTCACTCAGAACCAACTTTGTCGTTAGGATCATCACTTGGCATCTAGGAAGGGCTTTCAGACCATGACTGTTTTTCCTAGAACTGCTGCCTAGTATTGGTTAATTAAAAAAAATAAATCCATTCTGTTTCTACACTTGCACCAAGGAGATAGTTTTGCTGTTAAGTAATGGCATCCCTCTGTGGAGCTGTATGCCACCTGTCAGGAGAAGGGTACTATTTTGCACGAGCTGATTGTAGTCAGCTTCTAGCTGATGTTGCAGAAAGGGGATACAGCTCTGCTTTCTCTAGGTGTTCTCATTTGTTTAACAATCCATTGCTTTTTGATATTTTTATTTGCTTGTTTCTTGGCTGTAAAGGATGCTGTTAAGACTTTTGTTCACTGAGCACAGTAATGACTTGTGTTAAGCTGGTCATTGCTGATGAGTAAAAGTTGTTTAAAGAACTTAACCCTGGCGGCCACAGCCATTAGGGACTGGTGTCTAGGAGAATAAATATTTGCATGACACTTTGTGATCCTGCCTTCCAGTTTTTTAGGATGGAGAGAATAAATGCCTCCTAGCACTTCCTCTTATCAGTCCTATATAGCAAAATGTTTGCTGTCATTATTTTGAGGGATTTTGTGTACTTCTGCCCAAAGTCTTCAGAAAACTTGAGCTGAGTGGGCTAAAAGTATGCTATTATCGTGTCCAGAGGAGAGGAGTAGGAGTTTAGCAGAGTGCAGAGAGCAAATCAATGTAAGAATAGGACAAAAGCTAAAATAATAATTTAACTTGGTGAGAACCTGGGGAGATTCTTGCACAGGACCACTGCTTCATGCAGCATGAGTCTGAACTGTCTCACACTGCAGCATCAGTAGAAGAAGGTTTAGAATAAATCAATAAAATGAATAGTAACAAATCACCAGGATCAGATGTTACTCCCCAAAGACTTCTAAAGGAACTCAGATATGAAATTGCTGAACTCGTAACAGTGGTGTGTAATTTATCATATAAATCAGCTTCAGTGGCAGAGGAAGGTGAGAAATGTGGTGCCAATTAAAAGAAATGGTTCTATTTAGGGAACATCTAAGCAATAAGGCTGACATTTTCCCAATACATTATTCCAGCAGGAACTGGCATCGTACTCAAAAGCAGCAGCTCAGCCTTCCCTGACCAGTCATTCCTGCTGCTGCCTTGATTCCTCTGTGCTTCTGTAGCCTGTGATGAAGTCCTCTAGCAGTCCTGAGTAGCAAGCTGGTCCTAATTGATGTTAATGTAGGAAATACTAAATTATGAGTTTTAAGATGCATCGCTCTCCTGATCTATTTATCTCTGTCAGTGGTACAAAATTTGCTTCTGGACACAGAAAAAGAGTGGCAGGGAGTATGAGATGTGCAGTGGAGGACACCAGGGGAGAAGGACTGCTGCTGCTTGCAGGAATTTGATTAGATGCGAAACTGCAGCATAAAGTTATGCTTTTGTGCTGGTAAATAGAGTTACAATACAGTAAAAACAGAAGGAAGAAATGCATGCAGAAATATTGTAGTGAGGGAAGGTAAATGTTAAGTTTTTTTCAGAGGTAAGTCAGATCTTGTGTATCCTGTAGAGCTCTTCAAGATTTGAAGGAGTGGGAGGATATGTGTGATCTGGCCTGCCTCTATCTTATGTTCCCAGAATGCTTTTGACAAAGTCCCTTGCCAAAAATTCCTTAAAGAAATGTAATGATCATTTTGATAAGGAAGGTGTTTTCCACTACTGATGGTGGCTTAAAAGACAGTAAATGAAAAGTGACATTAAATTACCAGTGTTTAAAATGGAGAGAAGTCACCACTGAAGATTGGGTGCTGCTGAGTTGAGGATGAAAACTGAAGTAACAGCATGTGCTGGCAGGATTAATGTTTGAAGGTCTCATGATAAGTGAGGCAATGATTTCACCTTTGGTGGCCATGCTGCAAGATTTTACTCTTCTACACCTTACTATCGCCACCTCTGACTTGTATATTGTCCTGTCATCATCATACTGACAAACTTTGCTTGGGTGTCTCTGCAAGGTGAGCTAGATCAGCAAGCTGATCCAGCTGAAAAATAGCTTCATAAAAGTATTAAGAATAGGGCAGTGTAGCATTGGGGAAATAAGTCAGGAGTGAGGACCCTCAAGCCAGCCCTGTGGCTGAAGAAAGATGAAAAGAATAAGAATCTTTGCGACTGCATGCTAAAATTGCAGATTAGATCCAAGTTTGGAAAGTGCAAACTAATGCATTTCATAACATGGAGAAAAGGAAATCCTTATTCTATGTGTTCAGCAGAGGTGCTGAACTGGATAATATCATGCTAAAAATAGTCTTTGGAGATAGCATGGAAAGTTCTTGAAACTTTTTCATCAGCATTGAGCAAAAAGGCAAACAGTACTTGGGACAATAAGGAAAGAAGATAAGAAAGACTCATAGTTATGCCATTGTACTACTGTGTAATGTGGTCTGTATATTACAGATCCTTTTTCTCTCCCAGCTGAAGGTGGTAAATGAATGACAACAACAAAAAACCCATCACAGCTTGGAAAGGACTGCACAGGTGATTAGCAGTATAGATTAAATACAGCTGAGAATAAAAAGCTTAGGCATGGTCGTCATAGAAAAGCAATTTCTATAAAGGAGGCGTGTGGTGATCTATTAAACTATGAATTGTGTGAGGAAGGTGAGTATGGAAAGAATATTGGTTTTCATATTGTTGGAAGTGTTTTGTGTTAAAGTGCAGTTATTTAGTTTATAACTAATAAGAAAAGGTTTTTTTGTGTGTGTGTTTTTTTTTTTTTTTTAAATGTTTATTTTTTAATATGTATGAGCTATGACATTCTGATTTGGCCAAAACTAAGAGATTTCTTGAAGTCTCTGCTCATCCAAAGTTGCTTATAGNCACTGGAGCAATGTCAATACAGTTTCCTGTTTTGAAAGTGTATACTACCAGTGCCTGGAAGCTAGGAGGTTTCATCAGAGAAAGATAACTCTGTGTTTGTTTTCTTCTTCTTCTTCTTTTTTTTTTTTTTTTTTTTTTTTTTTTTTTTTTTTTTTTTTTTTTCCCTTTCGTTTTTTTCTTCCTCTGGGCATCCCCTGTTGGCCCCTGACAAACACCTGTTTCTCTTTTATGGGGATCTTTGATCTGACTCATGCAGCACATCCCAGCTTGGAAGCCATTAGCACCTTGCTGTAACCTTAGATTCTAGTTCCTTACGGTATGATGACAGCTGAGCCAGTTACCAGTTCAGCTGGCTACAAAGAGAGTGAAAAGTTGTCTGCTGAATGGCCTGGAGCTGGGACAAGAGAAGCAGGAACCCTGGGGATAGCATGAGGCTGGGACCAGAATTGCTGGTAGTGACACTAGTATCTGCTCAGATTGGAAGATCTGGCATCCTTCAGTTGTCCTCCTCTTCACTGCCATGTGGAGCCGCCTTCTCCTCGACTCTGCTTGATTTGACCTTGTGCCAACTAGATCTAAGTATCTTTGTAGGAAAGTATTTTTTTCCCCCCCTTTGGTTGGATTATTTTCTGTCACATTAGTGAGTAGAAGCAGCTTGCAGAAGGAGTGCCATGTCTGGGATTCACTACAGACAGCCTGTCACACACTGCGCTGCCTGAGCTAATAGGAAATGCCAGCAAGGAGAGGATATCTAAGATGCTGTCTCCTGGCAGGAGCTCAGACAGTTATTTCTGGAAAACGAGGACTCAGGGCCTGGAAAAAAGTTTGGGTGGGTTTTTTTGGTTGTTGTTGTTGTTACGTGATTTTGATTTAGTTTTTTCCACTTGGGTACTAAAGTTGATTTATGACAAACATTAGGAAAGGCAGAATGTGGGATTGCTGTTCCTGGATTGTGTCACTATTATAACTGATGACTGGGAAACTACAGGCAGTGTGGAGAACGATGAACATCCTTCGTGGTCAGGGCTCTGTTTGTAGAGACTCAGTATTTTTTCAGTTCATCACCACAGATATTTTTCAAGGTGTAAGCACACCTGGCATAGTAGAGGAAAAGTGAGACCTGATTTGTAAGAGAGTAGTATGAGGAATAGCAACAGATGGTGTGTGGGTTCGCAGGTCAGTTAAGTGTGAGAGTAGGAACTGGAATTGCAAAACTGTAATATCAGTGTGGGTACTCTCTTATGAGGCATGTGCATGTCCTGTACCTTCAGCAGTAGCCCCAGACCCTGCCCTCCTTCACAAGCTGCCATCATGGTGTCCTTCACCACAGATCTCCACTCTTCCCTGGGTATTTGCTCATTCTTACCACTTTGTATTGTTCTCTTTTCTTTTCATCTTAAGGCTTATTGCTATTAAACCGTGACCTGTATACTGTTGAAAAACCAAACACTGTCTTCAGTACTCTTTTTGTGTTCCTCTTCCATGAGGCAGAGATTTACCACAAGTGGAGGTGTTTGTCCATTAGGGACTCCTGTGCTGCAATCAGCACTTAGTGCAATGGCTATTAAGTCAGGTCATCCTCAGAATAGGGCAGAGCACTCCTTCCCAAGAGCAGACTCTCTGTAATAAACCTTGAAGATGGTGCTCTGGAATTCAGTTTTGGTTTGTTTTTTTTTTTGTTTTTCCTTTTTGGAAGGAGGCTTTCACAGATTGGAGAAGGTTTTATGTAGACTGCTGAAAACACAAAACTGTATCTTGACATACTTACTGTATCTTGACATACTTGCTGCATCTTTGAGCGTGAGAGTACAGTTCACATACTGTCTTCACTGTTTGAATTCCAGTGGTTCCAGTGTCCAGAATTGCAATAATACAATGATTTTCTTGTGAGATGAACATTTTCTGAGGAATATAAAGAGCGTGTTCATTCCTCGCCCACAGGGTGGAAGGATGGAGTCACTGAAGACCTGTGCTTTGAGGTTGTGCATTAAAGAATCTGAAAGAATCTGTTCTTCAAAGCTGCTTTTTTTTTTTTTTTTTTTTTTCTCCTCTTGTGAACTAAATTTACTCTCATGCTGTTAATTTCTCCTTCCCTCGCAAGCCTTCTTAACATGTCTTGAGTTCAAACGGTTTCATGGTATTATGGAAGTAGCAGCCTCAGTCTTTTTGTGAGCAAAAGCAGGGCTGGCTTTGGCTGTAGCCAAACTACAATTATTATTACTTTATTAAGCTCACTGTCATGCTGCCCATTACTACTGTTGGGTGATACATCATTGTGTAGTGCACTGATGCAGTCCTTTTCTTTCCCACCTTACCGTGTTCTGTATATTCCTGTGCTCAGAGAAGGCTCAGGGCATTTAAGAACAGAAAGCCACAACCCAAGACCTAATTGTGAGGCATTCATTGGAATAGACTTCTGCCTATTTCTCTATGTGTAGTGCCTGGTGAGGCTTTCTACTGGCTCTTAAGACCTCTCTTAATAGCTGCCAACCCTGAGTTGTGTTACTGCTTTCTCTGCTTGCTGCAGAGAATAAATGCAGTTGTTTGAGAAAGCCTCTCTGTGGCATTGGCCAACTGCTGCCAACACACTCTGGTTTAACGAGAGCAGCGGAGCTTGGCTTTGCCTTGCCCTAATGCTGGCTGCTGCTTTCTCTGTCATGTCCAAGGGGAAAAAAAGAGGGAAAGAGCAGCTGTGGCAGCAGTGATGGAAGGCCAGATTCACTGTGTGCTGGGTGAAGCTGTCAGGGAATTCTGGTGTGGTTTATATTGTCTTGCTAGGTTTTTATTTTAGGGGACATGCCAGACGATCAGCTATTGGATGCAGGAATAGATGGTTGTGGTTGGAATAGTTTTATGAGGGTGGAAGAGCCTATCTAAAAAGGAGATAATGGAGCAGAGTGCTCTTGGCATAAATTCAGAAGCCATGTGCATTAACTGCAATTTGTAAGCTCATAGTGCAGGCCTTAAATTGCTGTTGCTTTTTTAGAAGGAAAGGCTTGATCCCATTCGGTATCATTTGAGGGTATATAGCACCTTTTAGTAGTGTCTGTGTGGTTGGCACTGGAGACAATCTTGACTGCTTTTTGGGCTTTTTTTAAAGTCAGTTTTGATCCTTTCAGAGACTGAAATAGGAGTAGAATTGCAGCACTTTGCCAGTCAAAGGTTTCTCCTGAGACATTAGTTACTCTCGTGGAGTAGTGCTGGTTCTGGCAGAAAGAGCTTTTTGGAATAGCATCAGTTACTGCAAGAAAGTAAATTGCTTGTCCCATCTTTTGGGCAAGGTGAAAAATACCTATGTGAGTTGTAGCTGTGGCAGGAGCTCACATCGCCATCTCCTGAGCCAGGCTGAGATCATGAGATGACCTTGTCTCAGTGCAGAAATGCTTGTGATATCCTTCCGAAGCCAAATCAGAATTGAAAATGTGATGGCTTGTTTCAAGGACAGCGAGAGCAAAAACACTCTGGGGTGAGAGAATGGGGAAGATAGATCAATGCAAATAAAGTAGCAGCATTGATGGATCTAATTTTGATGGAAGCTAATAAAAACCTTAGGCTCTCTTGTGACAGCATTTGGGATGAATTGTGATTTTACTCCTTTGCTTGAACTTTGGTTTTGATGGAGATATAAATTGCCAGAATAAGGGATGTAATCATAGAGAAATCATGCTGTCTGACCTGGGACTGCTAGAGGCCTTTATACCTCACCTTCTACTGCTTTTCAATTTCTTTCAGTTTTTTTCTCCACCTTACATCCCCCTCCCGCTATTATCCCTCCTCCTACCAACAAGGCTCTACTGATTACCCAAGCAGCATTTCTTTAACTCTACCAGCCCCCATCTCTTAGGATTTAGGACTAGTTGACCCCTCTCTATAAACAGCAAAAAAAGAGGAAAAAAAGGCAAGCCAGCCACATACTGTTTTTGTTCTTTCCAGTTGTGAATTCAAAGCCCTGTCATCAATGCTATAAGGAAACCTTTGTTAGGTTTCATTCCTTGCCCCGATAGGAGCCTTGTCCATGGGATTTTGTTTGCTGTCACTGTTAGTACATCATGGGGGATGCAGAGCCACAAGCTGGAAGCAAACAAACAACGGCAGAAAAATAATCACAAACAAATAGCTTTTGTCAGATCCCTGTTGTGAAGGAATTTCTTTCAGAGTCTTAAAGCAGCAGTGAGCATGCAGGGTTGCCCCAAAACATGAAAACCCACCAATAACTGGCAAATGCTTGCAGATAGAGAGATCAACATAACGCTGTGATGGGCAGGTGCAAGGTTTCCATCCCAGTGTGTGCCAGGAACAGTTGCAGGCAGGCAGCAAGTGGATGATTTAGAAATTCAGCACAGGCATGCAGCCTGCTTCCTGGCAGGTGAAACTGCTTCACCTCCACATTCTGCTGCCCGGGGCTGTGTAGGGGCAGTTGAGAGTTCTTAGGGCAGGCAATGAGATGCAGACCTCTGGCCTGCTTGAGCCAAGCCTGACTGTGAGCAAGCAGCCCTTGCTGTGCTATGGACTCGTTGCTCTCTCCTCCCCACTTACCCAAAAGAATGATATCCCCCTGAGCAGGGCCTGGGAAGAAAAAGGACATTGGCTGCTCCCTCTTTGTGACAGCGATGGAGGGGTCCTGGGCTGCTCACAGCTTGCAAACCTGTGGCAGAGCTGCATGCAGTGCCCAGTGGGGCAGCTCGATGCTGGGAAGCCCTTCCCCGGGGCAGTGTGAGACCATGGGGAGCCATTGCCATTGTGGTACTCTTCTGCCTCATGGACTCCTGAGGTTTGCCCTGGGTAGAAGCCCCAAAGCACACAGATGGAGGTTTTGGGATATGATCAGTTGGGAAACCTGGGCATGGTAGGCAGTCTGTGTCTAAATACATAGGCAGGGGAGGGGCTCTGCCAGCTGAAGTTCGGATCCTCTCACATGTTTCCTAGATCTTCTCTTCACTCTCAAATATTTCTCCTCTGTTGCAAAGGAGCAGGAAAGCTTTTCCTGGAGGTCTGTCCTCGTGAGCTGTCACTGAATTGAGGGAAATTTTGTTGGAGCCTCCATCACGATGGCCTGTCTCTCTAGGCAAAGTTTCGGCACATCCTATGAGCTGTTTGTGCAGCTTATGTAAATATTTTGAACAGTTGTTCTTCCTTTGATGTGTGCCTACAGATTGTGTTAGTATTCATGGGAATCTGATCTCCCTACTTGAGTAAGGATTTTGACATGCAGATGGGCCATAGGACATTTGATTTTGCATCTGAGTTTAGAGGGAAATCAAAGTTAGGAGGATACGATTTGGGAAGTTATGACTGTGTTCTTCATCACGAAGAACAATGAGTCTTTATTGACAAGTTTCTAAGTGTCTGGAAAACATGAAAATGCCCCCAGCTTTGCCAGAAACTGCTGTGCTGGAGGCTTTTTTTAACAAAGGGAGAGCGCTCAGATCATCCTAGAGGATATGGTCATATAGGGCTGAAATAAAGGAGTTTATTTCAAAGGGCAGGAGCAGTCACCCAAAGTGCTGCTATTGTGTTAGCAAGAAGGTCTGCTCCTCTTCTGAATCCTTGTGACTTGGGAGAGTTACGAATTAGGAGAGAGAAACTAGGAAAATCTGTTGTTAGATCATATACGAGCTCTGCTGAGGTCAGTCTTTGTCAGGATTTTGTGTTCTCCACTGCAGAGAATGGCAGGCCTGTGTGATCAAGCTCCAAACTGAACAGCAAAAGGGCAGCTTTTGCATTTATCCTGAAATCATTAGATGATGTTAATAGTTTTTGGATACCCTCATTTCAAATGGGAAGAGAATATGCCACCCTGCTAATCTGTGAATCCAGAGGTCCACAGCGTTTGGCTTGACTATTCATGATGTATTTACTTTTCAAAATTCAGACATAGGCATGTGTGAGATGATTTATTCCTCCTCGTAATTGGATACAGTGATTAAACGAGCTGGCGTATTACACTTCATTGTCCTTCTGGGATGTGGGCTGCTGCGTCTTTGAAACAGCAGCTCCTAATGGAATTGATTCCAGCTCCTAGATATTCACTGCCATCCGTGATGTGTTTCTAAAAAGTGATTTAAAATTTTGCTTTAAAGAATATATTCTTATATGGGAGATATTTAGCTGTCTGAAGAGCAGTATGCAATTGTCAGACTCTCCCTTCAAGATTCTTTGCTACCTTTGCAGGCATTCTTTAGTAAAAGAGGTAGTTTGGGAGTTATCTGCCTCCCCCCACTTTTGAAATCACCTAGGCTAGACTCAGCCATCTGCAAGTTAATGAATGAAGCTTTATATTTACAGATTTGCACAATATACAAGCAGATATTTACAATGATTTACAGCTATGGAGGTGTTCAAGAAAAGACTGGATGATGGAGCACTTAGTGCCATTGAATAGTGTTGGGTAATAGGTTGGACTGGATGATCTTGGAGGTCTCTTCCAACCTGGTTCTGTTCTGTTCTGTTCTGTTCTGTTCTGTTCTGTTCTGTTCTGTTCTGTTCTGTTCTGTTCTGTTCTGGTCTAGTCTAGTCTAGTCTAGTCTAGTCTATATAAAGTAAAAAGGTAACACAGAAACACCACACCCCTCCCAGAGATCAGAGTCCCCAGGAGGGGTTCCCAACCACCTTCTCCCTTCCTTCTCAGGAATTGATAAGTTGGGTTACACAGATCCAGCTCAAAGGCAAGGAAAGGGAGAGATCAATAGCCCAGAGCTCAGATTAGAGCATCTCTGGGTTATCTATGTTTATGTTCTTAATTTGTATGTGTCAGCACACCATTGAGTGAAGGAGACATCACCAGTGTTTTTCCTTTCTCAGCTTATAATCTAATTTCTCTTATTAAAACATTCCAATTAACCTCAAAGCAGCACACAGAGACATGCTTGCTATTTTGTAACCTGGAAGAATCTGTAGGTAGGTGCTGCACCTGGCAGAAGTGTCTGCTGGGCTGCAGCTATGGATGAGTGATTGCAGTTTGAAACTGTCATCAGATAATTGCTGATTTTCCACAGACTAGCCAGGGGTGATACAGAAAGGATGCTGTTTTTCAGTAAGGGAAAAGAAATTTAAAATGCATTTTTATAATTGGCTTTAATGACTAACTGAATAAGCAAAGCAGTTTAATGATAATAAAGGAAAGCAGAAACGTATTCAATTTATTTGCAGAAACAAAGGCAGAAAGATGAGGACTGAGCATTCTGACACAAACACAGGAGTTCAGAAGCTGCAATGTCTGTGACTGGTGCTATCCAAACACAGAGCAGGAGGCAGTGCTCAGCCCTGGGGATTTATAGAGCCCCCTAAGAGAAGACTGAACAACCTGGTGCAGCAGAGAGATAGGAACAGCAGTGTTAGAGAAGCTGGCGATGGACACAGTTTGCAGAATTTTAAATAGGAGGCTATCTCAGTGGTGCTAGTGGTCCCAGTGCTTGAGATTGTATCTTTTAATCAAGAAAAGACCCACTCCTACCAGCGTCAGCTTGAGGTGCTATCGTTCCATCTCCTCTGGCTGAGTTATTTTATGTCTACAAACATAGCTGTGCCTAATGGCAGCCTTCACTTCGGCGAGACAATAATTAGTCTCTCTTTTTCTTCTACAGATGCACTTACCTCTCATTACTCACAGGAATATTGCATCTGAGAATTTTCTACCCTGTCTCAAAATTGGTTGAAATTTATCAGCAGCTTCAAAGGTTGCAGGGGTAAGGGACTGACAGAGAGTTGGACAGACAGTTGAGCTGCAAAAGACCTGCTTTGTTGGGGACCAAAGAAGAGATGCTGAAGGAAAGTAGCAAGTGTGTTGCTGGTTAGCCTGTTTAGTTTGGAGAGGGTTTGAAAATTTGATAGGGAAGGGTGATTTGCAGTGCCATCACCATATGTGTCTTGAATTTGGTGGTGTTGACCTCGCTGGCAGGAGGCCAAATGCATTTCTATGGTCTGTGGTAAGTAGAATGGGAGTGAGGATGCTGAGTTTGCAGTCTCAGCTGTGGCAGGTACCTCCTGCCTCAGCTGAGCCCAAGTCTCCCTCCCTTTCCCTGTACACTGGAAAGATAAAGCATGTTGAATGAAAACTATAGTAGCACTTATGGCCTAAATGAGCTATAGAAATGAAAGGTGGTGGCAAGTGCCAGTCGCAGCCAGAGGTTAGGTGCAGTGGTCAAACATAGTCATGGTGCAGGTGAGCCAGGAGGCCCAGGTTATTATAGTAAGCTCTCTGTTTAACGCTCTTCATGGTTTTAGCTATCTCCAAAACACTGCTTAGGATTCATATATGCTTGTTCAGAAAGGTAGGGTTTGCATCTTGACCAAGGAGATTCCTCTGTGCCCTATGGAAGTCCAGGGAACAGCTGTCAGCACTGATGAAGGGGTGAAACCAAACAGAACAAGATCTGCAAGATACAGGATGCTTCTCTTGCATTTGGTGCTTTCCAGTGTGTGCATGAAAAATGCAGTATCTTATGAGACATGGAAAAGAAAGATACAAAAGCAAAAAGCTTGGACTGTACTGGTCAAACTTATGCCTATCTGAAAGTTGTATTCTGTCTGCATTTTTTGGTGTCTAAATCAATAAATGACACTAAAACTCCAAAGTAATGGGAAAAGTGAATACACACCTTTAGAAAACGACTCCACTGGGCTTTCATCCAGTAATTGTTTAACATCTCCACTTTATTTAACTGCAGTATGCAGGGCCATCAAATAAAATCCCTGGGCAATTATGGTGCAGCCGAATCAAGGATCTAATGCCGAGCTCCCTGAGGAGCCAAAATGGTTTGGAAATTATCAGAATAAAGGTATTAATTCTCAAAAGTGTAGTGTGTATTGCAAGCAGCCAAAGGTCCTTTGACAGAGACACAGCTCTGCTGCTGCAGGGCAATGTGCCCATGCAGGTGTTTTTATATTCACCAGCAGCTGCCCTCCAGATAATGTCTGTTCATTGCATCTTACCCCTCTATGATCTTCAAACCCTGCAAGCAAGAACCTTTGTTATTCCTTTCATTCTGCTGTCAGTGCAGAGCTATACTGACAAATTTCATAGTTTGAAGTTGTTAGGTGTTCTTAAGACGTACACAGGCTATGTACAAGGCATTTTTTTATTGCTGTCTTCCATTAAGTTGTAATAATGAGGAGAAAAGCTGCTTTTAATTACACATTATCCTGTCATTGGAAAGATCTGAGTGTCTCAGTATAGCAAGTACAATTTCAGGTTCATAATTTAAGGACATACATTATGTAGATAAGTCTGCAATTAATGTAACTCTGTGTTCTAACAGCACCATCGTGAAGCTCAAGGAAGCAAACTGCAGCTGCCTTATGAGTGTTCTGAAATTCCTTGTTCTGGTTTTATGCTGTGAAGCTGTGTGTGAAATGTAAGATCCAAGGATGGTCCCATTTGGTTTTCAGGTTCTTTCGGTGCCATATCCCTCCTGCCACCCCCCTTTCCCAGGACAAGGAGGTCTCTGCTGTGCGTCACAGTTGTTTAGATATTGTGTGAGTTATGCCAGAGGTATCTGAAAAGTGAGTGCCCATCAGCCTGAACTATTGCATGCTCTGGGGCAAAGTGCAGAAAGTGGCATCCTTTAGCACTGCAGCGTGCTGATGCCTGTCTGGTCTCCTATGGAATTTGTGAGATGTATTCCCTGGTCCTCCTTGCCTCCAGCCTGGCAGAGCCTGTAATGCATCAGAGCCACGCAGCACCTTTGCTGGGTCTTTAGCCTCTGTACATCAGATTCCAACCATAGCGATTCACAGTGATCAGATGTTGTGCTGAGGGATTTGGTTTAGTCAAGGGCTTGTCAGTGTGAAACTAATGATTGGACTTGATCTTGAAGGTCTTTTCCAAACTAAGAGATTCTGTGATTCTATGTTGACAAGTGAGTGGCTGCTTCTGATGTTATGTGACAGTCTGCCAAAGCTGCATAAGCAAGACCACAACCGAGTCTGTGCAAGCCAGTACAGCACTAATGTCCCACCCAGTGCATTGCTGGAAGAAGTGCATGGTCTATTGTTTGAATGCAATGGATTTTGGAGACTGTTGTGAGGTACTGAAGTTAGTCTACTGCATGTTATTGACATCCTAGATAGAGACTTGGACCAAATCCAACAGTTCTTGCTTGGGTGAGAAATGCCATGGTTCCCTTCACAGGCATTTCTGCCAAACCTCCAGGAGCCTGGAGCGTTTTGCCGGTGAAGGCTTTGTCATGCTGGGCTTCCCTGAAGAGTGGCTGTGATGTTTACTGCACATGCTCCAGTGCCACATGTTGGGGAGCTTGCACTGCTTAGCATATTTATGATAATGTGGCTCCCAGGGGCAAACGAGATTCTTCTTATATCTCCTTCCCAGGGCTGAAACACAAAGAAATTTCCCCTTGCTGCTTTGTAGGGGAAAAATAATAGATCAAAGCTTCTTGCTAAACACTTTAAAAAATACACAGTGTGAATTCATACATTTCTGTTTCCTTGGGGGACCTACCCCTCTGGTTGGTTATGGAAAGCAGTTAGCAGCAGGGGTTACCACTGCACACTGGACTCTATAAGCATCACACCTGACCTGTAGAGCTTTAGATGGGGCATTGCCACGTGTAGTTTGACATACAGCATATGTACCAGTATGGAATGTATTCCACTTACTGTACAGTAGTGTTGTAGTCTGCTGGACTGGGTATTGTTTGAATGCAGTGGATTTTGGAGACTGTCGTGAGGTACTGAAGTTAAAACTTTTTGAGTTAGTGGTCTTAACTTACTTGAAAATAATACCAATTAAGAATTATATATATCTACACACACACATATAAAAATTCTTTGTATATTTGCATATACAGTAGTATATATTTGCATATATATATATGTGCAGAATTTTTGCATTGTAAGCAGAAAATTTGGATTTGTGTTCTTATGAAGTGCCACTGAAAAGTAGACTCCTTTAAAATATCTCAAATTGAAGACCCAGAAGTGAAGAGCTCTCATTCTTTGTTCTCAAGAAGTGTTGATATTTTTATATGTAACATTAGATTTGAAGATTATTGTTTCCTAGGAGTAGATTTTCCAGTCCAGTGATGAGAATCATAGAATGGTTTAGGTTGGAAGTGATCTCAAAGCTCATCCAGTTCCAACACCCTGCCATAGGCAGGGACACCTCCCACTAGAACAGGTCACCCAAGGCCTCATCCAACCTGGCTGTGAATACCTCCAAGGAGGGAGCAGCCACAACCTCCCTGGCCAACCTGTGCCAGTGTCTCACCACCCTCACTGCAAAGAACTTCTTCCTAACATTCTGTTTAAATCTCCCCTCCGCCAGCTTAAACCCATTCCCCCTCATCCTGTCATTAGAAGACCTTGTGAATAGTCCCTTCCCAGAGCTCCTGTAGACCCCTTTCAGATATTGGAAGACTACTACAAGGTCTCCTGGAAGCCTTTTCTTTTCCAGGCTGCAGAGCCCCAACTCTCATATCCTGTCCTCATATCAGAGCTGCTGCAGCCCTCTGAGCACCTTTGCGGCCCTCCTCTGGACTGGCTCCAAAAGCGAAAGACATGCTGTACTTGAAACTGTTCTTTGATGCCATGGGACTGCTGGATGGTAAAGATGAAAAGAATGAAGATGAAGTACATCTTTATTCCTTTATTAACTTTCTGAAAGTCTAGTCTAACGCTAACCCTATCTTTAGACTCAAATGGTGAACCTGGAAGGAGTCCTGAATAGCTGTGAGCACCTTAGAGCTTGGTAGGACCAATCTCACAGTGGCAAGAAGGGGCAGATTGTGCAGCCCACTTGTTTTTGGTGCAGTCTGTGGGTGGAGGATGAGTGTGCACAATATCTATGCTGCCACCAGATAACGAAAGCTTCTACTGACCCCGCTGAGGCATTGGCAGCTTTCAATGCCACCTGAAAGTAGTATTGTTGAGGGTTCTGGGCTGGAGAAGAGAGGGATGCAAAGAAGTGCAAGTAGAAACTTACCTTGCACTTGCTGGTGCATCGACTTTCACTGAGACACACTAGTGACTGGGGTGTCTGCTGGTGTGGTGTGCCTGCTGGAGGTCAAAACCCAGCAGAGCAGACCAGCAGCATGCTGTGCTGTTACTGCCCTGTGCCCTTCTCTTCTGCCCCTTAAGGCAGCTGGATCCCAGGTGGAAGGATGAAAGGGAACCATTAAATCTTTTATCCTTCTGCCTGCTGCTCCTGGCAATCCTGCCCTGGCTGGCTTATTTGAAACAATCGATGGAAACACAGGATGGGTTTTACTCCCCAAGTACTTTGGCAGATGCCTGATATGAAAAAAAGAAGTCGCTGCAGAAGCAGCAAGGCTTGTGTGAGGGCTTCACATGTGTGCTAAAATACCTCCATTTACTGTCAAGTGAAGTTTCCCTGCATGGAAGGCTTGAGGATTTTAGCTGCAGTCGTCAAAGGCTTTTTAAAACAAAAGAAAAAAAAAAGTAGCAATATCTTGGGATGACTGCTAGAGGCAATATTTCTTAATACTTCGAAATGTAGAAGGTGCAGTGGATTTGTGCAATAATTTCAGATAACCCCGACCATTATAGCTGCACATTAATCACCACAGCTCCCTTCTACCTGGGGATAAAAAAAAAAAAAAAAAAAAAAAAAAAAAAAAAAACAAAAAAAAAAAGAAAGATCAGCATCTCCNCCTTCAGATTTCTAAGTGGAAAAATTAGTGCCTCATTAGAGCTAGACAAGTTTGACATTTGCTCTCTGCCTGTGGTTTCAGGGCTTTTTGTCTCTCAAACAAAATACGACACTGCTCCAATATACGTGATAGCAGCAACTGGAATGCAACTTTAGGAGGATCTTTGACCTTACCAGACAGGATGTGTTTGATTCATTTTGCAGATGTTAAAATACTGGCAGAAAATTCTGGGATATGACCTTAGAAATCATTCCTGGTTCTGACTTTTGTGCTGTAATAAAAAATCTGGTTGTAGAGGTTAAATATCTTGCCCTTATGTATTTTCTTTTCTAACCTAATGCCAGAAATAAATGGCTTGCTCTTTATTCCTTTGAGCATTGATTTCTGGGTGCTTCAATGGTGAGATGACATAACTACTATAATTGTTTTAATACATTAGCAGCAAATTATATATCGATGTTCTTTTTTCCATTGACCTTTCTTTCTCAACATAATTTTTTTTTTTTTTTTCCCTTTCCCTGCTTCATGCTGTGTCCATGGTAGCATAGCAGTATGAGAGGATTTGATTTTTGAATTAAGGGCTAATCGTGCAAGGTCCTGAGCTCCACTGCCGTCTGCTGAATGGCAGAGCACTCGGTACACTTGCAGGCATGAGCAGAGTCTTCCCAAAGCAGACAGTAATGATAGCAGTTTGCATTTACTGTTTGTACTCAGAGGCATCCTGACATTTTTGGTAGATTGCTGTGGAATTACCGATTATTGGGAGGCTCCTGTCTTTGAAAAGAGTTGTCCTCAAACCATTTTTTCTATTTCTGCAGAAGAAGCAGTTTTCTGATCACAGCTCTCAGGACACGTGTTCGAAACCTTTCAGCAGTGCAGAGCTCTGCATAGTATTGTGTGAACCAAAACACCCAAGAAATCTACATGTAGCAGTGCCTGCCTTGCTGTGTGATTATGGTTTTCCTCATCTTACAGAAAGGAGTAAGAGAGGCTACAAGAATTTATCAAGCTTAAGAGCTTTCAGCACCGAGAGGCTGAAAAACTTGAAAGTGCTCTGCTGTAGCTCTCATTTAGTCTAATTTGAACTCAGGGAGTGAATATTTAAAATATATTTTAAAAAAGGTCTGTTCCCTATAGAATGGTCAGTAATCAGCATCCATTTTACTTAAGCACAGGGAGCTCATCTGTCTGTTTGCCCAGCTGTAACCCCATCTCATAGGCCTGCTTTTCTTAGTGACTGTGAGAACTGCAAGTTTTAACTATCTCTGAGCAGTTCTGGTGTTGCTAACCAGATCAGTGAATATATTTTTTTAAAGAACTATTTCCACCATGTGCTTTGAAGTCATGAGGTAGGTTGGCATTATTGAGCTGAGCTTTTCAATCATACTCAGGAAGATAAAAACTTTGAAGGAATCAGTTGGTTCAAATGTGGGTTTTTTTCACCCCCCAAATATACCCTGGAGGATGAGCCTCACTGAGTGGTAGATAGAAGTAAAAGTCAGGGGTGACATAGGGAATGTAAATGAGAGCAAATTTTGAGGCCATTGGTATTTAAAGTCAGAATTGTGGCTAATACTGGTAAGGGCATTAACACAAGGGGCTGTCAGGAGCTGGCCATATGGTCACCCCATCATCTGGGTCACAACTGATCACAAGTGGAGAATAGAATAGAATAGAATAGAATAGAATAGAATAGAATAGCATAGAATAGAATAGAATAGCATAGAATAGAATAGAATAGGTCAGGTTGGAAGAGCCCTCCAAGCTCATCCAGTCCAACCTATCACCCAGCCCTGTCCAATGGCACTAAGTGCCCCATCCAGTCTTTTCTTAATCACCTCTAGGGATGGCAACTCCACCACCTCCCTGGGCAGCCCATTCCAATGGCAAATCACTCTCTGTGTGCCAATGAGTTTTAGAGTGCATTGTATGTTGTGTAACATATTTCTCTCTCTGTCATAAAAGATTCCACCCTCCAGAAAACACCAAAGAGGTCTCATCAGCACACCAAACCCAGTTTGCATTGGGTAGTCCCCTTTCACATTTCATGCTGCTGCAGCTCCTACATGCTGCTCACCAATACATCGTACTTTGGTTCTAACGTGCTTCAGGAGGAAGATGATCTTATGATCTCCTTCTCTTTGCCAAGTTCCTGAACAAGAAATTGAGGAGTCAGGGCATTTAGTGATTTTTCTCATTGTTGAAAGCAGAGGGTTTAGAGAGTAATGTTTTTAATGCAGCACATGAGTTTTCATCCTTTTACCCAGTTTAATTCTTTTGTACTCGCAATGAAAACCACAACTGCCATGTAGCATGAGTGAGGGCTGGACTGGATGATCTTTGAGGTCTCTTCCAAGCAGATATATTCTGTGATTCCATTGCCAAACTGACACTGCTTAATTGCTGTAAGAGTCATTTTAACCTATGAGTTAACTGAATTCCAGTGGCTTGTTCATTCAGGCAGTATTTTTTTTCTCTCTTCTTCCCCAATCTCTACACAGACTTAGTCTCTGCCAGCAAATCCTTGGAGAAAGCTGAATACCTACTTTGCATAAAGTGGAAAAAAGATTTGCATTCCAGTACGTTATCTATATTTTCTTATAATCCGATTTAGTGTGGAATACAAGTCTGAAAAAACTCTTAAATCTCCCTGTAATTCTTGTGCAGCCATTCACAGTGGATTTGTACAGTGCAACATGGAGGAGATTTGGGTTCAGGGTGGTGATAGATTTAAAAAATAGCCCCAACCCAACAACAAACAGATGAACTTGTTTTCTTTTGCAGTTTAACTGCTTTCAGTATCAGTTTGCCTCCCCTCCATCCCCACCTAAGAGTGTGTGACACAGATATATCTGCAGATGAAGACATATAGAGTCTGTATGCATGGATTCTCTATGTTTATGCTCTTAGTATAGAGGAAATTACATTCTGTAAACCAATGTAATTACAGGGAAAAAAAAAGATAGATGCATTGCAGATTTAAAAATCCTGTTGGTTGCCTCTTTTTGTGTAGCTTTATTTTTTTTCTTATATTATATATATAATACTGTATTATATATTTAGATAAGTATGTAAGGGAAAGGAAGGAACAGGGAAACAGAAATGCTGCACAGGGTCTAAAATGTCCAATATGAAAAAGAGAATAGTCCTTGGCATCTCCACACTCGCAGCTTGTGGCTGGAAGTGCCATTTTTGACCAAATTTTTGTGATTGTGATTAAGATGCCACAAAACAAAACCTACTGAGGATGTACCAAGGTGATTAGGAAACCAGGACAAAGTGGCATTTGTCTTCAAGTTATCTATTCTTGTGGGTATAAAGGGATTAATGACTCAGGGCTGTCATTAGGAATAATTAGATCTGGCTTAGCTGGACAGGGTATCTATTATTAGCAGGAGAGCAATAGGTATATTCTGAATGCTGTTTGAGCTATTGGCCGTTTGTAACTGTAGCAGTTTAAGGCTGATTGGAAAATTCCAATAAGAGAAACTGGGACTTTCCTGGAAGTTCAGTGCAGAATCTGAACGAGCAGGGCGCTGGTTGTAAAAAAAAATAACAATAAAGTCTATATAATTCATTGGTTTGCTAAGAGGTATGAAAGTCCATTGTATAAACAATTTCCTTCTTTTTGGCTTTGGGGCACTGACTGTTCACCATTCCTTTGCTCCTCTAACTCCTCCACGATAACCTTTTCCAGATAACACCTGAGTCTTGCTGGTTTTTCTATCTTGGGGGGAGAAAAGAAGGTGGTATTGGCCCCTTCTGGTCTTTTTCTTTGCTGGGTTGAAGATTTGGTTTCTCTATTATTTCTAAATAGTGTATAATTGTAAATACATGAAAATATGTTGTGTATATATGCTTGTAAATCTAGCCTTGCTGTAAAATCTAGCTTCATCTTACTGTCAAGCCATCTGAAGTGGTTGGGGAAATTTTAATTTGGGGGGTGAGAACATCCCATGTCTACATACTGCCATTTCCATCTTTCAGCCACCCTGAAAGTGTCTTGCAGAAGGACTTACACATCACAGAGGAGTGGTACTTACTGCTCCCAGTAATGCTGCTGACTTATTTCACTTGGGGAAAGGAAGGGACGCAGAGCACGTGAGAAACTCAGCAGAAGCTGGTGTGAATTGATTATTTAATAACACTCAAGCACAGTGCCTGCTTTTTTATTATTTTTGTGCCCCTGGTAGTCCCACACATTTGGTGTGGTGAGATTGCTGCCTAAGGCTGCCCCCAAAGAGCTGCAAGAACAGGAGCCCGTTGAACTCGTGCTGGTTCTGTTGCGTGCCTTAATGAAGCTTAAAACCGCCTGAAATTGTCTTTGAAACAGAAAAAAAAAAACCCCACCAAACCCTCCGTAGCTGCAAGCTAGCTGCATACTTTGTAATAATTGCTTAGTCAAATAAAGGAAAACTGTGAGGAACAAAGGAAAAAATGTAGATTGATGGCTAGAGGAAAATGATTAAATAAAAAATTCATGAAGAGGAGAAATTAAAAAATAGCACAGCATCACAGGCCTTTGCACAAAGACTTCCCTTCCAATGGGAGCTTTTCTTTTCCAGCTGTTACTGTGCAGTTTTTATTCTCCCTGTTTGCTGCAAATACCAGGAAAACTTTTTTTTTTTTTTCCCCCTATAGAAATACTGGTGAAGATAGGCAGAAATTTAAGCAGGAACTGAGGCACAATAAAATGTGAATGCAGAGGTATGCATTTCAATGCTGTTCTGAGTTGGTCCGTGATGCACTGTAAATAATGAATGATTTGACTGGAATTGCCCTTTTTTTTTTTTTTTTTTTTTTTTTTTTTTT
>VWZI01018852.1:489314-527881 GCA_013396835.1 Psilopogon haemacephalus
CTTTTTCTGTTCCCCAACTCTTAAATCAACTGTGACTAAACAGAAAAGCCCCAGAAAGACTTCTGTTCATAATTATCAGTCCAACTCCTACACTTGAAGTCCATCCTCAAACGGCTGGCCTTTCTCTTTGCAGGTGAAGACCAGCAAATGGTTACTTGTGGAGGTGTATTAACATCCAAAAGTCTCAGAGAAGTGTGCAATTTTTTGTTTTAAACAAATTATTTGTGAAGCACCAGTAAACCCTCAGGTTTTGTGTGCTTGCTATGGCATAAATAAAAAAAAACAAACAAAAAACAACCCTAAACCACATGTTCTGGAATGGTTTTAAGTTACAGAACGTTTAGAAGAAAATAGTGAAGATAGTTACAGAGAACAGTAGGACTTCAGGGAAATACCTACAAGCTAGTGCAAGCATTTTAAAGTGTAAATGTTATTGTAGTCTTTAGGTGACGTCTGGTAATAGATATTTAATCTAGCAAAAAGCACTTTCAGTGCTTAACTTGTTAAAGCAATTTAATGGATGAGTGATGCTATTAATGGACCACACGTAGAATCCAGACTATTTTTGTTCAAAATATTCCTTTAGGGCATAAATTCCTAAACAAGTTCAGAAGCCATTTGAAGAGGTCTGGCCTATATACAAGCTGCAGAATCCTATTTCAGGAACTTTTCTTCTTCTTCTTAGCATTTTCCTGTGTTTAGATCACAGAATCATAGAATCAGTCAGGGTTGGAAGGGACCACAACAATCATCTAGTTCCAACCTCCCTGCCATGGTCAGGGACACCCTACCCTAGATCAGCCTCTGCCAGCCTGGCTGCAAACACCTCCAGGGATGTGGCCCCAACCACCCCCCTGGGCAACCCATTCCAGGGCCTTACCACTCTCATGATGAAGCACTTCCTCCTCACATCCAATCTGAATCTCTCTATCTTTGCTCCATTCCCCCTAGTCCTCTTACTACCAGACTAATTCTATGATTCTAAAATATATCTTTATCTTACTTCAAAACGTTCTGAGCTAGCTTGCTGATTTCAATTTTATCTGGAGGGTAATTTCTCAACCCACTACAGCACTGCAGTTTTTCTTCAGCTAGCACTGAAGACTTTTCTGAAGACTTGCCTATGTATTGCTGAAACTCAGATACCATTTATACAGAGTAGAAAGTTGGGGAATCATCTGTTGTAAACATCCCTTTGGCGTCCTGAGGCTCACGGCACGGTTGTGTAGTTCAGTGTGGAACTTAGACGTGGTTGTTGACTGCAACATCAGCCATTTCCAAATAAATGTTTGCGAAACCTTCAGCTTTAATGGCTGCATTGTACCCTCCAAAAAGATGTTCAACAGAATGAATAGATGACCTTTCAGATAGGGAACAAGCTGTTCACAGTGTCTTTTCATTTACTGAGACAAAAATATGCTTCTTCTGCAGAGATAATACTTTCCACCATTTTACCAACGCTGGTGAAATAGAAAGAATTTAATTGTCTTGTTTCTGGCTGCAAAGAGGTTTAGGCTATCTGTCTTTGCATGAGGAATCAGCCTAGATGAGTTAAATGCATTGATCTAACTAGAGTTTCTTTTATATATATATATATATTTTTTTTTTTTTAGAGAGAATGGAGGTATTTTGAACCTCATGCTCACAGGGTGGGCTGTCATTTGTTATCCACCCACGTAATAATATCCCCATGATATCTGGCTTTGAATGATAACTGGATGAATTCTTGCTGCCGTGCTGCACCACAGCTATGGGGTCAATAATTCACTGACGAGGAGATCCAAGGCAGCTGCAACTGAAATTGGTCTAAATTATTGTGAAATTGCAGCCTTTAGCATGAAAAGCTGCTGGGATGCTCTCAGTTGCACACTCGTACACAAGCACTAGCTTGGACTGGAATGGATCAAACAAATAGTGGGTGGTGGTTTGGGAGTTATCTGCCTCCAAATACACTTTTGAGATCACTCAAACTAGACTCAGTTGGCTGGAATTTAATAAATGAAGCTTTGCATTGACAGCTTTGTACAATATACAAGCAGATATTTATAATATATTACAGATATTTACAGCTATATACAGTAAAAAGGTAATACAGAAACACCACAGCCCTCCCAGAGATCAGTCCCCAAGAGGGGTTCCCAACCACCCTTCCTCCTTCCCCCCAACACCCAATCTTATCCCAGTCTTATGTGCCAGGTAAACAGGGAAGATCAGCTAGGGGAGTTAGAAGCAGGAATTGATTAGTTGGGTTATACAGATCCAGCTGGAAGGCAGGGAAAGGAAGAGACCAACAGCCCAGAGCTCAGACCCGAGCACCTCTGATTTCTCTGTGTTTCAGTTCTATACATTTGCTGACTGATACAAAAGTGAGTGAAGGAGACATTATCAATGTTTTCCTTTCTCAACCTATAATCTAATTTCTCCTAGTAAAATAGCCTCAAAGCAGCACATAGTGACAAGATCAGGACAGAAATTGGGGCTCAGCCCTCTCTCATGTGAGCCTCTTAGTCATTGCTGTTGGAAATCCACCAGTTAAATCACCACTGAGTAACTGATGCTAACTAGTAATAACAACTTATACTGATAAAATTTTGTGGGGCTTATTTGCTTTGCAGTATAACCTGAATTATGTCTGTTATCTTTCATCCTCTGTCCATGTTCCTGTTCTTATCTGATGGAGCAGGTGGTGCAAAACTGTTTTCTTGTTGAAGGGATTATGTTATACCTGCTAGAATTCAAAGAAGTACAGTGAACCTCAGCTCCTCAAAAACTCAGGAAAACTTTACCATTTGGGGAAGAAAAAACATAAAACCAAGAAACCAAATACAAACATTTTTGTTTGGGGGTTAAAAAGGCCAATATAATTCCTTTCTCTGTTAGCAGAAAACGATAAATTGTGTTTGTGAACCAAATAAAAATTCACTCCTAGTTCACATGTTGTATATGAGCAGTTTACTGAAATTTGAAGCAAATTTTTTTTCAGGAACTGTGGAGTAATTTCAGTTGGAAGGGATGTGTTGAAGGCATCTGGTCCAATCCTTTCCTGAAGCAGGTCCAGTAAGACCATGATGTTCAGAGCTTTACCCAGGCAAGCCCTCAATATATAGGGTGCTGAAGATTCTACAGTGTGTCTAAGCAACCTGTTCAAATGGATTCTCCTCACAGCAGGAAAAAAAAAAAAAGTTAAAAACTCCTTATATTTAACAAATTTTCTTCTGGTCGCCACTTAGCACTTTGTTGCATACCTCCAGGCGAAGTCTGGTTCAGTCTTATCTCTCCTCTGCCATTGGATTGTTGAAGATCATCATAGACTTACCCCTAAGCCCTGTCTCCTAGAAAATCCCAATCCTTTCAGCTTCCTGCTGTGTGTGGTGAAGGTGTGGAAAAATCCTAAAACTAGTGAGGAATCTTGAGCAGGTTACATTGAAACCTGAACTGGCAGTGCTGCTTGTCTTGATGATCTGCTAAGGAAGTATCATCAGCCTATTTTTGTAACAGTGATAGAAACCAGGTAGAGAAAAAAAAAAGTCCTTAATGTATTTAAAGAAACCTTAGATAAAACTTCTCAGCACTTACAGTGATGCCCACAAGACTAACAAGGCTAAAATTTGAATATATTTATTTCATAGTTCTCAACTAGTGTGTAGAAGTCAATCAGCCTACACAAAGTTTTCTCTTTCCTACTGCTAAAAGCTTTCTTCTGAATTTCCAGAACAACAATGCTGGTGCAAAAACTTTGCATGCTTCAGAGCCAACCAGGATGATGGTAGTTGTGATAAGGACTCTTTCTTACTGATTCCCAAGCTTTGGCTTAGTTTGGGTGTATTTGTCCTTGGTTCTTCCAGAGCTCAGAATGTGCTTGTAAAAGAGAGTATCTGACCCTCTGCAGGGACAGCCTTGCTAACTGTTGGAAATTTAGTTTGATATATTCTATATGCTTTGGACTTTTTTTTCCCTGGGAGGGAGTTCTATTTCTGCCATGCACAAAAACGTAAGTAGATGCTGTCTGCCTCCTCTTAATAACGTATTGTACCTTGGGCTTTTTTGTCTTCCTCTGCAGAAACTCTCCTGGATGACTTCCTTCTCACGTACACAGTCTTCATGACGACTGACGACTTGTGCCAGGCACTTCTGAGGCAATATCCTTTTATTAAGTGTTGGATTAACAGGAGTCACATGCTTACACCTAGGTTTATCTACTGTCAGACCTTATATAAAACATAGGAAATTTTATGTCTGGGATGTTATCTTTTTTCTTTGCATATTGATGTAATTGAAGTGCAACCCAGTGTGATTATTTTGAAGATGCACATAAAAATTATGAGAAAAAAGAACAATTTTCTACTACTTACTGTGGCTTAATAGCTGGACTGCACCTGAGGTTTTGGCTTCACACCCCAAGAAATGTGTGAACGAGCAGTAGAAGCTTCAGAAGAGAGCAATGGGAATCTCCAGCATTCTATCAAAACCAATCCAACAAAAAAAGACTTACAAAGAAGAATTGAAAGAATCAGGATTGCCTAACTGAAAAAATGAAAGAGAAACTATGAAAGGGACAGACTTTCAGGTACCTAAAGAGGAAGGCAAGAACCTAAGGATAGGGTAGGATAGGATAGGATAGGATAGGATAGGATAGGATAGGATAGGATAGGATAGGATAGGATAGGATAGGATAGGATAGGATAGGATAGGATAGGATAGGATAGAATAGAATAGAATAGAATAGAATAGAATAGAATAGAATAGAATAGAATAGAATAGAATAGAATAGAATAGAATAGGCCAGGTTGGAAAGAGACCTCCAAGATGATCCAGTCCAACCTATCACCCAGCCCTATCCAATCAACTAGAGCATGACACTAAGTGCTCTATTTGCCATCTCAGTGCTAGATAGAACAAGAGACTGTGAGATTGAATGTCTGTAGGACCTTTCCATGTTAGATACTAGGAAATGTATTTATTTACATTAAGAAAAACTGTAGAGTTGAAAATGTGTGAGAAAGTAAAATCTTTGATATTGGAGAATATTAAGGAGAAGAAACTGGAAAATGTATTCTGAAATACCATGGGGTGTACTCAAGCCTGTCTAAGGGAGCCTGTCTAAGGGTTGACATGGATGGTCTTACAAAGTCTCTTCTCCAGTCCAATTTCTGTAAGACTTTTTGCTCTTTAGAATTAAATTTAATTTTTTTTTCCTCTTTACCTTTTGTGGTGAAAGAATCATGTGTGTTACCTGGTAAAGGAAAGAATAGTGAAGGGACAGGCATGATGGCTAAAGTGGGGCTCTTCTGCTGTTTGGTGTTTCTGCTCTGTGAATAGAGAACAATGCTGGAAACAGATTCCTTAACTCTTTTTTTAATTTTTTTTTTTAAATTTATTATTAAAATAATGTTCCTGCAGCTGGTGTAATTTGTGCACAGAAAAAGAGACTGACTTCCTTTGCTTGGCTTTTTTGTTGTTGTTAAGGATGCATTTGCATTGTCCTCCTTCCCACAGACACTGATGCTGACATCTGTGTGCAGGACAAAGGTTCTTTTGCAGTCCTGCAGAAATTATATGACTCAACATTGTCTAATTCCTTTTGAATTGATTTTACTTTTAGAGGCTTGCCTATAAAGGAAGGGAAAAAATCCTGTTGGCACAGAGGACAAAGTGACATTTCTCTTACTGGGAATTTAATTCCAAAAAGCTGATGGAAACTCCTAAAGCGCCAGACAGGATAAAACATTTAAAGCTGAGGAGTGTAGTGTAAAAATCTTAGGACCACAGAAAATGTTTCATCAGCAAATGAGGTGATTGTAAAATCTTCTCTACTTTTCAGTGGCACATTATTATTTGTTCCTTAACCTATTGTACCTATTGTGCTAAGAACCACCAAGGGAAAGAAGACGACTCAGATGTGTCCTGTAGGAAACGAAAGGTCTTGCATTTGGTGTCTCAGTGGACTTCTCTCTACAAAGACTGGCTACATGAAGATGAGCATTTAAAGCAGTTTTTAAAGGTATTGAAGCACTTCCTGATGCGTTTCAGCACTGCTTCAGTAATGTACAGTGTCTAAAGAGCAAAATCTGTAAAGCATAATTTTCCATGCACGCATTTTCTCCATGAAATCTATAATGTGAAATGATTTGCATGCGTCTTCCTCGAATGCCTTGGAGATGGTCAGTTTGAACAGGAAACCTGTAATGTCAATACATTCCATGTCAAAAACATTACTTTCAGACATGGAACTTGCAGACAGATAGGAAAGGAAGAAATCAAACTACAAAAATGTGGAAGTTCTTAAAGATGTGGAGGTGCTTGAATGTGTCCAGAGAAGGGAACCAAGGCTGGTGAGAGGCCTGGAGCACAGCCCTTTGAGGAGAGGCTGAGGGAGCTGGGGGTCTCAAGGCAGACCTTATTGCTCTCTACAACTACCTGGAAAGGAGTTTGTGGTGAGGTAGGGTTGGTCTCTTCTCCCAGGCACCCAGAGACAGAAAAAGAGGACACAGCCTCAAGCTGTGCCAGGGTAGGTTTAGGCTGGACCTTAGGAAGAAGTTCTTCACAGAAGGAGTGATTGGCACTGGAATTAGCTGCCCAGGGAGGTGGTGGAGTCACCATCCCTGGAGGTGATTAAAAAGAGACTGCATGAGGCACTTTGTGCCTTGTTTTAGTTAATTAGAAAGTGTTAGGTGATAGGTTGGACTCAATGGTCTCAAAGGTCTTTTCCAGCCTGGTTAATTCTGTGATTCTTGCAACTGCTGCAGTCAACATTTTTTTTACCAAGACTCAATGATCTCAAAAATCTTTATCAGCCTGGTTAATTCTATGATTCTGATTGTGTCTGGCAGAACAGGGTCTACAATCAGTGTCCAGAGAATCACAGATTAAGAGGCAGTTTTGAGGTCCTTGTAAGAAATGCTACTTGCACCGAGGGGAAAAAAATGCTATTCCATTGTGTTTGTCAGGTGGGCATGAAGAGCAGCACAGCTTTTTATATTTTTCATAAGTAAAATTATTAGCGAGGATCTTCTGATCTTTTTGAATGAATTCCAGAGGTTTTATAATTGCCTTCTGTATTTTCAAGAGACATGTTTGTCACTGGCCTGAGATCCAGCTGGTGGTTGATACTTTTTTGGTGTTTGGTGGGTTTTGAGTTGTTTTTTTTGTTGGTTTTGGGTTTTGTTTTGTTTTTTCTTCTGCTGGGTATAAGTATTTTAGGAGACTTTGCAGGATCTTCCACCTTTCCTGATGAGACTGTCTGCAACTTGAGATCCTCTTAAGGGCTCTGTAGTTCTCTTCAGCCATTTACTCAAAGCTAAGTGATGAAAAATTGAGCTAAATTTGGAGAAAGGCTTGAGTTCCTTTTTCTTTTTGGTTTGATTTTGTTTCTGGAGTAGGACATACTGCATATGGAAGCAGAGACCTTAGGATTTTTGCTGTTTGGTACTAGAGGTGTAGTTTTGTACTGGAAAGAGGCATAATTCCAGCCATCAGGTTCCACTTGCATTGTACCTGTCCTGCTGCAGGGCTTATCTTTCTGGCCATGGAGGTGTGTGACTCTGTACTCTCACACAATTTCTTTGCTGAAGGCTTCTGTGCAATATTAAACAGCAGTAATGTCAGTGGTGACTCAACCTATATGTGCAAAACCAATATATAGGTCTGTAGGCCAGAATCACTCATGCTGAAATGTACAAATGAGCTAATTGGGCTAAAGCAAACCTGATGACTCAGCTCCTACATGTGATCCTGGTTTTCTTGGAAGGGGAAGAGAAGGATCTATGCACAGATTCTGAAAATAGCATAGTGAAAATATTCCCTACAATTTCAATCCTGAAAGCCAAATCAATCTTTTTGCCTCTTATCCAAGGTAATGTCTTTTACATTTAACTGAGGTTCCTGATTGATGATATCCAGACAATACCTTCCAAAAAAAAAAAAAAAGGGAAAATAGGGCTTGTTTATGTATTTATTGGGTTACACCTAGGAGCATGTTGTCACTCATTTGTGAGAGACACCAGCTCAATTTAAAATGCATGGAAATGCAAGGCAGAACCTTCCTCATTTTAAAAGCTTTAACCAAGTGAGCCTGTTTCTTGCCTTTTTGGGTAAGTGATGGTGATCTGGTCTGGTCTCACGCTTCCTAGTGTCCTCTTCTGAGTACCCCAGATGTTGTGTAACAGCCACAAATGTTTTGAATCTTCCTTTTTGGAGACAAGAGCGTCTACATTTTGCCCTCTCACTTGGTGGTGATACAAAGAGTGCTCCTCCAAAGGCAAGCTGAGTATTGACTACTGGAAATTCAAGCAGGACCATTGTCTCCCTGTGCTGCTTGTGTAAATAGAATGGTGACATTTAGTTTAGGATGGTAGTTCCTGAGTTGATTTAGACCACTTGTGTGAGGTATGTTTTAAGTTGCCAGATGTTTGCAGATGCTGCTTTATTTTTCAGACAATATACAGGAACGTGTTAGATGATGTGTATGAATATCCCATTCTTGAGAAGGACCTGAAGGAATTTCAGAAGATACTTGGCATGCATCGTCGTCAGTGAGTATTGATTATATTTGTGATCAAGCCTTTTATTCAGAGTGCAATTTACTTTTGTTGTCATCTTGCTTTAATTCAGTAAAGAAGACATAAGTGATACAAGTGATATATTCATTTTCACAAGTAATCTCCTCTTTAAACTCAAACTAGATTATTCAGCCTTCCCTGATGCTTCTTGGGTGGTGTCTGCGGTTCAACAGTCACTCCCACATCACTTTTGGTTGGGATGGGCAATACTTTGTGGAAAAGCTGGCAAAACTTTCCTTGCAAGCTGCAGTCTGTGACTTCAGGTGGTGCCTTCTCTCTCTGCAGTCTACAGTACTGAAAAACAGATCTCTATTTCAATAGTCATCTTAGGGTTATTATTTTACTACTAGTTATAAAAAGATATTTCCTTGACATGTTTTTCCAACAAATGGAGTTTGTTTCTGTGGTTTGGGCTTTGGGGAAGTGGAAAGAGCTGTGTTCCTGAATGTGACCCTGACTACTTAGCCCAGGGGCTTGAGCTGACTCTGTTCTTTTGTGGCTCAAGAGCTGACAGCATTGCTTTTCACTGCATCAATTGTGCAAATAGAATCATAGAATTATAGAATGGTTTGAGTTGGAAGGGACCTCCAAAGGTCGTCTAGTCCAACCTCCCCTGCAGTGCTCAGGGACATCCTCTATTGGATCAGGTTCTCCTGATCCCTACTGAGCCTGACTTTGAATATCTCCAAGGATGGGGTTTCAGCTACCTCCCTGGGCAACGTGTTCCAGTGTTCTGTTACCCCATGGTAAAGAACTTCCTCCTAATGTCCAACCCAAATCTCTTCTCTAATTTAAAACCATTGCTGTTCCTCCTAAGAAAAATTTTCTGGCTGAGTCAGACACCTTTAGCTTTCCCTGAAGGAGCTCCACAGCCCTTCTGGGGCATCCAGTTAACGTCAAACTTTCTAACATTGTAAATTTAGTAATAGCTCAAATTTCCTTTTCCTAAGCTTTGGCTGGAAAGTATAATTTCACTTTTCCTTTTTTTTTTTCATTTCAGCACTGTAGATGAGTATTCACCTCACCGAAAGGTAAGGCAAACCTGATTGTGTCTGGTTGGTAGATAGTACAGAATCCCACTTTCTTCCCCTCTCCTCACTTCCCCCTCTTATTTCCTGGCTTGTCAACTGAAAATGACTGGTGCCCAAAAACAGGACAGGATACATCTGTGAAGTTAGAGCTGGAACTTTGCCTAAGGATTTTTTTTTTACCTCTGCTTGTGCAGCATGGATATTAACTGTATGATCTAACCTGCAGTGGCTGTGACAGTATTAGCATCTTAACAAGGTGCCATGGGATGTCAGAATTCAGGAGAGGCCCTAAAGCACGTCCCCACCAGGCTGGAGGGATGTAGCAACCTGGGTAAACTAGTCTGAGAACAGACATTGATATGGATGTCAAGTAGACAGAGCAAAGAGGGTAGTTGTTATGACAGGGACAGAGAAAGGAAATAGAGGAACATGAATCCATTTCCTTAACCAGAGGGAGAAGACTAAGCTGGGGAAGGTTGGCATGCAAACTGCATAGAGCTGGACTGCTGTGCTCATCAAACTTACTGGGCTGAAGGTGAAGCGTGTAATAAACTTAACATGTTACTGTGGAAATGTGGAAGGTGGAACAGGAGATTGTAGTGAAATTGCTAAATGGGCTGATTGGTTCTTAGGAAAGTTGGATAGGAGTAAAAGCATGAGAAATGGGCTTTGAACGTGACTACAGAGAGCCTCAAATTGAGCAGGCTGCTTAGCTTTGGCATGTCCCACTTCTCACAAATCCCCACCTTGGCCGTTATTTGGTAAGGCAACTCCCAGTTCACTGATCCAAGAAAGGGTGGGTGGATTTCCTACACAGAAATGCTGTTGGCCAGATGTATGGGCTGAGTGTGGTGTTCTGTGGCTTACTGCTTTGTAAAGGGCAAGGATGCAAAGACTCACTCTTGCCTCTTTTCCTTTCTTTTCTTGTTTCTCTGCTCCCTCACAGAATAAAACCTTTTTCCACCAATTCAGTCTAAAGGAGAACTGGCTGCAGCACAGAGGATCCATGAATGAAACAGAAGAAAGTAAGTATGATTGAAAGAGAAGGAAAAACTCTAAAAAAGAAAGGAAGGAAAAGCTCCAAAACTGACATTTTATTTCTCAAGGGCTGGCCATTACAATGTTTTCTAACTGACATATAGCTTCTGAACAGCATCTTAGGGCCTCAAAGCAAGAAAGATTTGACTGAATAAGGTTGCCTTCTTGCCTCACAATTTGCAGGAGTTCAACAGTGACATTGTAGGCTGAGGGACCTGGGGCTTTTTAGTCTGGAGAAGAGAAGACTGAGAGGGGATTTAATAAGTGTTTATAAATTTCTGAGGGCTGGGGCCAGGAGGGGAGGACAGGCTCTGCTCACTTGCTCCCCAGGATAGGACAAGGAGCAATGGATGGATGCTGCAGCACAGGATGTTCCAGCTCCACACAAGGAGGATTTTCTTTACTGTAAGGGTCCCAGAGCATTGGCACAGGCTGCCCAGAGAGACTGCAGAATCTCCTTCTCCAGAGACTTTCAAGGCCTGTCCGGATCTGTTCCTGTGTGACCTGTGCTAGATTGTCTGGTCCTGCTGTGGCAGGGGGTTGGACTCGATGACCTCTTTGGGTCCCTTCCAACCCCTTGACATCCTGTGATCCTCCAGCAGGATCTGGTTCCTCCTGCAGCTGAGCTGTGCCTCCTAAGAGTGCTGGGCACAGGCATTATTCCTGCTCCATTTCATGCTCTCTGTCTCTTGACCTAGATCTTGGTTGCAAAAGGTGAACAAATTAGTCTGCCATGTAAAATGGGCCAGGATCTGCTCAGTCTGGGAGCTGGCCTCAGTTCCTTCTCTTCTCCAATACATCTCCAGGTGGAGTGGAAGGTGCCACTTTGCTTTAATGTCAGTCATTTTGAAGGCCATTTCCCTGCATTGCCACTGATGTGGTAACACACTTAGGCTGCCTCCCTCCTGTAATGCCTGCTTGAGGAAAGAGGCAGAGAGGAGCATGACACCACATGCTCCTACCTGGAAGTCTTGCCCTTTGATGACTTCTCTTTGTTTCTGCCTGGGAACAAAACTCTGGAATTTCACTTGGGCTCTGTATTTTTAGTGCTCATTTGTGACAGGACAAAACCATCTCCTTCAATGCTGAGTCTTGATGCATGCTGCTGATAGCTAGCTTCTTTCTCTCTTTCAAATATAGGTTTATTTGAGATTTATTTTATCAGGGCTGCTTCTAAAAATGTTATTTAGGACCAGAACGCAGCGGATTGGAGGGGACCCTCAAAGATCATCTTGTCCAACCCTGCTCACTTAACATCTCCAACTGGATAAGAATCCCTACACTCATTCTGCTTTTTAGAAAGTCAAAGACAGCTCAGGGCTGAGTGAAGAGGGAAGTGTACTAGCACCAGAGAGGGGACAGGCTGCACAGCCATGGGGACAGGAAGGGCAAGACACAGCATGGGGGTCCCCAAGTTGATTAAATGGCTTTTATCTCACTTGAGTGAGAATATGAGCCATGGAAGATTATGAGATTGAGAGAATGGAATAAGAAAAGTGGAGTTGAGGAGTTGAGCTGAGAGTGGACAAAACTGGTGTGGTAGAGTGCTGCTGACCAATGCTGCTTGTGGAAGGTGTCTAAGCTGGACATTTGACTGGAGACATCTTATCCCCTAATATAAGCATTACCAAGGCAACTTGCAGCCTGCAACCACTTTCACCCACTGATATTCCTGCCTGCAACTCACAGGAAAGCAACACAGGCTTGTGTCAAAAATGTCATGGTCCATGCCAATAGATCCCACAGGCAGGAGATCCGAAAGGTGCATGAGGGAACAAGGCTTTGGGAGAATTAGTGTGATGGTTGTGTATGAGGACCTGACCTGTGCATTGGTTTAGGTCAGGGTTAAACAATATTAACCAAAGAATATATTATTGCCCAGTTACAGGTTAACATTACTGTCATTGTCCCCTCCCAAACGACAAAATCACTGTAAGCAAATCATGTTGTACTCTGCATATGGAGTCCAAATATTCCTGTCAGGCTTTTTAAAGTTCACTTTTTCTACCTACTAACTTAGAATGCAGTTTGACGTCTCTCTTTTCATGAGTTATATCCGTTCTGAAGATAGATTCTGCCATGGGATGAGCATCTGAGTTACTGTCTGTCAACAGAGACAGGTTAAGAAAAAATTATAAAGCCAAATGACTTTTCTTCCCCAAGGCTAAATGTTAAGTTTCTCCTTCCTTCTCATCTTCATTTTTTCCCCCTTTTACTACGACACCAAAAGAAAAATAATAAATTCCTGAGGATAGAGTCCTTAACGGCTTCTGGCACAGCCTCAGTTAATGAAAATGCCCTGGAGCCATGAAGATTTGTACTACAAGCAAAGAACCATTGCTACATACATCTGTCAATAAAAAATCATTAAAAAAGACAGCATTTCTGGGGAAGAAAAGTTTCTATCTTACATTGACACAGTAGCAGCCTGTCTCCAATGGGAAGTGCTAGAGTAGAAGAGGCACTGAAGGAAGTACAAAATCAAGAGTTGTGGCAATTCTTATTAGCAGATGTTGCAATTTTTCGTAGAAACATAGAATCCGTCAGGGTTGGAAGGGACCACAAGGTTCATCTACTTCCAACCCCCCTGCCATGCCCAGGGACACCCTACCCTACATCAGGCTGCCCACAGCCTCGTCCAGCCTGGCCTTAAACACCTTCAGGGATGTGGCCCCAACCACCTCCCTGGGCAACCCATTCCAGGCTCTCACCACTCTCATGGTGAAGAACTTCCTCCTCACATCCATCTGAATCTCCCCAGCTCCAGCTTTGCTCCATTGCCCGTACTCCTGTCACTACCTGATAGCCGAATTTTTTTAATTATTCAAGTCTGCAGCTCTGTTTCTTCTAAGTATAGCAGCTGTGTTTCAAATACCAGCTACAGCAAACTCCACAGGAGACTGACACCTGAAATTCTGGCAAGCACAGGGAGTGGACATCCGTTTTTGCAGCAGAAACGAGATACCAGCTGAGCTGAGTATAGTGTTACTGCTGGGAATCTCCCTCCCAGAGCTGAACACACTTCAGTGGAAGTGATGAGCCCAGGAAATTTGTCTCCAGACTAGACCCTTTTATGCGTGCTGCAAGTGATTCAGGGAAAAGAGTTGTCAGAGCTGATTGTAATGCTATTAGGGCAGCCTCTGGTGCTAAAATACTCTGTCAATGTGAGTAGTTTAGATGTCTAGGCAGGTAAGCTGTTGTGAGTGGTTGAAGACCAGGGAGGCTATTCTTGCAGAACCTCCTTTTCCAGGTGGCAGTGGAGGTCCAAAAGAGGTTCCACACAGGAAGGAGACATAATCCTGTAACAGGCTGCCCATGGGAGTTGTGGAATCTCCCTCTCTGGAGATATTCAAAGCCCACCTGGATGTGTTCCTGTGTGATCTGGTGTAGGTGATCCTACTCTGGCAGGGGGGTTGGACTGGATGAGCTTTCAAGGTCCCTTCCGCCTCCTGCCATTCAATGATTCTGTGATATGAGACAGACCAAAAGGATGTTTTCTTTTCTGAACCTGAAAGAAAGGGAGGAAAGAAGGCAACAGCTGAGTCTGAAAAGAAGATAGGCAGTAGAAAAGGCTACCTGACAAATCCTCACAGCAGGAAGTCCAAATAGCTGTTTCTGTGGAGGGGTTTCTATTTCCACTTCCTTGCCCCTCTCATGTCCCAGAGAGAGGTGTGGCAAGGGAGAAAATGGTGATGTGGCTCTCGGTTCCATGTCCCTGTGGGTCAGAGTGCAGCAGCCAGGCAGCTGAGGCATTGCCATCAGCAGGTGTGTAAGATTCTCCCCTGCTCTGCTCAGGTGTCTTTCTTCTTTGTGCAGTTTTCTGCCGTGTGTACATAACAGAGCACTCCTACGTCAGTGTGAAAGCTCAAGTATCCACTTCAGCTCAGGAGATACTGAAGATCGTAGCAGAAAAGATCCAGTACCCGGAGGAGGAGTTGGCGCTGGTGACAGTCACCTTCTCTGGTGGTAAATAACTTCCCTTCTGTCTGGTTCCTTACCTTTCAGTGCATCACCTTAATGCAGAGCTGACTTTTTTTAGTGCAAAGATACAGCTGTTCCTGTGCGGGCCCGCAGCTGGATGACCATGGGAACAATGAGGAGCTGCTTCCCAGAGAGTTGTTTCCATGGCAACAGCTTATTCTTGGGTACTGTCGGATACGGCATCGCCTCTCTGGGAAGGGAGTGTAAAGGACTCTGTCTCCAGCAGTACTGCAAGGTTTTATTCCCCACCCCAGATAAATCTCCTACTTTTGCATTTAAATTAATCTGGGGGGCGATGAGGCATGGCTTCCTTTAAAAGTATAAAAGGGAATAACAAATAGTACATGCGTGGCTGTTTCCTCATTTACAGCATGGGTAATGAATATTCTCCAGCAGAAAGGAGGGAGACTTTAACATTTGCACAATTGAGATACTGAGAGCCATCTAAGCAATTTTTTTTTGTTTTTTTAAGCAGTCTTGCTTACAGCTGGCATTTTTCTTTCACCCATTATTTCAGTGTGTCTCATTGAAAAGAAAGGCTAATTGTCTTCTGTTGGTTTTTAGTGGGTGTTTTGTGTTGGGTTTTTTGTTTGTTTGTTTTTTAAAGGAAGACCAGATTGATCATGGGCTGATATTAGGGATCACCCAAACTCCAGCATTTTCTTTGGTGTCTGGCAGATCTCAAGCATTTTCATAGAATCATTCAGGGTTGGAAGGGACCACAAGGATCATCTACTTCCAACCCCCCTGCCATGCTCAGGGACACCCTACCCTACATCAGGCTGCCCACAACCTCATCCAGCCTGGCCTTAAACACCTTCAGGGATGTGGCCCCAAACACCTCCCTGGCAACCCATTCCAGGCTCTCACCACTCTCATGCTGAACAACTTCCTCCTCACATCCAGTCTGAATCTCTTGTCCACCACCACCCTCAAGTCCCTCAGGGCTGCTCTCCAGCCAGTCACTGCCAGCCTATATTTGTGCTTGGGAGTGCCTTGACCCAGATGTAGGACCTCACACTTGGTCTTGTTGAACCTCATGAGGTTGGCTTGTGCTCACCTCTCCAGCCTGTCCAGGTCCCGCTGGATGGCATCCCATTTTGGTCAGATTGTTTTGTTCATTGTGGTGTCTTATGGCCCTTGGGGAATCTAGAGGAAGCAATTTAATTAGGTGCATACAAGTGTGATGCTGGATGTACAGAAAGATAGTTTTTGCATCAGCATTAGTTGGTGTTGATCTCCTGGGACAAAGGATGCACCCTTAGGAATACAGCATTCATTGCTGCTACTTTGTCAGCCTAGTTAAACGAAATATACACAATTGCTGGGTTATTCTGGTTAGTTATTGGATTCAGAAGTAGAAGGTCACATTTTCCTCCCCCACGCTAACTCAGTTAAATAACAATTGTTTTCTTTTCAGGGCACCAGTGTGGGTGGCAGGGAGAGAATTTGGGCATGGAGTGACCAAGCGGGACCATTACACTTAGATGTCCTGGCCAGCCAGGCTACATCATTTGCAGCCATTTGTTTTTACCCTTGTCTGTACCCAAACTCACTTCCAGATCATTTTACAACACTGCAAAACCACTGTTCTGCTGCTGTCAGCGCTTCAGGAGCAGGGCGAGTTTTGGTCTGATACCAGTAAATCTGGTGCTGACTGCCTACTTATCTGAAGAAAACCAACAATTCATAAATAATGAAATGTTCTCTTCCTACCACACTGGTTTCTGAGAAAGCTATAGAGCAGAAGTTGTTGCCACTTGGCTGTTCAATGGGAAACAATAATTAAAATGCAGATGCAACAGGACTGTCATTTGTACGTGACCATTGTAACCCCTAAAATGTTATTTAGTTGTATTGCCTGAATTAATTGCACAATTTCAGGATCTTTGCTTTTATGCATTGTCACTCCTGTGCTGTGAGCAATAAACAGCAGCCTGCCATATTTTTTTTTTCCTTTTCTTTTCTTTGTTATTTGCTGTTTGCATGACTCAGACCTGTTGTCCCCTATCCACAGCAGTATGAGCACTGGGGAACTCATTTCATTGTACTCCTGAAATGAACAAGCAGGCTCTTTTTATTCAAAAGAAAAAAAACCCCAATGCTGATAGTTCAGCATAAATACATCTGGTGTCAGTGTGAGCATTGAAGAAGCAAGAAAATAGTGTTAAATGACTCTCAGATTCCTCCTGGTCCTACTTCTTCATGAGCAATGAAAAGTCCAAGATAGCTGTCAAGGTGCTTGTAGTGCATTTGGGTCTAATTTAATACTGTCACTGTAATCAAATCTCATGTGCCAAATCTCCAGGAGATTGCTTGGAGCCCACAGGGAGAGGCATTTTTCCAAGGGCAGTTTTAAAACTGTGTTCTAGGTTTTGCTTTATGTTTCCTTACACCTTTGTCTGGTGCATCCAAGACTGCTGAGAGCTGTACCTGTACTCTGGAGTGGGGAAACAAAAAATCCCATCCTTTCTTTTTTGTCACTAGTTTTGTATGTCCTGTTCTTTTAATTCATGATTCCTAAATTAATTACTCTGGGCCTCGAGGGATTTCTATTAATACCACATTATAAAGGATTCTTAGCTCTGCCCCATAGAATGAATTAATGACACTGGGATACTTTAAACTTATTTTCCTGTCGAACGGCAGTGGTCATGGATGACATCTCCACCCTTGCTGTTGTCAGCCAGTGGCACACAACATCTTAGTCTCTGGAGGCCAAGATGTTGTTCTAACAAAATCACTACATTTACAAGCCTTGAGTGACCTGTTCTGGTGGGAGGTGTCCCTGCCTATGGAGGGGGGTTAGAACTGGATGAGCTTGGGGGTCCCTTCCAACCTAAACCATTCTATGATTCTGTTCTATGATACAGTAGATTCATTGGGTTAAAGTGCTCTGTAATGCATAGAGGTTGGACTAGGTGATTTAGGGTTTTCTTTGTTGTATAGCCTATGTGAAGCCCAGGTTGAAAACAGCTGCTGGAAGTTGTTGTGCTTTAGTCCAGCATCAGAGACACTTTGCCTTTATTGTGCCTGAACACTGTGGAGATGACCCTTCCCTTAGGGACTGGATTTGATGCTTTAGTTCCGTGCTAAGAAGTTCGCATGGCTTTATAAATTTATTTGCAATGTTTTACTCATATCTACCTTTTGCTCTTTCTTCTGAGGCCTTTTTGTTTTCTGTTTTTTTACAGAAAAGCATGAACTGCAACCAAATGACTTGGCTATCTCAAAATCTTTTGAGTCATCCAGTCGCATGTTTGTCTACCGAAAAGACCTGACTGATTCTTTGGTGAGGATCTGTCTTTTATACTTGTCATTTTTGATTTGCTTTGACTCCAGATCAGGAAATTAACACTCCTCTCAGAGGGCTTCTTCAGCACAGAATTTATTTTTAGCTTCATTAGTTAAGCTTACTAAGCTGTTCTGTACATGAAAACATTAACAGCAGTTATTAGATTGAACAAAAATGGAATTTGTTCATCAATTTCAAATAGGCTAAACCCTCTGTACAGCTTAAATCTCTCAATTTACAGCAGCCTGGAAAAGCTGACTTGGGCTTGTGCAGGGCTGGATGGGATGGAGATTCTTCATGGCCCATGTGACCCTCCTCTCCACTTTGTGCCTCTGTAACATGTAAAGTGGCTGCTGCATGATCATACAAAGTGGTGGACAAATCCTGTCAATTACTGCATGTAGAAATGGATGTTGTCTGAGTTCACCAAAATTACTGGGCAGCAGTGTGAACCCAGTGTTGTAGCAGCTCCATAGTTAGTCTGATGCTATGTATCACTGGTGGTATGTCTTCTTCCCTTCCGTCTATCTGCCTTTCCATCCCCTTGCCGGTGCTGTGGAGAGGAATGGGTCAAAGGGGAGGAGTTCTCTCCCATCTCTGTTCTCACAAACTCTTTCCCTCCTTGATATTACAAAACCTCAGTGAGGCAGAACAGTCAAGCCCTCAAAGAATGACTCTTCAATAGCTTTCTGCTCATTATGCAGGTGTTCTGGGGAAAGCAGAGCAACAGCATCACAACTGACTTCTACGTTTTGTCAGTACCACTGGAATCTCTGTGCTCATCCTAGGGATGAGAAATGTCTATTTACATTTTGTTGGATCAACGTGCCCTGAAGAGCTGACACACCACTATCATTGTAATCTGTCATCCCCATTATCTCTGGTGTTCCAGCTACCTCTAAAAATGCAAATATCAAGGGCAGTGCAGACAGGTGACAGCCAATCTGGTTTCATTAGTTACATAATAAAAATCACAAAACTTGCTGTAACTGTCAGACACATAGCACCAAAGTAATGGCTTAACTGATAAGAATCATCTTTCATCTTGGCAGATAGTTCATGTACCAAGTTTCAGACTGAGGAGGTAAAAAAAATACAAAAAACCAAACCTGAGAGAAATACAAACCTTTGAAATTCCAAGCTAACAATGGAAATGCCAAATGACCTTTAACACCAGCAGTACCACTGTGTGCTCCACAGTAATACCTTCAGTGACTTCTGTGAATCAGGACCCACTGTGGTTTACTGTTTGTTGGTGAATACATTGGGAGTAGGTTAATCATAAAAAGTATGGATTTATGTTATTTGTCAAGGTAGGTAAATTGTGTGCGTGTTTATTCTCGACCTGGTGTGCTTGCAAAATGACTTCTTTATTATAATAATAATAATTTAAAAATCCTGGTGTCTTAATTTATTAGATTTTGTTTTCCAATGGGTTCGTGGATTTTATTTTCATTATGCTCTCTGTTTGGTCAGTGTTTTGTATTGAAGGTTTAGAGAAAGAGAGAGAGAGGAGAAAGCCTAATCCAATAGCAAATCATTGATTCCACTGACCCATTTCCTATTTCAAGCCATTTATTCGATAGGCTGTAACTGCTTGGTTTTGATTAGTGAAGGAAAAAAACCCTGAGTGCACTTAGAGAAGATTACTTAGCTCTGTTTGGTCTGTTTAGCTTGGTCCAGCAGAGTTTCACTGCAGAGCTTTAGGCATTTACTGAAGAATTTCCTACTCTTGGCTATTCATTTAGAACCCGTTTGCTGAAAATGAGGAATTGCAGCAAAGGTCTGTGAGAATTTTGGGCATCAACACCTGGGATCTTGCCTTAGAACTAACAAACTTTGACTGGAGCCTCTTCAATGCAATTCATGAGGTAAGAAGCACCTCGTTCACTTCCAGGTATATTGCTTTCATGCAGCATTGTGCCATTGTGATGTATTTTGGAGCATCAATATTATCGAATCACAGAATTGTCAAGGTTGGAAGTGACCTCAAAGATCCCATGGGCAGAGACACCTCACAGTAGCCTTCATGCTTAGTCATTCATCAAGACAGCATGATTTGGCAGTTCTCAGCAGTGGTGGCATTGAACCAGGTCCAAGAAGTGTGTTGCAGTCATTGATACTGAAAAAAAATCTATGGAAAGATTTGTAACTTCCCTGTACTAGGGCATCTTATGTATTCCCTGGTGACTTTTATTGAGATTTGCTTCAAGAGAGTGTAAGAGCATGATTATTCCCTAAAATCTGTCTGCACAAATATGTTATGTATGCAAATTGTCCTTTGCACTCACTAATGTGCCAGTTAATCTAGGGCTCCACAAATGGGTGTCCTTGATGTCACTTTAACCACAGAAGAATTCCCCGTTTCAGCAGGTTAGATGGTCACATTAGTGTTCTTCTTAGGCTTCAGTGAGAGTGAAAAATACCAGACAGGCTTTATAAAATGGGATAATGACCCATTTCAGTGCCCATTGGATTGCTTCGGTGCCTTTGATAGGTTCTGGCACGAGCTACTGAGTAAAATACACAGTTAACAGTACAGAATGTGACTTGAAGATGTCATTCACTGAAAGGCATTGTTGACTTGCTGAGAAGGTGAATGGGAAATGCCCTTGCTTCTCAGCAGATGCTTTCCTTGATCTTTCATTTTGGGTTCTATTCTTCAGGTTAACCATTTTAAACTTAGAACTGGTCAAGTGGGATTGGTTGTTTTTTTTTCCAGAGAAAACAAGACCCACACCTTGCTGAAAACTTGGCCATTCTTAGGAAGACATTTGAATGGGAAATTTTCAGATTCTGCAGTGGCTTTATGTGTTTTCTTTTTCATACTGAAGCAGAAGTGAGGAAATATAGAAAGAGAGTGTTTGTGTCCTATACCTGACTTTACCCAGAAGTAGAACTGCAGGAAATCTCACAAGAAAAAGCATGTCCTGCTTTTCCAGTCCAGCTGCTTACTGTAATAAACCTCTGGATTTTGCTAAGCTAAACCTTGACACCGAGTCATTTGTGATTGGCTCATGCATAATAACCATTTGTCGCCAAGTCTTGTTTCAAAAGCATACTTCTAAATAATTTATAATTCATTTACATTTAAATTGTTTTTATATCCCTAATAACATTGTCAATGTCTTGCAGCAAGAGCTGATATACTTCACATTCAGCAGACAGGGCAGTGCTGAAAACACCGAGAACCTCAGTCTTCTGCTTCAGAGATGCAACGAGGTCCAGCTTTGGGTTGCCACCGAGATCCTCCTCTGCAGCCAGCTCTGCAAACGTGTGCAGCTGGTCAAAAAGTTCATTAAGATTGCTGCCCAGTAAGTCACTACATTTGCAACAAAAATCCTTGAATCTGGATGCTTTATTTGTTGAGCAGAGAAGTAGGTGCAAAAAAGCAAGGAAAGAAAACTCGTTTGTCATCCTGTGTTTTAATAGCGTAGTAGGCTCGCCTAGGTAAAACAATCCATAAATAACAAGCACCAACAGTGGCCAAAACTAGAAGTGATGGAGTGTGTGCTGCTCAGATCTTCCCCAGCAGCTTATCCACTGCCTCTGTAGCATGACCTGCAAAATCCCTAATGTTGCAGAGCTATCTCCTTTCTTAGTGGTGATAACCCAAGAGCCATATTATAAATTATTTGAGCAGCCGCACAGTTATTCACCAAAGACTAAGCAGAAACCAAAAACCTCTTAAATAAATTTTGGCAGTCCGACCTCCAGAGGAGAAAACAGCTGCAGTAAGCTGTTGCCCCATGCAATCTCTCTGTGGAGCACTATTCTCTTTGTTGGAGGAAGAGTTCTTCATTAATTGGATTTCTTGCACTGTTACTAAGAAGTGCTGGTGTTGGGAACAGCACACAGATATCTACTGTGCACGGGGTTCTTTTCTCTGTAATCATTCTTATTTCAGTAATCAAGGAAATAGCGTGATTTAAATATGTGCAGCCAGTCTCCTCTCTCCTTTCTCTCCACTTGTTGGTCTTCTGCAATGTTTGAATATGCATGCTCATGGAAAATTTATAATTTGCTCTCTTCATCGACTGAGTTGATTTAATTTGCAAGGCACTTGCATAGAAAAGCCTGTTCTCTGCTGAAGCAGTGCCTGTGGTGAAATGAATTCTTCTAATCTAATCTAGTGCAACTCATAAATGTGATTCAATTTAGTTTGCAAGTTTTATGGTATCCAGTAAAAAGTTCATTTTATGCCCTATCAATGCCCAAATTCTGGTCCAATTATGTCAAAAAAGGTTGATCTGTGAGCCTTGCTTGCACAGCAGTAGCATACCTGCATTCCAGGGAGAGTTTCATGTCTGGCTGGCATGAAGAGGGACATATTTATCGTCAGGCTAAAATGTTACTCTGTTTAAATTGATTACATCTCTGTTCAGTGAAAAGCTAGAGTTGTGGAGATGAAATAAGATTTCAGTAAGTGGTAGATGAACTCTCCCAGTGCACTGCAGCAGCACCCATCATCCTGGTAGGTAAATGGTGAAATAATGGATGCACAAATAATTGAGAGTGTAGTTTGATCAGGATCTTTTTAAAATTGCAGCAGCAGCTTCCTAACAGAAGATGTTATCATAGCTCATCAGTTCTGAACGAGTTGATGAAAGAGGAAGAATTAAAGAACTAGTGTGAAAGGATAGTGTGCTAAGCACAGGGCTTTCATCCTAAGGCACAAGCCAAGCAGCCTTAATATTTTGTTCATCACTAAGGCAGTGGAGTGGGGAGTTGTTAGAAGCTCTGGCTGCTCCCGGTTCTCTGCTCCAAGCTTGGGCCAGGATTCTGTCTCTCTTGACTTTCAGCTTGCAGCAACACACCAGGGCTAAGATTTTATGTTCAGTGTCGGTGTGGCTCACTGCTGAGGAACACCTGAGGAAGATGGAAGGCTTTTACACATGTGTGTCAATACATAAAAGAGAGTTTGTGAAACATAGATGCCTACACTTCTGTCTAGTCTAAGATAGAGAAAATTAATAGAATAGAATAGAATAGAATAGAATAGAATAGAATAGAATAGAATAGAATAGAATAGAATAGAATAGAATAGAATAGAATAGAATAGAATAGAATAGAATAGAATTCCTTATCTCTACAGTTCTTTGTGGGAAAATGGGCCCGTCCAATGGGCTCTTTACCCAGGCTGTGCTGGATACCTTCCTTGCTTCGGAATGAATTACCTCTGGTAGCTGCCTGTCTTTAATGATAAAAGGAGTCTAAGGACAAAGTTAGGATTAACTTCTAAGACAGCTGAAGTGAAGTGAGAAATACAAACTCTCAAGACAGTACCCAGGGATGAGTGCAAGCTGCGTAAATCTTGTAACCAGAACTGGCAAATTTCCAGTCTAAGGCCTTGGCACAGTTTTCCCTGATGATAAATCTGTGTGAAGGCAGTGGATTCATTTGTACTTAAAATTGTCTAAAAAGAGGCTTCTCACCCTCTGACACACACATGCACACATGTTTATGGTGGTTGTCAAGGTCCTGCAAGAGAAAGAGGAATCCTTCTGTTTGAAAAGGACATGGTATGCCAGGAGTTCAGATTTCCTAATGGACTAGAAATAAGCAGGGCCTGGTAGTATATGGTTAAAGTGTTGAAGAATAGAGAGGTGTCAAGCAAATTCCACAGGGGCTTGCACTGGAACCAGTGCTAACTGCAACTAATTTATAGGATATGTAAATGGAACATTAATCAGATTTTCAGACAATAAAAATGATGAGGGATTGCAAATGCATTGAAGGATGGGGGGGGGAAAAAAAAGATCTTAGGAGTCTAGTGGCATGTGCAAACAACAGTAGGATAAGATTTAATTTAGATAGATGCAGAGTAATTCAGCCAGGGAATGCTAATGCTGGGCTGAAGAAATAAATGCATGATTGCAAAGAACAGCATCGTGACAGAGGTCCTTGGGTGATAATAGATTACAAATTAAAGGCAAGGACAAAGCGTGATGCCGTTCCAAATAAATAATTTGATATTTGCTTTATACTTGCCCATGAGTAAGGTGTGAGAACTCGGAGCCCAAACAGTAATTATCTTTCTTCTTCGTTTCTCACTGTCTGACTGCATCTCCTTGGTAAGGAGGAAATGCATGAGAGAAAAGTTAAAATAAATCCCACAGAATTCAATGGAGGATAATAACAATACAGAAATGCAGAGGTGGTGTAGATTGCAGGCCATGACCATAAAGAGAAAGCGAAGGAACCGGTGATGTACAATTTACAGAAGAGATGAAAAAGGGGATGGAAGTATTTATCATAGAATAGAGGTCAAGGAATTATTCCGTACAATAAAGGGCAGCTGACAGTAACTTGAACATTGAAAAGGGAAAATTACTTTTGACAGCAAAGGGGGGAAAAAAAAAAAAACCTGCCAACAACAGGGTTGATGAGAGAGTGCAACGCTTGCTAAGAAACTTCTCAGAGACCTGATCGCCTCCTCTGAAGGTAGTCATAATAGGACATTTAATGAGTTTATAATGTGGAAGATGGTTGTCTGTTAGAGCTGAGGGTTGAAACGGGACTCAGTAACCTAGGATACCTCTGATTTGGAGTACCAAAAATCAGAATGCAATGTTCATATTTTTATTCCACAGCTGTAAAGCCCAAAGAAACCTGAATTCGTTCTTCGCCATCGTTATGGGTCTCAACACTGCGTCTGTCAGCCGCCTGTCTCAGACCTGGGAGGTGAGGAACACTTTGCTAGCTTTTAGTCCCTGTCCAAAACAATTTTTCACAAAGGTTGTATATTGTTGAATTACCTTTTCTTTTGATTGTTGGGATTGCCTGCTTGAGAAATACTCTTGAGCACCAACAGCTGAAACCAAGTGGCCATCAGAGATTTACAAATCTAATTCTCTCCAGAGCAAAGTCTTCCCCCTTAGCTAAAAAGATGAATATGGAAACATCACTGTGTATGTCAACAAGAGCAGTGACTGCTTCTGTGGGGAGGAGTTTACAGGGACTCAGTCAAAGAATAGCTAGCTTTAAATAACAAATAAAATGGAAATTGTAGAGAAACACACATGCCTGATGACAACAATACAGAAACGCCTTTGCTCTCCTATTTCTAAAGATCCCTCAATTGAATATTTGGCCTTGCCTGCCCTCATGGGTTGCCTTCATCTCATTTCTTCGGGCATTGTCAGAAGAGGCTAATTATTGTATCAAAGGCACCCAGTGGCAGTGGTGTAGATCTCTCTGGCAGAGGAGCACACAAGAATTCTGCTATGTGGTGAGACCTCTGGAGATCTGTGCTCTTGGTGGACTTATCTGAGGAGAAGCAGTATATATTGCTCATCCAGAAAGAGTGTATCTGCATATGTATGGTTCTAAATATGTCACCTTTCTGTGGGCAGAATATTTGTGAACTCACATGTTGGTTGTTTTTTTTTTTTTCCTTTAAATTTGTAAAACTTTACTGCACTGGAAATTTCAAAAAGAGAAGATTATTTGCGTTAGTAATGTGACTCCCAGAAAGTAGAGCAGTGTCTATAAATTAATTATAATTACTTACACATGTAAATGAAACCACCTAAATTTAAGCAACCATTTAGACACTGAATTACATTGGCTCTGCACTTGAATTCTTAAACAACTCTCAAGCATATTCTTCTAATTTTTTTCTTCTCTGCAATATGCACTGTTTTAATGAGCCTAACTTTCCCTGATTGAAGATATTAAAAATGTGCAATTGAAATCTCATGTTCAGTTATTTTAGCATTTTAATCATACAGCACATTCACTTAATTGTCCTAAATGACTTTTGTCTTGCTAGTATTGCTTGTGGCTGTCAGTGTCTAAGGACTAAAGACAAGTCAGGGTTTGTAGTAAGAGTGGGATATCTTTTACTAGACTACCTAGTATGGTTTGAGGTCCACACACCATTCTTCAGGTCTGAAACAGCAGCAGCTAAATTCAAACTGTAGAACGATTGCTTTGAGTATAAGGAGGTGAATCCATTAGAACATCTTAGAGATGCTCTGATGGATGCTTGTGGACCACAGCAGGTGTTAGCATGTGGGTCAGGAATCATAGAATCAGCCAGGGTTGGAAGGAACCACAAGGATCATCTAGTTCCAACTCCCCTGCCATGAGCAGGGACAATTTACCCTAGATCAGGCTGGCCAGAGCCTCATCTAGCCTGGCCTTAAACACCTCCAGGGATGGGGCCTCAACTTTCTGCATGGACTCCCTTGAAAGATGCTTTGAGTACCTTACAATGAGATTAGAATGAGATACCAGAGAAGTAGTAAGGGCTTTTAAAGGGAAATTTTCAGCATATGGCAGTGGTAACACTGGTGAGCACTGGGGGTGGTGTATCAAACAGCACTGAGTGTGATGCCTGCTTGTTTTTAGAAGCTATGGTTTAGGGGAAGGTTGCTTACTACAAAAGATTTAACCTGGATGTGATTGCAGTATCTGAATTCGCAGCCTATATTTCAGCTGCTGACTTGATATGGATAATAAGGTAAATGTAGCAGTCATGGAAGCTAGAGAAGGAAGGAAAAGCAGTTTCCATAAAAGAAGGACATAGATCCCCAGGTTGCAGGCTCTGATACCTCACTGACATCACACTGAACATGGTTTGTAGTCAGGGCTCTTGGAGCCAAGTTGTGGAGGTTAACTGCCTGGTGGTACTTTCAGCAGGCACTTCACATATGGCGATCTAGTAGAAAATAAAAGCCTCAGCATGTTTCTGCCTAAATTAACCTTTTTTTTTTCCTCCCATTTTTTCCCCACTTCAGAAAATTCCTGGGAAGTTCAAGAAACTTTTCACTGAACTGGAAAGTTTGACAGTAAGTATGGTGTTGACAGCAGAATGGCATTGCTTGTCTTCACCTGCCTTTCTTCTTCCTAATTTATTTGGAGGCTGCCTGTCAGTTGTGTGGAGCTGGAACTTGTCATGTCAGATCTGTGATTTGCTGAAGGCCACACAAGTCCCCAGAGCTCAGAGGTGGTCTCCAAACACAAAAAGGATAAAGACTCTTCCTGACAGCTGGAGGAAGGGCAGAGAAGAGACAAATGCACAGTGTTGATTCCTTAGCATTAATTTGGAAGCTGTTTTGTTTTTTTTTTAATTATTATTTTATTATTATTTTAATTTAAAAAAAAAATTATTCTAATGGCTAATCAGCCCTTATCCAAAGCAAATTGCTGTGGATCAGGAGAAAAGGAGGACAGATTAAATTTGGGGAAAAACACAAAAACAAAAACCAGAATTTGAGGCTAAGGGTCCTTGTCACCATTATCAAAGCTGAATAAACAAGTGTTTCATCTGGCTGTCATGGAAATGGGTGCACGGTGAGATCACTGCCTGGTGCAGGGGCCATGACATCCAGCCTTTAAGGGCTGTCAAGCTTCTGGACTTAGAGTCCTTTATAAATGAATATGTTTTCAAGATTGTGTGCGAGCTGCTGTAGGGAAAGCATTCATTTGTATGGGAAATTGAGATGGCTGAGGGTTTAATTGCTTACACAACACTGCTGAAAAACAGACCCTCTTACTTTCTTTGAAAGTCTCCAATATGCTCCATTGATCTGAGAGGAGGTTTTGTTGGATTTTGTTGTTGGTTGTTTTGATGGTTGGAAAAAAAATAACCAGCAATTCATTCTGAGACACATTTTGTGCTAGACAGTAAGCTGAAGAGATTTTGTCAATAGAAATTTGTGGGGAAATTGCAGCGCAGTCCAAGTGAACCTATTCTGCAATTTACTCCCATTTTAGCACTACTTCACCTATAGGAACAGCATTGCTTTTGTTCTTTCACTGTTTATGTTTCCTGTTCAGTTTAGTAAGTCACCTAGCTTAGAAAACCTTTATCTACCTTGTTTCCTGGAGAAACCTTTCATATCTAAATCATGTTCAGATCATAAGCTGGTAATGGATTTAGAATTGCTCTTTTTATAGCCTATTGATTTTTCTCTCTATTACCTAAATGGTTTTGTAGGACCCTTCTCTGAATCACAAAGCTTACAGAGATGCATTCAAGAAAATGAAATCTCCGAAAATCCCCTTCATGCCCTTACTTCTGAAAGGTAATGTTAGAACTTGGCTGCTCTTCTTTGTTGTGATTGATGAAAATAAATAGAAGGTGATTTTTACTTTGAGTTGCCTTATGATATATGTGTGGCAGAGGTATCTGTAAGACAGCCTTGGTCTGGATAATAAACAACTGCCTTTTAAGATAGGGGAGGATGGCAATGTTCACGCAGGTCTCTAAACTTTAATACCTACCTGTCAGGCTAGAGCAGTCTGTCCTTATTTTGGCCACATCCTCTTCAACAGGGAAAACCCTGAAGAGGGCTGCCCAGCTGCACTGAATGCACCCGCTGAAATGATCTTGGCCATGCTGCTGGTCTGAAATGCCTGTTTTGAGATGCTTGCCCTGCCTTGATGGACTAAAATCCACCCTGAAGGCAAAATCTAACCCACCTATCTGTGCCCAGACAGGGATCTGCTGGAGAAGGTCCAGAGAAAGGCTGTGAGGATGATTAGGGGACTGGAACACTGCCTTAGGAGGAGAAGCTGAGGGACATGGGGCTTTTTAGTCTGGAGAAGAGAAGACTGAGAGGGAATTTAATAAATGTTTATAAATATTTGAAGGATGAGTGCCCAGAGGCAGGGGGACAGGCTCTCCTCACTTGCTCCTTGGGATAGGACAAGGAGCAATGGAGGGAAGTTGCAGTTCCACCTCAACACAAGGGGGAACAAGCACTGGCACAGGCTCCCCAGAGAGGTTGAGGAGTCTACTTCTGTGGAGACTTTCAAGGCCTGTCTGGATGTGATCCTCTGTGACCTGAGCTAGATTGTCTGGTCCTACTCTGGCAGGGTGGTTGGACTCGGTGATCTCTTTGGGTCCCTTCCAACCCCTGACATCCTGTGAGCCTGTGATGAGGTCTCTGTTAGGTCTGAAAGAAATAAATAAAATATTACTATTAAAGCAATTATGTTTTAAATAAACTAGTAAAATACAACTACTTGCTTAATGCTGGGCAGCTAATTAAATGGCAGGTATTAAAAACAAATTCTGTTGTCTTGGAGTCATTAATTATTAACTGTCTTATCTTTGAACATGGCAAATTCATTTATTTACTCCTGTATGCCGACAAGTGTTCTCTTTAGGCTGTTTATTCCAACCTGCTGCTGCTGTGAGTTTAAAATGTTTGAAGGCAGCTCTCCATGTCAGTCAGTGACAGCTGAGGAGGCATCAGGCACTTCCCCCCCTTTGCACACATCAAAGGAGTTTGCATTAATTCAGATGGATACAATTACCAAGGCTTCAGAATCAGTGTTTTTAAAGTATTCTCAAGTACATTCTGCCTGCAGAAAAAAAAGGCAGCAAACACAAACAAACAACTTGTAGCAACGACGTTTGCACAGCACTCCAATACAGCGTGTAAGAACCATGTAGCCAAGCAGGATTCATATCTGCTGCAGCTAGCAAGGAGGCTTTACAAATCCATACAGCAATTATCTTCTGTGCGGTTATCTATAAGGACATATTGCCCAGGCTGGTAGTTCCCAAAGCATTCCACAGTACACAAGACTTTTACTCCATGTCAAGCCTGTCTGTATTAATGTTATTTCCAAGACCCAATACCATAAGACTGATAGCACAGAAATCGTTGGTAACTTAGCAAATTACCATACTTCAGCACAAGAGGCACAGAAGTAGTTTCAAGGAAGACAAGAAAAAAAAAAAAAAAAAAAGAGTCATTAATAATCTTTAATGATGAAAAATAACTTCAGACTGTCCTTTTAAAGTTAATTAAATTCAAATGAGGGGCTCTCTTACAGCACACAGACACAGCTTTTGAAAATCAGGCAGATTTTTCAAATATGTAATAAAATACTGTGATGTGCCCTTACAACTTAGCTCGGATGCAATTTTCTGCTCTGCTGAATTTATCTAGACTCTTAGTTGTTGGCTGCAAAGCAAATTTCTGTCCCTTCCACTCTCAGAGATACACACGTTGCTGTCAGCGACTCAAAAAGCAGTGTGGAAATCTCTGCTTCCAGTGGAATTCCTGTACTAGATGTGATCAGAGCTTTTTAATTGCACTGATCCAGAGACAAGTTAATACTTGTGTCCTGAAGCTATGTCCTTTCCCTGGGTGCCCTAAAGCAGCCCAGAAAATGAGGTGCAATATGCCTGCTCTCTCCTTTCCCCTTGATTTTTAGGATGCTGCCCAAGGGAAGAGAGGTGCTGGATGCATGCCCAGGGACCAGCCAGCCCCATCCCAGGCCCAGCCATGGGTGGCAAGGCTGGATTAGCTCTGCAGAGTGTGGAAAGCAGGCATGCCAAGCAAGGTGATCCTTCTGGATGCCCTTGCCTGCTGCCAGCCATCCTCTCTATGCTGCACACCTGAGGGGCAACACAGACCAGGTTTAATAAGAAGTTTGTGCTCCCACTTGAAAATCCTCTTGGTACAACGTGTGCATAGTGTTGTTACCTAATAATCTCTCTATGTCATCATTATACCAGGCTTCTGTTCTGCTGCAAAAAGGTATTGTGTCAGTCCTTAATGGGATGCTTAGTGCTTATTTTTCTTTTGGTTGCTATTTAGTCATTTAATTTCTTTGTGTTAAGACAAAGGCATATAAAAGAATAATTTTTCCTTTTTTTTTTTTTTTTTTTTTTTCAGATGTAACATTCATCCATGAAGGAAATAAAACTTTTCTGGATAACCTTGTTAATTTTGAAAAGCTGGTAAGCTCATTTTGTCCTTCCTGGGTTTTTTCAAAGGCATTCAGGTTCTCTTCTTCCCTTTCCCTTTCTTATCTTGTGAGATTAAAAGGTTTTCTTCTGGCTAAATCAGGAAGAAATAAACAGGGTTTAAAAGAACAAGCAGGATTAAACAACCAGCAGTTTTATTTCCCTTGCCCCTTTCCTCTGCTCCTCTCTCTTCTCATTTCTTTTATCCTCACTTCTGTGTAAAATGGCTAAATCTGTGAAGGGCAGAATCACTGCCACACAGTCCACCCCTCCTGTTTTTTGGTTTTGTTTTTTTTTTTTTTCTTCTTTCCAGTGAAATCTATTCCTTTGCACCACCTTGTGGAATATTCCTTTTCAGTTAAGTTCTCCTGCTTCAACAGATTGCTCAGAGCCTGATCTGGCCTGGGCTTAAAAATCTCCATCACCTGCTATTGATAGTGACATTGTATCTTTTGCCACATTTACTGTAGACATGATATGATAGGCTTAGTTTATCTGATTTGTATGTTTCATTTCTTTGCTAATAATATTTTCAGAGCACTGAAAGCCATGTTTTATATCTGAGTGTAGAAACATTGGGGGTTTTAAATTTTGTCGGCCTGGAATATGTGATCAAGAAACCCAAATGTACTTCCCACTTGCTCTAGATATGCCATGGGACTGTGCCAGATGGCTGTGCCTGGTGAATTGTTCCCAACTCTTTTTTTCCATGTGTTGATGCTTGTTTGAGAATCAACGTGCAGCCATGAGCCAGATGTTGATCTTATTTTCACATCCTGTATGTTGTCTTTCAACTTTCAAGCAGATGTAGACTTTGACTTTTGAGCCTGAGCTCTTTTTATGTTTTCTGTTTGATTTCTGCACCTTTTTGGTTGTTGTTGTTGCAGAGTTTAGGAGAACAGCGATTTGCATTTAATGAAAGGTTTCCTTGTCCCAAGTCCATTAACTGTTTGACCTTTAGGTGTTTGCATAAAGCTCATTAGCATGTTCTTCTTCACTGCCACTTGGAAGTGCATCCAATTAACATGTAAATTAAACTAGCTCTTGATGCACAATAATTGTTACTAAAGTCCCCCCACCGGCCCATATATTTATTCAGTGACTATGTAGTATCTGAATCTTCTTCCAGCCTTAGCCAGACCATCTTTCTTCTGTTGTTGTTTAGTCGTGAATGTGTTTAATCTATACTGGGCTTCCTGCTTTAAGATTTTCTCTCCTTCCTGTCACCATTGTGTCTCCAGAGGCAGTGGGAGCTTTGCTGATTGACATCAGTGAGCCAGGATTTCACCTTTTCCATGCAAATGGCTAATGGTCACTTTAAATGGCAGGGAGGGAGAGTCTGAGGTGATGGTGGTGAGGTGAGGGTTGCTCAAATTGACACTTCCTGCAAATTATTAGTCAGATCACACTCTCAGGAACGTGCTGTCTAGAGGAGCCCTGTGTACATATGAATGCAGGCAGTAGTGGAAAATTAGGAAGTCGGGGCTTAGAAAAGATTTAAATATGACTGAGGGAAACTTCTGGCAGCATGCATATTGCACTGGCTCAGTTGAATACTGGGGTACTTAATCAATGCATCACACGTGATCACATGCACACCAGTTCATTATTATTTTCTAAATTATAAGGGCTTTGTCCCAGGGAAGAATGTCTTGCATTGTGTTCTGTACTGTGCTGAGACCTTTCTGGCCTCTGCTCAGAAAAATTCGTATTGACATTGACTCCTGGCTGGCTTGGATCAAGCCACTGAACCTCACCTGCAAATTTACTGTTGCAGAAAAAGAAGAAAAGAATTATTCTACCATAGCATATTACTGCTTTGGGGAAGGAACTTGCTGTCAGAAATGCATAGAGTTTCTACTTATGAATTTCAAAGCAAAGATGGTTTCACATGTCTCCATTTGGAGCAGTATTGTGAAATATTTAATTTCTGCATTAAACATATCACCTGAAGGAGGAGTTGTCAGTCCAAATTGTTGGTTTTTTTCCCAGCTGTATCAGCTGGTTTAATTAAAGATATTTTCTCTCCCTACTATCCCTACTTCTTTTATATTCTTTGTCCATCGTGGCCTCAACAATCCTACCGTGACTGAACTTGATTTGACGTGACAGGATTGCAGTGAAGACAAAGTTAATTCAATATATAAAGGAAGGGACTTGCAGAGAGAAGAAAAGGAAACAATCTTTTGTCTCAAGGATCTTTACCTAGTTTTGACAAAAGTCAAAGGGATTGCAGTGGTTTATTTAACTCCATGCTGGGCGAACTCCAGTCTAGAATAGCGTTAGGTTGATATTTAGTACTGTGCCCACTTTTTCAACTAAGTTTAAAGGAATAAATGAAAATATAGTCCTGCACTGTTGCATTTCAAGGCATTTCCACAGCATTTACTGACCTGCTTCACTGAAACGTGCCTTTGTCAGGGTTTTTTTTTCCCTCTAGTAAACCATTACTCATATCTTAGCCACACTTCAGCAAACCCTAATGCGGGTCAACAGTCATTAGTGTTTTATTTAGCACCTTCTTACCTAGTGATAGTATTGAATGGAAAAATAAGAAATATTAATAACTTAATATTACCGATTTTATTGATATAAATAATTATTTACTTTTACAAACAAATTGCCAGATCACTTGCATTTTTCTTGGATTCTCCATGGACAACAAGTATTTACACCAAGGGTATTTATAAACACAGAATTAAATAGTCTAAAGCAGTCAGAACTTGGAAAAAAGGAAAGTAGGACAGTCAGAACAGGAAAACAGGACAGTGATAAATATGTGCAACAGGCAGTATAAGCTATGGTCACAAGGTGGACCGAACAGGCTTGCTGAGTGAGACCAAGGCTAGCCAAGTCTTACAGCTTATAGAAACTTAAGAACTAGCCCAAAATTCTTCCTCACAAAAGGATGTGCAGATTTCCTGAGGAAACTTCCTGTATAAAAGCACTTCCAAAACCCCGCAATTATAATCCCTAGGGTAAAAATGCAATATCATTCCAAGGCAGAGGAAAACTGAGTCGCTGTAAAGCTGAGCTGTTGCGGACTGGAACTGTTGAGGCAGGAACCCAGTCAATGAGCCGCTAATGGGGGATGAAGCCACTAGGGATTGACTAAGGCAATCACCCTAGAAATTGCAGTGTAGCTGCAGAACTGCTAGAAATCACTGAATCTCGGGATTTTTTCAAATCGTTCCCCTGCTAGCTACATGTTGAAAATGGAACTGTCCAACAGGCACAAGCATCACGAGTTTTGGCCAAGGAACAAGAAGTATTGTGCCTCATATATTTTCTCCCCCCTCCCCCCCCCCTTCCCCATATACTCCACGCATGTGCCCCCCCAAAGGCAGTAAGGCAGTTTGGGCTGCTTAAGACCCAGGAGATCCTGGTGCTGGATTGCTACCCCTTAGGGCAGGCTTAGTGGGGGTTGGCTCCACTGTTTGTTTCGTCTGCTCCTCAACTCCTGGACCCCACAACCTTAGGAGGAAGGGCAGTGGCCAAATTGGTTCAGCTGGGTTTATGCCCTGCCAGTACCCCTACTGCCTTCAGCTGTACATGCAGCCGAAGGGTCTCAGTCCCCACCCTCCACCTATCTGTGCAGCTCCCAAGCCTGAGTTTTTGCTGTTCTCAGTTGAAGGAGTGATCCGAGGTAGCTGACAGCCTGAAGGGCCACAAGAAACATGTCTTACTTGGCACACTAACGGTATGCGAGCACTTGTTTAAATAGCCAGGAAATTGCATTTGCTTTGCAGATTTCTGTGTTGCAGTTGGATCCCAGAGCGTGGAAACAGACAGAAATGCCTAATTAGGCTACCCAAGTCAGGATTCTGTTTTAAGAGAGTGTCTTGGTTTGAGCTGGAAACAGCTCTGGACTGGGGACAGAAAGAATTTGCCCCAAGAGAGTAAGTAAAGAGACTTGCACAGAATTGGAGGTCAAACAGAAATGCTGTTTGCAGAAGTAACCAAAATGTATGAAGGTAGACACACGTATGTGCATTTGATCTGCGGAATGGACCCCAAAACTCATGCAGAGTTATGAAGTAGGAGTAGTTTATTAGAGCACTGGGTGTAGGCAGGATGGCTCCATCAGTCCTGCTCACCCCACGCTGGCACAAGGCACAGTTTATGTTAGGAGAGCAGACATATTCACAGTAAGGGGCAGGGTTATTACAATGATTTCTTGGAGTTCACCAGCATAGCTATTTTCCCATTCTCCACTCCCGTACCAACCCCTCTGGTGGCCTTGAATGTTCTCTGAGATGAAGGTGGGAAGCTTTCCTCGCAGGGTTTATTCATCTCTGGTCAGCAGGCCCCCCTTAAGCCAGGCTATTTCTGCTTCTCCTTTATCTCCTTCTTGCTTCTGTATCGCAGATCTCCAACTAGTAGCTGCAGAGGCTTCTGCGGTGGTTGCCATTTGCATATTATCAACTGACTACTATAAACAAACATTTCTGCAAAGTTTGCTATTTTATGGTTTTCTGCAGACACCCTCAAAGCTCTGCATCTGGTCTGTGAGGCCCTTTACCAGCACTCCTTGATTTTTCTTTTATCATATTCAGGATCAGCCCTGGCCTAAGCCCCTGCCCCAGTGAAGCCTCAAGACAGACCTCAGTAGGGCTCATCCAGCCAAGCCTCTCCCCACCACACTAGGCACATTAGACCAAGTATTAGCCCATGCTGACCTCCACCCTGCCAAGATAGGCCCTGCAGGTTTCAGCTGTGCTCAGAGGAGAGAGGCAAGAGAGAGAGACTGGACAGCCTGCTGCCTATATAAGGAGATACAGGAAAGGGAAATGGAATAACAAGTTATGATATCCTGTGTCCTCCTTCTGGTCCTCTGGAGAACTTTATCTCTGTGGCAGGATGATTAGTCCTAAAACTACAACAGATAGTGTTGTGTTGTCACCTGCAGAAGCCAGGCTTGGGCTGAAGCCCCACCCTGTCTGCAGCACAGAATGAAGGCACGGTGATGGGGTGTCCCTTACTTATAAAAACCAAATGCAAGAGGCATCACTTGGGGTGTCCCTTACTTATAAAAACCAAAGGCAAGGGGCATCACCTGAGGTGTCCCTTACTTATAAAAGCCAAAGACAAGGGGCATCACCTGGGGTGTCCCTTACTTATAAAAGCCAAAGACAATGGGCATCACCTGGGGTGTCCCTTACTTATAAAAGCCAAAGACAAGGGGCATCACCTGGGGTGTCCCTTACTTATAAAAGCCAAACGCAAGGGGCATCACCTGGAAAACTTTGTAGCATCAGCAGCAGCACTAGTGTGAAAGTTGTAGCTCTCCCAGTACTCATACTATTGATCATGAAATCTTCTCATTAGGACTTAATTATAATCAGTGCAAGGACATCAGCACAAGAGACTGCATGATTTCATGGCAAATGAAGCACAGCGGGTAACAGGAAAAAATAATTTTGATTCACTGATGAAAGGAATATGAAGATTCCATTAAGCATGCTCTTGTGATAAGCTTTTCTGTGGAGGATCATTGTAAGCCACTCCCAGGGCACTGAGAGATGAGCTGCTGTGCATCGTTCTGATCTTGTACATACTCAGCTCAAGAACAGTGAATCCTTTCCACCTCTGAATGTTTTTGATGGAGCTGCAAGAAAAGCACCAGCTGTTTGCACAAGCTATGATACCATTCCTGCTAACTACAATTTGAGGAGTTGCCACCGAAGCAGTCAAATAGAAAAGTAATGCCTCAAGAACTTCAGGGACAACACTGCTGATTTATGGTGAACAATTTCACTTTTCAAAGGCTGAAGACCCAAAGTGTGAACATTTGACATGGCTGTTGGCACCAGCTTCTCTTAGCACAGTCTGCCTACAGTATAGCCTCACTTTATAAGTGTCTGCAGAGATGTCAGGGTGCTCGCTCTGCAGAATTTAGGCTGTGGGCTCATTTTTTTGTGTGGTGGTTATCATACTGTATAAACTGTCTAGCTGATAGTGATGCCTGATTGTGCTGGACTTCATACAAGTATGTGTTAAGGTGCAGGCCATGCCACAAAAGGGGCTTACAGGCAGATTGGATAACACATGGAGACAGAAAGAGAGGTTGCAGGCTACTGAGTGCCCTGGGTAATGCATGACAGCTTAGGGTTGAACCCAGAAGCACCTGCTCAGTCTAAAGGACTTCCCTGCTGTAACCTTTCTTTTTAATAAAAAAAGGAGAAGCTGTTTGGCTATTTTTCATTACCAACTACCTTGGGGAGTTCTGATTTAATTTGTGTGATGTCAGTAAGGACCTTCTAGACTAACCATGTTCCATCATACATTTTCACTAAAACAAAGAGCAAAGTATCTCTTCTGCTTAATTTTCTACCTTGCTGCAGTTGCTTTTTCCTATGCAGTGTACAGTGAGGAAATTTCCACCCCCCCATCTCAGATTTTTGCCCTGATGTTTTCTATCTTGTCTTTGCAGCACATGATTGCAGATACTGTTCGGTCATTGAGACATTGCAGAAATAACCAGTTTGGTGAGTAGCCAAAATTTGCTTCTTATTTTACCTTTGTACAGCCTTGAGAGGTGGGGACTCTTTCTGCTTTCTTTCCATTTTCTCAGGTTTACTACAGCAGCAAAATATGATTGACAATTACTTAATAATTTGGCAAGAAGGGGGTGTCCTTGTTGGAAGGTCAGCATAGCAGAAAGCACAGTTGGATGAAGTTTTACTTTACTTTGTAGAAGCAGCTTCCAAATTTTCTATGAACTGTTTTCCTGCAAGAATTACCACCTCCTCAAAATATGGTGTAAGATCTGCACCAGCTGCACAGTGCTGGTTGGAGGCTGATTGGAATATTCTAATGAGAGAAAGTAGATCACTGGTTGTAAAAAGAACACTAATGATGAAGTCTGTATCATTCATTAGTTTTCTAAAAGGGATAAAAAGCCAAAATGTAAATAATTTGTCCCTCTTTGCTCTGGGATGTTTCTTCCTTTTGCTTCTCTTTTGCTTTGCTCTAGTATCCTCCATTAACAACAGATAGCAAGTAAGCTTTGCTGATTTTGTCTGCTTGGGAGAGAGAGGCTTTGAACCCAGTCTGGGCAGTTTCTTTGTCCAGGAGGAAGTTTGGATTTCTGTATTATTTCCAATTTGTATATAATCGTAAATACTTGTAAATATATTGTGTATATATGCTTGTAAATTTTGCCTTGCTGTAAATATAGCTTCATCTTACTTCCAAGCTGTCTGAGCTGCTCTGGTAGATTTCAAGTAGTGGAGAGGGGGTTCCTAACCTACCACATGCACTTAATAATGGAGGGAGGCTTCTGATGTATGCTGCCTTTTCTCACTTTCCCAGCTATAAATGAGTTACCTCAGTCTCCTGCGAGTCTGTGTGTTTTGGTAATGGATTCACAGCTGTCTTGGCTTCCAGTAGCTAAAAAAATGACATTCATCACTACAGCTTTTCACTTGGCTTTTCACCAAGAGCAATTGTTTGCTTAGTTTGGGTTCTTAAGGACATCTCACAAAACGGTAGAAGTCCTGACGGTGCTAAGATCCCATGGGTTTCATGAAACTTAGCTGACTAGGTAGAAAAGAGGGAGTTGTGTTAGTGCCTTTGCTAGCTAAAGCCTGTAAATAGAGCACTGTCTGCTTTAGACGCTGGAGAATCTATACTGATGGGAAACAAGCCACAAGTGCCTGCTCTGCACAAAAGAGTTTATTTTCTCTGTTTTCACCTTAATAGCCACCAGAGAATCCAACCCTAAGGGACCATGTCAGAGGACACCAGCTTGCTTCATTGCACATTGGGAAAAACAAGTTTTCTCCTCTTTCTCAGTGTTTCTCATTCTCTGCAGAGAGATTAAGCACAGAGCAGGGACAAGCAGACCACTTTAGGTTCGTGGTTAGTGTTTAAACCAAAATCCCCAAACAAGTAATTTACTGAGGCCACTACTCTTTTCCAAAGAGAAGTTCAGAACTGTAGTGCAG
>VWZI01018852.1:527890-539413 GCA_013396835.1 Psilopogon haemacephalus
GAACAAAGGAAGGGGGGGGAGGGGGGGGGCGGGGGGGGGGGGGGGGGGGGGGGGGGGGCGTGAAGAAAAAGTTTGCACCATTTCTTTTTTCCAGCTGAATTTTCAGCAGCTGTCAGCATGGATTCTGACAAAAATAATAACAGTTTTGTGTATAAATACGTGTGCCTTGGAGGATGAGAGGTGCTGCTCAGGGTTTCACTGAATATTTGTTCCATAGCATTACCACCTGTGTGCAGTCTTTTTAAAACAAAAGTTACTCAGTACTAAGGTTCTTGTGCTATTTTTGAGGTACCTGAGAGAGAAGAGGATGTGCCTTTTGTTTTTCCTCTGTTAACCCAGATACTGAAGGANTTTTTTTCCTCCAAGTGCTTTTGTAAGTGTTGCAACATAAATCCAAGGTTAATACCTGAGATTTATCATATGATCTGCTAGTTTGAAGTAGGTGATTGTTAATTTATTTTACCACAGACTTGATTTATTGTAAAGCTGGCTTTTAAAAATCAGCTTATGCAGACATCCCTGTAGGCATTTTCCGCCGCCCCCCCCCCCTTAAATTCATTTGGGCATGAAATGAATTCACTGAATATTTATTGAGACTTTATGGACAGTTTCCTTTTCCAGTGGGCTTATTTTGCTCTCAGGGATGTGAATCTTTCTACTGCATCAATTGCCAGACTGGCCAAAGAGCAGCAGGCATCTCACTATAAGAAAGAATTCAAACAAAACTAAGCAAGAGATATTATTATTGTTTATGAATAATAATGTGCATTAAGCTTGGAGGCCAAAATCTTTCTGGGTTAGAAACTGGTTAGGTTCCAAGCAAAACTGAAATGATTTTCTAATGGAAATAATACTTTTATATCCTAAATCCTGAAAACAAAGAAGTAGTATTCCCAAAACCAGGCAAAACAGCTTGAGAAAACAAAATGATTCAAGCTTTTGCCGTTTCAGGTATTAATGAGAAATACAAATGTTCAGCACAGCTGCTGGGATCCCTTTCTCTCAGAACAAAAAGGTCATCTCTGTATCCTGACACCTATTTATCATGTTGTTCTGCTTTCTCAAGTTAGAGAGATGCTGAGAAATAGCTCCTAAAAATAACTTCCTGGGAGCCCCACTGGTAGCCACACCTGGAAGTGGCTGCAACGAGATCCCAAGTTACCTATTTGGCATCACACAGCGCTCCTTGGAAACAAGTGGGATGCTTGGTTCCTGGAAAGCTTCTTGTGTAGCTGGAGAGTGTGGAGAAAAGGATGATAAGGAAATAAAGGAGAGGGAGGGAGTGTGCAAGTTAAGCTGATTGGTACAGGGAATTTTGAAAGGGTTTTCTTTTTTTTAAATTTATGGTAATGTTATTAAAAATTCCTTGAGGACATGGTCTAGAGTGGAACTCTTCAACCTTCTCTCCATCAGCAGGCAGCAACATGTAGGAAATGTTGTCTCTTTCTGCTTTCCCTGCCTGTCTAATAGACCTTAAGGCCACTGGTTTAGCTTTTCCTCTTCCACTTCTGCTGGTCACCAGCTGTGCTGAAAAGTTTCACAGGCGGCGAGTTCCCGCAAACCGATGTTGAGCATAAAGCTTGTACAGAAAAACATCTGCTGCTCAACCACCCTTCAGTTTGTCTGTTACACAGCTAATTCCTTTTGCTGTGTAAACTCCCATGAAATGACAGCATGACTCCTGTCTCTGTTACTAGATCAGGAATCAAAAGCATAACAGATCAAAACGTGAGGGACTGTCAGACTAGCTTTGAAGAGGTTTTGCATCTGTCTGCTGCGCTGTCACCTTTCACCTGCTCTGAAGGAAATTATCCGGGGCCTGCTGTCTTGTGTACTTGTCTTGAGCTTGTTTAAGAGTTAAAGGCTGTTGCCCACCCCCACTCAAGGTCCCATTGTGCTGGCAAAGTGGCACAAAGGAAAACTGGAACTACCCTTACAGGGGGTGGATGGACTGCCTGTACTGCTAGCAGGAGTAAATCCCACTTGGGAAGAGTCAGCTTCTTGTCATCCAGTGTCCCTCCTCTATGCAGACCCGCTGCCTCACTATTACCTACTTCTTTCTTTCTTTCTTTCTTCTGTTTTCTGTGTCTAGCTGTTAACTTGTGCATTGCACTTCAATGGCCAAGTCCTTTGTATTGTTGTATTCTCTGACTGTCTATCACCTGACAGGTTGGCACACCAGGGACTGGTGTCCCACGGGACAGACAAGCAGAGAAAGCATGGCTTTCTGATCCACCCTTTTTCTCCTGTTCTGCAGGCAATGAAGTTCCTTCAAAAGAGCATCACGAGCTGAAGCCATACGTCCATCACCTGCATGTCATTGACAACCAGCAAGCTCTGTTTGAGCTTTCTCACAGGATAGAGCCGCGCGTGTGAGCGTACACAGCTTCGTATAACCTTGTAACTGCAGCACTTTGAATTAAGTGAATGTTTATGCCAAGCATGTTGCTTCCCTATATAAGAACAGTTTACTGAGTTTTATCAGTAGCTCACACAACGTGCACAGGAAAATCAGGTGAGAGCCAGCAGAGGAGCTGCTTGCAGAGTTGCAGGGCAGGTTTGGTGCCATCCCAGCTGGTCACCAGGATGGGAGGGAGCGAAGCCGCATCCTTTGAGCTCAGGAGCTTGGTTTCTGTGAAAGTATTGTTTGGTCCAGTGTAGCTTTCAATGCTGATTCTGCCAGTATTAGAATGAGAGGAATTGCCATGTCACAGCAGCAAAACATTTCAGCAAGCAAAATGCCACAAAGGGATTGACTCTCTGTTCACCACAGCACACACCTCGCTAATTCAAGGCTGCCAAAGTAGCATTGCCAAAAATACTTCACAATCTGTGCAACTTCCCTGAGTCCACTGGAGGATCTTACTTGCTATAAGTGTGAACAGCCAAAAATGGGAGTATAAAAAGACAGCTCTCCAGATGAAACTGAAGAGTGCATCGTGATGTGGAGGTCAGCAGTAAGCAGTTCATACTGTTGTGGCCCCTTAAGAATCTGCTTTCTAAAACACACTGAAAGAGCCAATCCATTTTGGTTGCAGTTTGTGGATACAATTGTTTGTACACTGAAAATGTATTATTTTCTTCCTTTTCAGCTGTCCCTGTACCAACTCTTGCAGTTAACCTGGTATAAATTACTATAGCAGGAGCTTTGTTTTCTTCTTGCATTACAACCTCCTTGATGTCTATTAAGAGGCAATGCCTAGATCCACCTGCGTTCCTAACCCACCTCCTGGAAGTACACTTTCAGCAGGTAAAATCTCACCTAACTTGCTCACACTCCTAGTTTCTGAAGAAAAAAAGGGTGGACCTTACAGGGCACCAGTGTAATTACCTGCTCACTCACCAGGCTGTGAACGTCACAGCCCCTTTACTGCTTCTGCCCCTCTCACACCTCTGCCCTAGCTGGTTTTCCTGTAGCTAAAAGTACTGCTTCTGGCCATGTACTCAGGCAACGTTTCTAAAGTCATGTCTACAGCTGACCTACATCTAAGCATCACTGTCACCACAGCTTTGGCTTTCAGTGCTAGGAAGTTGTCCTGATATAAACTGGTGAATGCCACGGGCAGTGTGCAGTGTGCTGCTCTGCCTGGTACAGCAACTCGAGATTCACTGTCCCTGTACAGAGCAGGGGAAGATACATTGCTTTGCTTGCCCATCTTTATTGTATATTTTCCCCATGAGAGAGACTTCCAAGGAAATGGTCCTTTACTGAAATGTGGGAATCCTGAAGTAGCATGCTTCATCATTGTGTTATCTATGGTTTAAATGGACTTTTTTTTTTTTTTAAAAAAAAAAGCAGCTTTAACAAGTAGTCTGTGGGGAATTCTGTAGAATGCATTCGGTTTTCCCATCTGTGAAATACTGTATAGATCTATTGTAAAGGAAACAAATGTTTCAGAATTGTATTTGCTTGTACTTTGTTATTCTCAAATACTCTACGGTTTTCGTTTTGTTTGGTTTTTTTTTTTTCTTAGAAAACAAAATCTTCTTTTTACCCAGTAAAAAGAAAAAAGGGAAAAAAAAAAAAAGAAAATAAACTCTTGCTGGCCATGGAGTAAAAATTTCCTATGTTCTTCTGTAGATGTGACTGCACATATTGTAAATAACTCTTTTGTGCAAACAGACCAAAACTTTTCAGATAAGGATACTAGCTGAGACAGGCTCCTTTCCACCGTGTAAGAACACAAGCCAGGGGAAATTTGCTGCTTGTGTTAGTGCAGTTCTCCCTCTGGCTACAGCACGCCCCGAATCCCAGCCTAGCCGCATCACCTGGGTTGTTTGCTGGGCTTTGAGCTCCCCCTTGTGAAATCTTTCTTGCTGTGGCATTATTTGTAGGAGCCTGTATGTAGAGCAGCCTGCATGCTTTAAAGTCTTGCGGTGCAACGCTAGTCCACCAGTTCTTCTTTTTTTGTAGTGTGTGGGAGAGGGAGCATGGGAAGGTATTTCGAGTGAGAAAGTGGGGCTGCTTCTCACTTCACCGCATTTGGCTCTGATAGTTTTGGTAGTTACTGCTGATGAAACAGTAGCAGTACCAGAGAAGAATAAAAGACAAGGAAATTAAAAGGTGAAAATAATGATGGGGGAGGAAAAAAATTTTAAAATGCAGAAAAAAGATGAGTCTGTGCACAGGCTTTGATTTGAAATCATGCCAGAGCCACCATGAAGGCTTCTCACTTTGCCAGTTCAAAATGGTTGAAGTAAATAAATTGATTAACTCATACCAGTAAGCTTCAAGCCACCCTGGTCTTGGCTATCTGCACCACTGTAACTTTATACTGAGGTGCTGATTACTCCTAGCAGCTGGCATCACATCAGCTTCAAGGAACATAGCCAGCATTAACCTCCTTGTCTGTGCTGTGGCTAATCAGACTACTGTTTAAAACTTTATAAACTAGTTTTCATACAGGCCTGTGTAACTCAGATATAGATTTCTGCTCTGAGAGGCCAACTTTGAATGATCAATCTCACATTGAACATAGAGACCTTTTAGCTGATACCGTAAAGGAAATGCAAATAGCACAAATCTGTCACTAATATATCCAATTGACAAAAAAGACACTTTGGAGTCTTTGTCCTACAGGTGAAGTAGTGCAGAGCTGGGCTGCAGACTGGCAAGCAGCTGAAAGGTGTGATGGTTGGGAGAACTAGAAGTAAGCCCTGTGTAGGGGAGGCACTATATAGCCTCCACCAGGGTCCAGCACTCATCATATTGTGTGTTTCGTTTTATTTTATTTTTTTAAGCCTTCAATAGTGCAATTATGTTAAATAGGATAAAATCCACGACTCTTCTCTGTTCAGTTCATCACAATCACACCCAGGACTAAATACTCTGCATATTTTCCTTAGCAGCCAGGAGGGGTAACCAGACAGAAAAAAAAAATATATATGTTAAAAGCTGGGTCACTTCATATCTTTCTGATGTGGGATTTTGTTGCACCCAATGTAGATGTTTCTGTGACCCAGCTTTTTGATTCTAGCCCCATCTCAGACAGGAATAAATTGTGTTTGCTTGACAGTGGCAAAATAAAGGTGTCATTAGGAATGCTAAGATGTGCTGCTGTGAAATTACAAAGGAAGATGTAAATACTAAACGTTTTAGCAGAGTAATATTTATTTGCATAGTCTATTTATTGTCATCTTATATCCTTTTAAGTACTGGGATGAAGTCAATGTGCTGAGGTAAGAACACCTGCCTGTTCTGTTCTCTCTGAGTGCCATAATGCTCTCAGCTTGCATTAAAAGTAATAAAATAGAACAACCCCCTCACCCCCCAAAAAAAAAAAATCAAGGTATTTACCTAACTTCTCAGGGACTACAGCTAGTAGTTATCCACCATTACAAGACCTGGTATGTATGAAATAATCTGATTTACCAGAATCAATGTTGCCAATGTCTTCATATTTCATGCTTGTCTGCCTCTGTACATATGATTGTGTTGTGTATTTATGAGAGCTAGTAAGCAATAATTTATATGTCAAAATGGCCAAGCAATACAAGGTTCAATACTTGTAGAAGCAACTGTTACATTTATCTTGCATTTTCCAGTGTTTTTTAATATTGCTTTTAAAAATATAAAAACTACCTTAATGATGTCTGGTCTCTGTACCTTCATGCCTATCACGTGTACTTCTTGTTCCTAACTGTAATGTTGTACTTTCAGTTTTTCAGTTGTACAAGCCCTGGCTGTGTTTGAGAGGTGGATGCAGATCCAAGCAGAGGCACAGGAACCTGATGCCATTTAGAGCTGCTCAGCTGTCTCTGGCACTCACTGGCCCCAGTGATTCAGAAGCAGGTGATGTTAATGGGGTCTCAGCTGCATCTCATTGAGGCATAATCTAAGAGGGGCCTGGTAGCCACCATGAGAGGTCCCTGTGGGAGAGGGGAGGAGCAGATCTGTTTTCATATCCTCCAGAGCCTGCTTATCAGCATGTGACCCTCTTTCTGAGGACAGCAAATGGTTTTCCACATCATCAGGCACCCCTGCCAATGTGGTTTCCTCTCCCTCCGGGGTCTGCAGCAGGGAACGCTGAACCCATGATGGGCTATGAGTGCTCAGTAAAGCAGCTGAGGTTTGTCCTGTCTGTCCACCTTTTGCATTAGCAAATCCTGGGAGTGACTAAACCAAACCTGGCTATTTCACACAGAAATTACAGCTGGTATGTACCACCTGGTGTCTGTTCAATCTGCTTTACAAACAGACAGTAATTGATCCTCTAAATAGCTACACCTGAAATATCTTAAGCCTTAAACACCTTACACAAGGGGTCTGTGGCAGTGTTGTACAGGTAGGGAGGAATGCAACTGGAAGACTTAAAACACTACAATCCCAACTTGTTGACATATCTCTGTAATGATGTAGAATGATACATCACAGCCAGACCTTTTCAGATCCAGTTGTGCAAGCTGATGAATTTCTGTTCCTAGCTGTTGATCAGTGTCCCTTTATTGGAGGTGATGGCTCTCCATGCTGTGGCTCAGGACAGCTGGGAAGTGTCACCTAACCTGTTGCAGTTAGTCAGCTGGATTAGTTCAAGCCACATGTAGCTGCATGCAAGCAGCTAACTTTGCACTGAAGGGCTTTCTTTCCTTCCATCAGGCTTGCTGAGAGATGGTCACAATAAGCTAGAGTGATGACACCTTTAAGATGATTGATAAATGGGAATGTGTAGAGCTGAGAGTAGCTGCCTCACTGTTCCAGTGAGCCACAAGAAGAGGCTGCTGTGCTCCAGACGTCCCTTCAGAGGGTCTTGCTGAACTATTCAGGCAAGAACTCCTCCATTCCTCTCACCAAAAAAAAAAAAAAGCTTTATTGCCAAAGACCTTCAATATAAGCTGCTTAACGGTCTCCCTGAATTTTGAGCAGTAATTAGTGACACCTGTGATAAGCCTTCCCTGAAGCGGCTGCGTGAAGGCAAAAGGCAGCAGGTGAGGGCAGTTTAATCTGGGGCCAGCACTGCCCTCCGGCAGGGTGGGACTGGTCTGCACGTGGACAACTGCTCTGTGCCACAGAGTGGAGTAAAAACAACACTCGACCCGTAAAGCAAACCTCCTGAGTATTTGCTGAGTTTCGAGTCCCAGCGGGATTTTACGCCACACAGAGCATCTGCACCGGAGTCCTGGCCCCTTCTGCCCCGGGGGTGGCAGCCGAACTACACTGCAACACCAGAAGAAGGTAAGGCTTCCTTTGGCTCTAAGTGCTGTCTGCCTCTGCACCGATGGTGACCGTCAGTTCACACCTGATCGTTGTGTTGTTCCTACTGTGGTGGAGTCGCCATGTCTGGAGGTTTTGCGAAAAAGGACTGGATGGGGCCCTTAGTGCCATTGGGCTGGGTGATAGGTTGGACTGGATGAGCTTGGAGGTCTCTTCCAACGTGGCTGACTCTGTTCTGTTCTATTCTATACTGTTCTCTGCTTCAGCTCTCCGTTCTGCAGTAAAGGGAGAGCAGTCTTGCAGGTGCTATGAAATAATGAATCACCATAGGTTAAAATAAAACTTGACTGGAATCTCAAACTTAGTTTACCTCTTTTAGCATGAAAATGTGTATTCAGTGGTGTAAGTTTAGAGAAGTACATGAGCAAGACGTGATAATGTCTTTAAGGCAGAACCAGATGAGCTAAACCACACCAAAGGACAGTCACTGAGGTAACCTGCCCTGTATTGGTGAATCTTTGAAGATGGTTTCTGTGAAGAGAGAGGTTATAGGTTGCCTGGTCCTTTGAACAGATTTTCTTGCAGAAAGTTGTCAGGGCTTCTAAAACTTGCAACTTTTCATCTTGGTCTTGATGTTGCTGCCACCAGTGCAAGTTCCTTTCTGTCAGCAGTGGCAGGAAGAGCTGGTTCAGAACAACTGTTCCAGGTAAAGTTATGAAGCAAAAATGGTTAGTGATGGCAAAGAGCCTCTTTGTAAGCTGCAGTAATTAAACAGAAGGTAAATGGCAGTGCAACAGCAACAATAAACCCTCCCAAAGCAACTTGAAACGAGGTAAGGAAATTCTTGCTATTGACCTTCCTGAGTGTGGAGCTGCCTCTGCAGGAAAATCACTTAGAAGAGAGCTTATTTAACAGGGAAATGGCACTGGTAGAACTCACCCACTGAACCTGAGTGGCAAGCTGACCCTTGAGAGAGGTACAGCCAGGCACAGCTGCTGAGTTGGGTGCCTTGTCACACAAGGATCAAAAATGTCGTGCCTGATGTCTGCTGCCAGCATTGACCTTGTCTCAAGGTCACAGCTATGTGCTCCAGCTTTACAGCACATTTTTGACTGGGGGCCACTTTTTAGGGCTAAGTAGATGATGATGTGACTGTAGGAGCTAGCAGAGAGGCTGAAGACCAGGACTTGGAATAAACAGGTCCAGCACAGCAGAGGAAGACTGCTGGAGGAAAATAATGTTCAAACCAGGAGAAAATGCTCATCTGCAATGCATTGACACTCTTGTTTAGTGCTTATTTAGTGAGATTTATCTCCATTCTAAGTGAGGTAAATCACTTTACTTTTAGTAAGGGTTTCTGCTGAAGAAGATAATATACTTAAGGCAAGCAAATTTAATTTTGTGCTGTTTGCTAACTTGTTTTATTCTTCAGAGCGATTTAAGTGACTCCAGGGAACTTGTTCTGGCTTTACACAAGTATGAATGAGAAAAGGCTTTGGTTAAGTGTTAACGTTTTCAGAGGTCATCGAGACAGAGGTACATGGGCATCATGTCTCAGTAACAAATAGAAAAGAAACTGCCTGAGTCTCTTTAGTTATGAGTTACTAACGGCAGGCAGGACTCTTGGGGGGTGTCTCTGCAATGAACACATCACCATTTTGACCAAGCAAAAGGCTTGGTTGGCTACGGTTTCTTGCAGCAAAAGCTGCTGCCAACTAGAACAAACTTTTCCAGCAGCTAACGTGCAGTCGGCAATATCCTTTCAAAAGCTCAAACACCAATGACATCTAGCGGCGAAACCCAGCGCCTGGAGAATCAGTTTAGTGCATCACAACTGCCTGAGCGACCTCAAGGGACCGCAGGACATAATGCAGCAGCGAGAGGCTCCTCTGTCATCCCCGTGGTCCGCTGATCCCGGGTTATTAGATTTTTGGCTCAGATTCCCGTTTAAGTGGACTGATAGGATTATCTGTTCAGCCTTTTTGTGCACGTTGCCCCGTGGATTTAGTTTTCAGGCTTTATAATGAAGAGTGCACACTCACTTAGGAGAGATGCTAATGAGAATAAAGACTGCTGCCTTCTCAGCTGTATTCGGTCCCCGGAGCCAGCATCTCGTCCAAAGCTGTCGACCGCAGCGTGAGCATTTGATCTGGGGCAGCTTCTGCAAGCACACTATAGGCTTGTCTGGGTGTGCTTGACAAGAACAAGCAGATCTCCTGCCTACTGGGTTAATGTTGTGAGGCTAAAGAGGAGCAGTTTTGTGAGCCCGAGGAGCTGGTTGTCTTTGGAAGGTGCTGTTGTACACATGCTGCTGCTAGATTGCAGCTACATTCACCCAACCTTTGGTAAGGAGAGCTGAGCAACTTTAACTGCTGTGTTTAGCAGTGCTGGGCTCTGATCCCAAATACTATGTGCTGCAAATGAACAGTAGGAAAGGAAACTAGGTTGCTTCTGAGTTTAGAGCTCTTCCATGTTGTTGTCACCAGGGGTTGAGGCAAGGTTATGATCATGTTCTGGAGAAGGTTCAGGGCATTGTGCTTCACCTGGGAAAGTGTTTTCGAGGCTGGTTTGCTTTCCTTGTGCCATCATGGCCCAGGTCCTCTTCACCCTGGGCAAACCACCTTGATTCCCCCACATCTGTAGCACCCACATGTGCACAGCTGGGATCAGCCAGCTGGAGCTGCCATGTGGTGTCACAGGGAAGCTGAAAATGGGTAAGATGGGGAACATTTGGGAATCCATTGTGTTATAAATTGCTGGTTGATAAGCCAGTGACTGCCCAAATCAGCAAAACTCAAACTGAATGTGTGTGCTGTTGGGCAGGGACAGCTGCAGGGGCTCTGGGGTAAGTCAAGACTAATCAGACATTGGCATAACTTGGTGAGTAGGAGGACTGTGAACGTGTCAGCCCAGTAGTGCTCCATGACCAGCAGTTGGCCACATCTTGTGTGGTGCTTGTCAACCCTTGCCCAGCAGAAATGCTGCTGGTCATAGCAATCAGTGTGTGGGCATTAAAAAAAAAATTTTTTTTTTTAATGGTTTAGGCTGGAACAGACCTCAAAGCTCATCCAGTTCCAACCCCCCTGTGCCATAGGCAGGGACACCTCCCACTAGAACAGGTCGCTCAAGGCTTCATCCAACCTGGCCTTGAACACCTCCAGGGAAGAAGCAGCCACAACCTCCCTGGGCAACCTGTGCCAGTGTCTCACCACCCTCACTGTGAAGGACTTCCTCTTAACATCCAGTTTAAATCTCCTCTCTGCCAGTTTGAACCCATTACCCTTCACCCTGTCATTACAAGACCTGGTGAATAGTCCCTCCCCAGCCCTCCTGTAGGCCTCAAGCTGCCACTGGACATCAGGAATTTTTTTTTCCCCAGCAAGAGTGGTCAGGCACTGGAGTGAGCTGCCAGGGAGGTGCTGGAGTCACCAACCCTGGATGTATTTAAAAGCCATTTGGAAGTGGTGCTTGTGGATATGACTGAGAGTGAACCTTGTTGAGTAGGGTTATGGGTTGGGCTTGGCGATCCTGAGGATCTTTTCCAACCTGAAAGTTTCTGTGACTCTTTGCAAGGAAAGGAAGTGGAGGAGCAGCCTGTGGCGTTTGTCTGTAGGTGTATCTAAACTCTGTGAGAGGAAATATTTACTCTTGAGCTTAATGCGGGATAGGCTGCAGCTGAATGAGAGAGACAGGAGGTTTCTTGGCCGAGAAGCACGCTGAGGGCGGGCGAGGAGCTGGTGAGAGCGAGCGGTGCAGCGGTGACACCTCCTGTAAGGCAGCAGCAGCGCCAGGGCCCGGCAGCCCCAGGGCCGTGCAGCGCCGGGGCCCGGCAGCCCCGGGGCCGGGCAGCCCCAGGGCCGAGCAGCGCCGGG
>VWZI01018852.1:542116-592765 GCA_013396835.1 Psilopogon haemacephalus
TTTTTGCAGGGAAGGGGGGAAGCAAGGATACATATATATATATTTTTAAGGAAGAGGAAATAAAGAGGTATTTTACTGCCACCTCTAATTTTTTTTGAGGCAGTTTTCCTTTTAGAATTGCATGTCAAACCTTCTGCCCATTTCTGCACAACTTGGCAGGGCAATGTTTGCAGACAACACTGAAAATTGAACCCCTTGCTTATTTTCCCTACTTAACACAGCACAAATCCTCTGCCATGCTCTCAGATCCAGCTTGCTCCTCTCTACAAATGTTACACACCAGCATCAGGAAGATGCTGCAGTAAAGCTATGGCTGTTTTCAGAGGAAAAGTCAAAATTCAAGGGCTTAGCTATCTCTTGTAGCAGTGACCAACACAGAGATTTCACTTGCTGGAGCTCTGCTAATCTCATTCAGCCAAGCTGTAAAGGTTGTCCTCTGGATGCCCTTCCTCTGATTTTGGGGAAGGAGGGCAACATGGAAAGATGTGGGACTGGAAAGACCGAAAGATTTTCTACTAAACCTGCAATTTATTACTTATTTATACAACTTAATGTTGGTAGAGCTTTCCCAGAAAATACTTCTTTAAACTCTGAACCTCCAAATGTTTCATATTATATGTGTTTGTTAGTAATAAAAAAACCAAGAGAGTGTGGCAGACCTCTTTATGCACTTAATTATGTAGCTGATGCAAGTTTCCTGAATTTCCAAATCTCATCTGCATAGATACAAAGATCACAGAACAACTGGAGACTTGTTCTTTAACCAAGGGGGATAAAAAACATCAAAGGGAGCAATTAAACCACAAAAACTATACACAAATAAGATAGTATCTGACAGAAAGCCATGGGGGGGCTTCTTCCTTTGTAATTCTTTTTTAATGGCAGTATTTAAAAGAAAAAAAAAGAGAAAGAAAGGAACAAAAGTCACTGGGAAATATCTGAGTGTTTATTTTTATTTTACGATAGCTAGGAGGATTAAAAAAAAAATTAGTATTATTATTTTTACCTTTGCTGTCCCATTTTACCATTCTCTTTTCTTTAGCTCTGCTCTCTAAAAGATTAGTGCTGGAGAGATAAACATCATCTGAACTGATGTTTGCTCTGATCTGGTCTGGCCATCCTTGTCATTCACCTATAGAATCATAGAATGGTTTAGGTTGGAAGGCACCTCAAAGCTTATCCAGTTCCAGCCCCCCTGTGCCATAGGCAGGGACACCTCCCACTAGAACAGGTTGCTCAAGGCCTCATCCAACCTGGCCTTGAACACCTCCAGGGAGGGAGCAGCCACAACCTCCCTGGGCAACCTGTGCCAGTTGTCTCACTACCCTCGCTGCAAAGAGCTTCTTCCTAACATCCAGTTTAAATCTCCCCTCTGCCAGTTTAAACCTACTACCCCTCATCCTGTCATTACAAGGCCTTGTAAATAGTCCCTTCCCAGCCCTTCTGTAGGCCCCCTTCAGATACTGGAAGGCCATTCCAAGGTCTTCTGGAAGCCTTCTCTTCTCCAGGCTGCAGAGCCTCAACTCTCTCAGTCTGTCCTCATAGCAGAACTGCTGCAGCCCTCTCAGGATCTTGGTGGCCTCCTCTGGACTAGTTCAAACAGTTCCATGTAGTTCTTGTGTTGGGGGCTCCAGAACTGGACACAGGTGAGGTCTCAGAAGAGCACAGTAAAGGGGCAGAATCCTCTCCCTTGCCCTATTTTTACATATGTATGTCTTCATTAATGATTATAAATATGTAAAGGGTGAGTGCCAAGAGGAGGGAGCTAGGCTCTTCTCAGTGTTATGCAATGATATGACAAGGGGCAGGAGGTGGAAGCTGAGGCATAGGAAGTTCCATGTAAACATGAGGAAGAGTTTTTTCACTGTGAGGGTAAGAGAACACTGAGACAGGCTGCCCAGGGGGGTTGTGGAGTCTCCCTTTCTCTGGAAGTATCCAAGACCTGCCTGGATGCTTTGCTGTGTGATCTGGTACAGCGATCCTGCTCTGGCAGGGGTGTTGGACTGGATGAGCTTTTGAGGGCCCTGACTTTCTGTGATTCCTGCTATAGCTATTAGAGTTATTTTTGCTAGACCTGCATAAAACACGTGTCCTTGGGGAGCTTTATGTAGAGAGCTGCGTTATTTAGTCTGGCTAAGCGTTGTGCATGCTATGTATGGCTGGGCTTGGTAATCCGGCAGTCGTTTCCGTGATCCATACAAACGCAATACCCAAACCAGTGAGGTAACTAAACCTTTAATTACCGTAATGTATGTACCAAGCGTTCCTCCTCCTCCCTGCTTTCCTTCACCCAAACCACCCTTGGCTCCCCCGGGCCCCGTCCGCTAGCGAAAGCGTCGAATCCCTCGCGGGGCGCTTGAACGGCTTGCGGGGAAATTTGTTTTCCGAGGCTGGCTTTAAGCGGCGCTACCTGCTGTGCGCCGCACTGCTGCCGTTTGTGAAGTGAATGATGGGAGAAGCAAAGTCTGTGATTTCATTTGTTCAGACCGATTAGTCACACGTTGCACATGGTATCATTTGCTTGTCACTTAATGACTGACCAGCCTGCCTGAATCATTAGTGCGGCAGCGCGATGAAAGGAAGACATAAACATAATGATGAGCTCAAGGAAGTGGAGTGCTGTTTTACCTAAAAGAAATGGTGCGCAGAAATCCGGCACAGCTGCAGGTGCTCCGGCGACAATGTGGGAAGCAGTTAGCTTCCAATTTAGCAGAAAATTAAGAGCGAAAAAACTGTTATTTGTGAGAGAAGATACTCATGGCAAAGCAATCATCCGTGCTCTATATCCGCAAGATGAGCATTCAGCTGTCTTTGTCGTGACTTAAAACAATTGGTGTCTTGGGCTGCATTCAACACCAGATTGGTGCTTATTATCTGCATTTTATTCTTTCTTGGGATATTTTGTAAAACATCACATTCCCCCCCCCCCCATCCCTTTTTATTTTATGGTTAATTTGCTTGCTTGAATGTAAAGCCATTTAAGCTGAAAATTCTGGATTGTGGTCCATCATTGTGCCAGCGCTCTGAGCTGTGTGATGCAACATAATTGGCAATTTTCAAATTCATAATACATTTTGTTTCATGCATCCACACACACACACACACATACACCCTGCCTCCCCATCTCTTCAAACTGGTTAAAAAAAAAAAAAAAGCAAGATCAGAGCAGGCAGATTCCTTCAGTCAAATAAGAGGAATTGCCAAGGGGCATGGTTTATAAAGGTAAATAATAAAATCCTACCAGCCAAGAGAACATCATCCCCAAAGATGAGGTAGTTTTCTCTCCCCAAAACTTGGAAGAATTCACTGATCTGAAGTATCCTCGCTCTTAGCCAAGTGAGGCTTCTGCCAGCTTCAGCAGAGCTTTACATTGCTCAAAAATACTGTGGGAAATCTGAAGTTTTTAATTGCTCTCTTGTAGTAATTTTGGTAGCAGGCTACAAAGAGAGAAAAAAAACAAACATGTTGGAAGGAAGGTCTGAAATTTACCACTGAGAAGACAAATGCAATAATCTCTTAATTGTGTGGCTGTTTATGCTGATGCTGGTGGGATCTGTTCAGCAGAACTTCAAATTCGCTTTTTGCAGATGATGACAGAATGCAAACCAGGGAAAAATCAGGCCCACGATTCTTCTGTAAAGCATTTTGGCTTTTCTCTCTTGTTTCATGTCTGGCCTTTGTTCCTGGAGAAGATTTCATTTCTCTGCACTTGCTGACAGGACTTAGAGGATGTGAGACTTTCTGTGTCTCACCATCTTGCACATCCATATTGGGTTGTAGTTCTTTTTTAAAATGTTTATTACTTCAGGACTACCTTGGGTTTCTACAACAAACTCTGCCCTCTCTGAGCTTGTGATTTTACAGCTTGTGCTCTCTTTCTGTTCCCACCAGCTGGCCACAGCCAATGCTCATCTCTAGTCTATTTCCCCTGGTTAATGGCCAGCTACAGTGCCTGCCAACTCTGCCTGTGATCTGCTGATACCTCTCCACCCAATTCCAACACTTCTGTCAGCTTGTGGCCTCTACTTCATTAAACATATTCCCTCAGAGGGGAATGGAGCACAGCCCTCTGAAGAGAGGCTGAGGAAGCTGGGGGTGTGCAGCCTGGAGAAGAGGAAGCTCAGGGGAGATCTCATTGCTCTCTACAACTACCTGTATCCAGGTTGGCTTGTTCTCTTCTACCAGGCAACCAGGGACAGAACAAGAGGACACTGCCTCAAGCTGCACAAGGGCAGGTTTAGGCTGAATGTTAGGAAGAAGTTCTTCACAGAAAGATTGGAATTGGCATTAGAATGGGCTGCCCCGGGAGGTGGTGCAGTCACCATCCCTGGAGGTGTTTAAAAAGAGATTGGATGAGGCACTTAGTGCCATGGCTTAGTTAACTAGAAGGTGTTAGGTGAAAGGTTGGACTTGATGATCTCGAAGGTCTTTTCCAACCTGGTTAATTCTGTGATTTTGATTCTTGCAACTGCTGCAGTCAACATTTTTTTACCAAGGCCTTGCTCTTTTAATTACCTTTAATTCTTTTGCTTTTAAAGGGCACTGCTAGTTGCCAAAGATTTAGCGTTCAGAAACAGTGTCACAGGAAGCAATCAAAATTAAACTGTTAAAAATTCATTTAGATGATGAAGTTCATACAAAATAGTACAGGAAAAAAAAGCTTTGGGGGGGGGGAAAAAAAAGACAAGGATAAAGAAATTGAAAGCAAGAGATATGTAAAGGGGGAAAAAAAGGCATTTACCTTAGTAACAACCTAAAGAGACTGAAACAACATTTTTTTCCCCTAATTTCAGTTGCTGTGAATAAAGCAGCGAAAAGCCATATTCCGATTACCAAAATGAAAATAATGTTAGCACTCAGCAAAACCTGGGCTATCTGGTGGAAAACAAAGTTTTCTTTCAATATGATTTTTAACTTGTGTTTTTACTTAGCTAACCAAGGAGCAGTGAATGGCATTTTATTTCCCCCTATCAGCATGTAGCAGCAAAAAAGCCTTAGATCAACTTTCAGTATATTATGTGTCACTCCACGACCCATCCTCTTCTTGCATTCAGAGAAAGAATCAAAACCAATGTGTACATCCAGTGCCTTTTTTTTTTTTTTTTAATTTTATTTAATTGAATTCAGAGGAAAAGTTGTATGGAGGTTAACACTTCAAGCCAGCATGAGTTCCAAACAAGCAAAAAAAACCTAAACAAAACTGGAAAAACCAATTAGGCTGCTGCTGCTGGCACCCCTCTGCAATGCTCAAATTGCATGCTTGTCAGAGCTTCCTGCCGCATTTTGCTTTTCTTTATGAGCCACTTTTGTCTTCAGCTAAAAGCATTAGTGTATTTTGCATCTATTCCATATTCTGTAGCCTTGTAAACTGAAATCTTTAGGGGGGAAAAAAAGAAAGTATTTGAATAAACCTCGTCGGCACTGAAAGTGCTGTACAAGAGGAAGTCATTGTGCACATTATTTCTGTATCCAGTCTGAGTCTATAGCCATATGGGTTTAGCCTACTGGGTAGCTCAGGGAAGTCCAGCTGAGTCCACTAGCCACTGGGTAAAGGCTAGCAGCACTGAAGCTCTTCATAGCTCTGTAAAGTTATCCAGAGAGGCTTTGGATGCCCTATTCAAGGCTAGGCTGGATGGGACTTTGAGCACAAGTAATGGAAACAGCCACAACCTCCAGGAAAAATACCCAAACCCTCTGCTCTTTCCAGACTGTGCAGCCTTAAACTACACAAGTAATGGAAACCAAATCAACAGCTGACATTGTTTGACTCATATAGTTGTTTTAAAATTAATTATTTAAAGTTAAAAATACAACAATATTGTTACAGAATGGTCCAAAATGTCATGCAGCTTGCACCCTTCCAGAATCTCTCTTATATCATAGCAGTTAAGGCATGAGGATGAGAGAGGAGGGGGAGATCAGAAGGGGTTTAAACTTAAGTTTCCTTTATTCTGGGGTTAGTGTATTGGTCACTGAGTTCCTGAGAAAAGAGGAGATGCTGTTTCCTCCTCTTTTGAGTCCAGCCCTTCTTTTCTTTCATGAGCACCTAAGGTGTTTCATTAAGAGTTGAAGGGAACGTTTACAGCCAGGTGAATTTTTAAGTGTTTGTTTCAGTGAGAGAAAAAAAGAAAAAAGTTTGATCTAAGCAGGATAGTCTCAATCCTGCATCAGTTCAGCTGAATTAGTTTGCCTTTCTTCTCTCTTCAGTGTCTCCAGGAGTCAGCCTATACATCCAGCGTGGTGAAAAATAAATTGGTGTAGTGGCAGAAATGAAAGCTCAGTCAGTACAAGAACCCTTTCTGTGCTGCAGAGTGACAGCATCCATGGCCTCCTCTGCAGCCACATTCTCTCCATTTTCACAGGCAGAATTCTAGTGAAGGGACTGAGAGGGAGAGAGGGTTGCCCCTGCTGTGGCAATCTGAAGTCAAACAAGGCTCCAAGAAAGAATAGCAGTTCCAAGAGGGGGATTTTTCCACAGAGTAAGTTGTTTGTAGGGATCCCATGGTTTCATTGTGATGGTTCCCAAGGCAGCACTGTTCCTGGTGGGTAGCTGTTGAGAGTCAGCCTAGTAGGAAAGTGAACCTTGCAAGGAGCTAAGCAGTCATTAAATTCCTTTACTCTTGTTCATTAGTCAGAGCTATGCTGATTAGCAAGCTTCTGTAGTTGTCTAAATTATCACCTTTAAGAATCTGATGAAAGGAAAATCTCCTGTCTTCTCCTTAAGATAATTTTACAGCTAATAACTACCCAAGCAGAAGTCCTTATTCCTGTCTAACGTAGCTGCCTTCTGTGTGGTGTCAATATTGGGTTCAACGCCAGAGTATCTTCATCTCCTGCTCAGGCACTGCACTTGCAGGAGCATAAATTCAAGCTAGCCTTTACAGCTGTGAAGTCACTCCAGACTTAAACCAGGGCCTTTTAGAGAAAACCACAATGCCAGGTCTGTCATTGCCTGCTGCAGGTCCTAAGGAATGAGCTGCAGGCTTTGCAGAGAGCAAGGTGTCCTGGTGTGGCTGGGGCTCAGGAAACCTCATTTCTGTGCATAGCTCTGCCACCTGCCTTCCAGGGGTCCATTTAGTGCCTTCTCACGTGGTACTGCTTGTGTGACTATTAACAATACTCATCTCCTCCTCTTCTGTGAGGAGTTTGAAAAATAATATTGTGCAGGTGTTGCTAAAAATATGTGAAGTAGTGAGTCAGTTGGTCAGTTTTTGGTTCTTCGGTTGGTCGGGTTTTTGGTTGATCGGTTTTTGGTTGCTGGGTTGGTTGGTTGGTTGGTTTTTGGTTGGTTGTTGGTTGATTGCTTTTTGATTGGTTGGTTGGTAGGTTTTTGGTTGGTCGATTGGTTTTTTGTTGGTTATGGGTTGGATGGTTGATCAGTTGGTTTTTGGTTGTTCGGTTGGTTGGTTGGTTTTTGGTTGGTTGGTTATGGGTTGGATGGTTGATCAGTTGGTCTTTGGTTGGTTGGTTGGTCGGTCGATTGGTCAGTTGACAGGTTGGTTGGTTTTTTGTTGGTCGTTTTTTGTTTGGTCTGTTTTTGGTTGGTTGGTTTTGGGTTGGTTGGTTGGTTGGTAAGTTGGTTTTTGTTTGCTTTTTGGTTGGTAGGTTGGGATTTACAGCAAAAATCAGGTAGAAAAGAATAATTCTCAGATGTGAAACAGTTGCTGGTCTCTTTCCGGTAGATAATTATGAATCAATCAGCCAAAGCTGCCCCAGTTCAGACTCACAACGCTGGAGGACTCTCAGACACCATGTCCATTTATGGCCCTGAGGTCATCAAAGACTTCATCCTTGAATGTATCAATCAAGAGACCTTGGCAAAATCTTTGTCTCCAAGTATTTTGCTTTCCCAAGGGGCTTTGTCTTATTTATGTCACTATTTCTTTCCACAGTGACAGTAAGGCATGTAACTCATCATTATATTTTGAGGCCATTAAAACTTTTTCAGTAGTATTAGACAAATCTACCTACGAACAGTGACTTTATTTACCAGAAAAAATGGTTTCTAGGGAAACCTCTGCTCAAAAGAGAGAGAAGAAAAGCATGCTGTTTATTAGAATGGCTCACAGCAGACCTACTGCAAGTGAGGTTCTCCTGTGCTTTTCCATTACCACCTACCTTCCTACCACCTTCTCCACCTTCTTGGTGGGGAATCACAGAACCACAGAATATTAGAGTTTGGAAGGGACCTCCAGAGATTGTGGAGTCCAAGTGCTTCTCTCCAGAGATGTAGAGGCAGCCTCCCCAGGCAGAGATATGACCATAACATCTCCCAGCTTCTGGATTTGAAGGTCAGGGAGGCCTTCAGCCATGTGATCAGAGAAGGCCCTGCAGTGGCTGCAGGGGAGACACAGCCAGACCTGGAGAAGGGCAGACCTCAAACCCAGCCAAAGCAGGAAGGGCTGCAGGTTTGCTAAAAGGTGGCAGAAATCAGTGACCCATAAAGCTCTTCCCAGACCCGTGGTGTCCCCCCAGTCCCAGAAACCTAGAAGCCCTGAAGCTCTTAATGTTTAGATGGGTGATTTAAGCAACCCCCACTCGGTGTAGTTTGAGAAAGATCAAATTATGTTTCTGGCTTTATTTTAATGTACTTAATGTTTATTTCTATATGTGCACGAGCACTTAATTTAGCATAATTATTGAGATGAATTGCAGCTAACATTACAAGAAAATTGTAACTTGTCATAAAACAAGTGGGCCATATTGTAACAGAGCTGTTACCACACAAAAATGCTCTGCCAGAACAGCTTAATAACACAAATAAATCTTCACGCCCCAAGGTGGTACCGCTTTGGGGAACTCGATTAACTATTAGGAAGCAAAATGGCTAACAAAGTAGTGTATATATATATGTAAAAATATCTTCTCACATCAATAAGATTGTAAATTTTAACTCCGTTGCATGACAGGAAGAATAAGCAAGACTTAGACACAATGCAACGAGCTGAATGAATTAATATGCTTGGGGCCTTTGTTGCTAGAAATACTTTGCTCTGTATTGTAATCAGCCATTGTAACTCTTCTCAGCTGCAGTTTGCATTCCTCCTCACGGTTTAGTAAGTGACAGACAATGAGAGCTTCCAACAATGTACACGTTCACAGCTTTCCCCACATGTTCAAGGCCTGACCTTCAAGATCCAGCATCTTTTTCACACGCTAGGCAGCTCCAGGCAGCTGATCTCACTTCTATTTTCCAGTTCTGAGCTGTGCCTTTTGCAGCCAGGTCTTGGTTGCACATTGCCTTGCTGGTGCTTCCAAGTACAAATCAGCCATGGAACGGAATCTAAGAAACCAGAAGTACTGACTGTGGTGTGGAGATGCAGGGAAGAATTTCCTACACACATATCCCTGACAGACAGGAAAATCTGAAGCAGAAGCTGGAAATGGAGCCCAAACCTCCTTAGTGGCAGCCGACTGCTTGAGTCATGAAATTCATCTTTCTTCCTCTCACCCTAGCAGGAAGGAAAAAGGAAAGGTCACTCTGCTACTTCGACTCCTTAACTAAAACATGTCAGAAAATTACCTTGATGTAAAGCTGGTGCAACCACAAGCAAGCTGTGTCCTTCCAGGGGCATTGAGTCACATCAACCCAGGACATCATTGACAAAGATTCCTAATCAGGTGGTTGTTTATTCAAAGATTCAAGTGCCTTCAATCACCATAGAATAGGTGTGCTCATGAGCATTAAGGAGGTAACCACAGAGAGCATCCATGCAGAGGATTTGCTTGACTGGCTGCTGAAAATTACTCTTAGCAATATGATAATTTTTCTGAACACTAAGTATAGGCCTGAATACAAGTTTTGTCATCAAGTGTTAAAAGAAAAAGAACCAAAACAACAAAACATTCCTCAGCCACCAAAACTCACAAACTTGGCTTAAAGGCTATGAATTTAGAAACAAGATATCTTTTCAGCTTGTAACACTTCCTTCCTGCTTGGAAAATGTGTGTTTAATTTAGTCATAGCTTCAGTTTTTTCTCCCCGGAAAGGAGGGTTGGAAGTTTTTTTTTTTGTTGTTGTTGTTTAAGCAAGAGATTTGCAGCACAACCATGTTAAGGTATTGAGCTGATACATGGAGGAGGTTTCTCTTACAGTGTAAGCACTGAAATCCACACAAAGATGAAATAAGAATTACAGGCACAGACACAAGTCACACCATAGAACTTCTCTGCTGCCACCAGGATGACTGTAGGCATGCTGCTTTTTTTGGAGTTTTTTTCTTATTGCCACCATTAGTGAAATGGGGCAGGCAAGCACACAAAAATCATGCTTTTTGCCAGGGCACTTGCAAGAAGCCTCTGATGCTTTCCCAGAATAACAGTTGGATGATAGAGAGTAGCAACCCAAATTTGCCACCTGAGGCCTTGCTGCTGGGTGCAGCTCTCTGTGGGCTGTGATCATGCCCCTTAAGTTTCTGCATGTAGGTCTGCCATGGAGTCATTAGATCCAGACATTTTTCCAAGCCATGGAGGATGCCAGCACTCTACTTTGGCACTCTATTGCATGGGCATCTGGTCCTAGTGTTGCTAAGTGGCTGATTTCACCAAGCCAGTCGTGTGTCTCCACATCATTCATTTAGTCCAGAAGTGGAGAAGGATGAAAAAAAAGCGTTTTATAGCAAAAAAAATTGCTATTATGGGAAACACAATCTCCCCTTTCTGAAGCCTTTGTGTTAATGTAGGAAAATCAGCTATGTGATTAAAAATTATATTCTAAATTAGCTACATTTTATTTCCTGCACCTCTGCTGTTAGGTTTTTTGTCTCCATATGTCTGGCCAAAGTTGCTGAAAAATCACATTATATGAATGCATCTCCAGCCTCATTCTCTGAATGCTTGATTTTGCACCCAAGGTGAAAAACCCACTGAGATCCACACTGAATTATACCTTTATGGGGTGGGTGCACATATGAGCTCAGTGCTGCACATGTCAGTCTTCAAACAGGTTTAATGAAATGGTGGCTTAAGCTGACAATTCCTGCCACAGCTGTGCTTCCTGCTCCATGTAGCCTTGAGACATAGCAATGCCCTGAACAGCAGTGCTTCCATCCAATTATTTTGGATGGAAAAGACTTCTAAGATCGTTGAGTCCAACCATCAACCTAAGAGCACCACGGCCATTAAACTATGTCCCAGAGTGCCACATCCACACGTTTCTTGAACACCTTCAGGTACAGAGACTCCACCATCTCACTCTTCACTGAAAGAAATTTTTCCCAATACCTAACCTAAACTTCCTTTGCACAATTTCAGGCCATTTCCTGAAATTCAGGAAAATTCAACATAGGTTGAACATCTCAACAACCAAACTCCCTTATATCTGTTTGCTGCAGGAAACCAAGATATCATATGCAGGCAGCTCCCTGGCCTTCTGCTATGATAAGAGACATTGCAGATTTGTCAAGCTGAAAAGAAATATGAGATGATATGATGTGATCTGAAGAGTTTATGTTACATCTTGCAAAGCATATAATACCTTTAAGCTAGGTTCCTCACACACACACCCCCAAAAAAACCCCAAAACCCAACAACAGTTAAAAAAACCCAACCCAGTGAAACAATAAATTCAACTCCCAAAGGCTTCAGTATCCTGCCAGCAAGATCCTGCCTTGGTATAGATGAAGAGCTCATTTCTAATGCAAGAACACTAGTGCATGAACATAAAAGTACAGCTGGTGAGATGAGGTAACCAAATTATCTGCAGCTTTGCTGGTGTGAGGAAGGAGATGCTTCATGTGCCAAAATTATCATCCAAGCAAACAGCTTTCCAATGATATAGAAGTATGTTCAAGCCAGGCATGAACTAAACTCCTGTCTGCAGATTTTGCTGTTTCAGTAATCTTTAAAGATAAAACCCAATCCCAAGCCCTAGGCTGGCTTTTGGGCTCTGGCTATCTGCACTAGCATTTTCCTATTACACTGAGCTGCCTTTCCTTTGTCCCCTAGCACCTGTCTGCATCAAAGATGAGCTGGTTACCCTTCACTGAGCTTCCACAGCTCCAGGTGTCTGTCAGGCATGCTCTGCCTGCAGCTGAGCTCAGTGAAGAGGCTTGAGCTGCAAGAAAAAACCCACAAGCCCTTTGAAGGCCTCTGCTCTTAGAAGCAGTTAGGCTGAAACAGGATGTTTGTCTGGTCTCAGGGCACGCCAGCAGCAGCGATCACTGTCTGGTTTCCAAAGCTCACCCTGAAACTGTGCTGAGATGAGCTGGGCTGAAGGCAAGAGAAGAGTCTGCCTCCAGTAATGAAGAGATAAATGGGCAGAAAACTGAGAGAGGTGATTTGATTGTGGTGAGGAAAGGAGAAAAAGAAGTAAGAAAGCTTCTACCCATATCTTAAAAGTGTTTCTGATTCCACATGGGCTTTATTCAGAGTAACAAGTGTATTCTGCACTAGACTTTTAAATCTGTTTAGTTGACTGGTGGATGCAGAGATGCTCACAATGACTGTAGGGAAAATGAGCCTAGGTCCAACCAGACACATTAGCTTATGTCTGAGATTGCCATTCAAATGCTGAAGCCAGTAGTCACCTGCAGTTGTGTGGCATCAAGCCCAAGGTAAGAAGCTTTGCCAGTGCTTGAGCCTAGCAGGGTAGTTCAGCACAGCCTCAGCACTGGCTGGGCTGGAGCCATGAGGCTGCCACCACTCTGTAGTCTTGCTTCTGAGGACAGCCTTTAGCCTGCGGACAGTGCAGCGAGCACACAGCTCAACCGGTCCTCAGCCTATGCTGGTGCTGTGCCTCTACCTGAGATAAAAAAAAACATGAGCTGTATGGAAGAGGATAAAGACTCTCACCCAGTCTGCCACAGCACTGGCTCAGGTCTGTTGTATTATCCAGGTTGCCTCATTTTTCACACTCCCTCATTTTCCCAGAGAGGTACCAGAAAATTAACCTGAGCATAATGAGATGTTCTCTGGACTGCTTGGCTTTATTTCTGGCTTGCCCCAGTCCTCCTACCCTTCTTTTCTTCCCCTTTCTGTTTGCTGGTTGCTCAAAGAAATGAGTTTTTGCTGAAGCCAGCTTTGAAAAGCTAATGCCAACCTGTTTTTGCTTTGAGCCTAAATGAGCAAATGAATAATATGGTTCCACAGGACTGGCCAGGTGCCATCAGTCACACACTGTAGCATTGCTGTCTGGCACCCTGCAGAACTGGCAACGGTGACTGAAAAAAATAATAAAGACATTTATATTTTTATTATGGGGACATCAGCTGAAGAACATCCTGGTAATGCACCATAATGCCTTGGCTGTTAGAGAAACTCAGAGAGGTCTAGACTGATGAAACAGAGTAAAACCACATCAGTATTCAGCAATGATGCTGAAGCAGGCAAACAACAGCTGTGTAGACCTTTAAGATATGGCCCTTTCCTCCCTTTCTTTTTTCAACATCAGTTTCTTCCTTGTTTGCCCTAGCTGTTACCTGCAGCAACAGTGGAGCACTCCTGGCTTTAGTTTGGTCACTTGCAGTGCTGAATTCCCTCATCACACTGTAGTAGCTAATGCAGCATGTGGCATGCAAAGCATGAAGTTAAGGACTGTTCTGAGCAATGGTATTGCAACCAGAGAAGACATTCAGGCACAGTTTTTTAAAAACAAATCTAATTTAAGGTGAAGTTTATTCAAATAGGCACTGGATTCACTCTGGATCCTTGGAGTGGAATGATGTGTGGCCTCAGATGATCTGCAGTGGCCCTCAGCAGAACCACGAGTCAGATTTATTAATCCCTTCATCAGCGAGAGTCTCCTGGATTTTCCAGGCTGAAGGGCCAGGGCTTTGGCTGCTGCTTTCCCCAAACAGGACACTGCTGTGCACCTGGATCCATGTTAGCTTTCATCCACCTCATCCCTTCCTTCCTAAGAAAGATAGGGGTGGTGGCAGAGGTGGGTTCCTTCCTGGAGGCAAAACACCAGTCTTCAAAGTATGGGCAGAGACGAGACAGAGAGAGCATCTCTGATCAAGGAGATGTGTCCTACGTCACACTTTCCTCCTAAAGGCCCCAGTCTTGGTACATACCTGGATGTTCAGAAAACCTACAGTCTGGGCAGTGTGTGGGCTGAGGCATCCTCTGTCTGAGCCTATTATTCCTCTTGTCGAGGTGCCTGTAAGCCAACTGGTGAAATATAAGTTCAGGTTAAGGGGACTAAAAGAAGCAGGAGGAGGGAATGGTAGCCAGCAGGCTTTGTAGTTTTATTATGTTGCACAGCTGCTGCTCTTTGTCTAGTACTGTTGATCTGCCTTTGTCTTTTTAAACTGTAAACTCTTCAAAGCAGGGCTTGTTCTTCATTCCCTGTGTGTAAAGGGGATACATGTTGCATCTAAATAGCATGTGCAATACAAAAGAATAGTGAGTCTTGAAGAGTATACAATCATACAGCCTCTCCTGCCTTGAGATCACCCACATTTCTGTTCAACAGAATGGGCTCCATTTCTTGTCCTAAGCTGTAGCTTCTTTTTGCCATACATTTTGTTCCAGGAGTCTCCTTAGACATGATTGAATTTGCATGTACAAACATTTTACAGATGACCAGATGTTAACTTCTGCCTTTTTTTCAAATTGCTCAGGGGAAGGAAATGTTCCCTATGCTACCTGGAAGTGCACAGAAACCTCTACCTTGTGCCTTCATAAAAAAAAAAAACCCACAACAGAATTAGTTTTGATATTTAAAAAATGAAAAGTGCATGGAGAAACCTAGATCAGAACAGACAGGGTTAATTGCCACAAAGACCAGCATAATCCTGACCTGCATTGATTGCAGCTAGGTTTTCATTAGCAAACAATTAGCAACACCTACACCAAATAAAATGAATTTCTAAACAACAGGTAGTAATAACAAAATGCACTCCTCAGCCAAGTGTCATTAGAAGGCAGGGAAGGATTATCCATAAAGAGCAGATTAGGAAGAAGAGAAACCCCTGATGTAGCAAAGGGAACCCCAGCAGGCCAGCTGGAGAGATGGAGGCAATAATCCCACACTGCTTCAAGGAAATAATAAAGGATAAAAAGCAAGATGGAAGCCAACAAAAGCAAAGCATGGCATGACACAGCGTGCCGTGGCAAAAGGCATCTGCCATTTTAACAGCTGCTTCTAACAGGCCAACAAAGAAGCAGCAGCAGCAGAGCTGAGTAACATTTAGAGAGCCAGGAAGGGATAATGCTCATTTTACACCTGTGTAACTCCACTGGCTTCCCCAGTCCAGTGTAAGTAGGAGGAGAATGTGGGCCCACAGGGTACGGTACAGTGTGCTACAGGACAAATTGTTGCTCGCCAGTTCTCTCGGGTCTGTGGGGGCAGACAGAATGAACTAAGAGGTCTCTTTGGTTTTCTAGAGGGTTTTATTGTTTGTTTTTTTTAAAGGAATGTTTTAGATCCCTGTTATTTTCCTCCCTTAATAGTAATCATGGTTACTTAGTGCCAGGAAAGACGGAGTGAAGTCTTGCCTGCTTTGACCATTCCTTAAGGACTTGCAGCAGCATTGCCATGGCAACACAGGCAGATCGGGGGTGTGGGGAGATGTAACTCGGGGACCAGAGGCCAGGTGGTCTCCTCTCCTCTTAACCAAAGCTCTCAGCTGTGGCTGGGATGGCTTAGCAGTGATAGAGTGAGAGGGAATGGATTGAAGCTTGAGGAGGGCAGAGTGAGACTGGAGATTAGGGAGAAATTCTTTAGAGTGAGGATGGGGAGACACTGGCACAGGTTGCCAGGGAGGTTGTGGCTGCTCCCTCCCTGGAGGTGTTCAGGGCCAGGCTGGATAAGGTCTTGAACAACCTGGGCTGGTGGGAGGTGTCCTTGCTCACGGCAGGAGGATTGGAACTGGATGATCTTGAAGGTCCCTTCCAACCCAACTCGCTCTGTGAATGGAAGAGTTGAAATGTCATTTATTAGTAACTGCAAAGCAGTGATTTTAATTTAAAAAAAAAAATAAATCTGGTGTGACAAATTAGCCTCCAGCAGCCTGCTCTGGGCCTGGCTGGTCTCAGCTTCACGGGACCCGTTCTAGCCAAACCCAGACAGTTAAAGAAGAGCAGAGCAGCGCAGCCCTTCTGGCTGAGCATCTCAGCTCCAGGGCTTGCTCACCTGCAGGCCACGGGACAGACCCTGCTCTTCAGGTGCCTTCCAGGAGATGGCACCGTTGCAGCACCCAAGCGCCCGCCGTCCGCTGCTGGAGGGCTCCGAGCCGGGAGCGGAGCTCTGCGGGACCCCGCAGGACCCCGCGGCCAGCCGCGGAGCACAGGGAGCTCTGCCTGCATTCCTCCTCCTCCTCTTCCCCGGGAGGCTCTTTCTCAGGTGAGACCGAAGCTCGAAGAGGCGAAGCAAAATCCAAAAGCAGGTGCCGGGAAAATTTGCCCTGTGCGGTGAGGGCAATTTTACCTGCCTGTACCTGAGAGGGAGGTTTCATGGGGAAAAAGGTTCAGGAATGTCTGTGGAAAATTGGGATTGGTGCCACACCTCCCATAGGTGGCTTCGCCCTAGGAGATCAGGTTTGCATCTGACGTCAGTCACCCCACAAGGTGCAAGGAGGACATGGAAGGTCAAATTTGATGGGTCTCTAAGCAACCTGATCTGGGCAAAAGGACTGCAACACTGTGCTTTAAAAATGGGCAGGTTGCTAAAGCCAAAACAGGGTCCTTGTCCCAACACAGAGCTTGAGCCATGGCCCTGGAGCCAAAAGGATGCACTGCATGGCAACCAAACCCCATGCCCCCCATAAAGAAAAGATGAAGCTAGTCCTTTCTGCATGTCCAGTGAACAACAAGCACAGGGGCCATGCTGAGAAGAGCTCACTTATCCTCTCCTGGCCTGCCTGAGACCTTCATCGAAACCTCCTTCAAGTGCAGGGTCTTTTTACACCCTCATTCACACCTGTGGCAAGAGAGGCCAGCCCATGAAATGAGCAACTTCACTCTCAGGCAAAAGCTTAGGCAGAGTTTACACAAGGCAAAACTTCCTGAATTTCTTCCCACTCTGTTCCCTCCTACGGTTTCTTCTGGAGGAGGGGGCAACCAGGTCCATTATTTATTTAACACCAGCTTGCTGAAAAGGAGGTTTGAGCTGCCTGCATAAAGGAAAAGTAGGTTTCATTACCTATAGTGCTTCACATTTCAGAGGAGCTTGTATTGTTCCACAGTTTGAATTGTTTGACAGTCTAATTATTATGATTAGTCCATAATGTACGCTAACAGGTCTGGTGGTGAAAGGCTGTATATTAATGCACAGTAACTACGTTTCTCTGGAGGGGGTTAAACAAAACTGTAACTAGGGTCAAAGCCGTGGCTTTGCTTCCATCTGCCAGGAATCAGACATACTTGCTTAAATTTTAATTATAAATCAAACAAAAATATGCTACCTTCATCGCTGGTGGGCTGGATGCTAATTTTGCAGCTAGCCAAGAAATATCTAATATTGGAATTCTCTTCATGCTAAAGGTTGCTGCAGTTTGCCTTCAAAAATGGGCCCAATAAGATCCTTGAGTTGGAACCGAACACTAAAAATCAGGAAAGAATGGCATAGCTTAGTGAACTAATTTTTACACTTTCCCTCTTTCTGAAGGTTGAGATAATTTCTTGGCAAGGGCTGTTAAATCAATTTTTTTTTTTTCCTTAGTAAAGACTGACAAGTTTCTGAATCTCTGTAGCTGCACTAGTTTCTGGGAAGGAGAGATAAGCCCTCTCTTGTTTGCCAAACAGTGATGGCAAACAATGCAGCATTCTACAGGAAGCAAAAGGCTTTTCACCAAACATGGTTTATTTGTTTGGATCAAGGTAGTTCCCTGCTGGACTGGACAAGCAAATGCATTTTGCTCACACTTCTCTATAACTCAGTACAGGTACAGAACTCAGTTTGGAGTGACTGATATATTTTATCACAGGAAAAGATTTTTTAATGGGAATCTTTTGTGTGGGATGGAGATGCAGCATGTAAGTGAGAGCCTTGAAAGTAGTCTTCTTATCTAGCCTCCTACCTAGCAAAGGAGAAGCTGGCAAAACAGTTGGCTCTTGGGAGATGTAACAGCTGGTGGTGGTAACTGTGATGTGCCATCCCTTCTTCTGGGTTATCAAAAGCACACCTGAAAAGAAGCAGTGCTCTTCAATGAGCTAGTGCAACTCACTCGAAAATAGGCAGGAGGCTGAAGATGGAGATGGCAGCTGAAGTATGTGAGCCCAAGAGATGGCAAGTCAGAGAGATTCTTGAAGAATCTCTGTCCAAATACTAGGGAAACATTACTTTTAGCAACATGTTTATGTTTAGGCCAGTGCAGATCTTTGTCCCTCCTAATCTGATCAATATTCTGCTAAACACACTTTTTGCTTCCCTACATTCAGCAGATTGCACACACACACAACCTGGTTCTTCTGCTCCAGCAGAGCTGGAACTTTTGTTTCTTTGGTCTCTGCCAAATGTCTTAGGCAGCCACAACATAGCTTTGCCATTAAAGATCACACTGTGCCCTTGCTGCTTAATGAGCTCTGCTGTAAGTGCACCTGAGCGCTTCAATGAGCAGAGGGAAAATAGATGTACTACTGAGGGTTACCTCATCTTTCAGTTATCTTGAAGGAATTTTCCTTCTTGATGAGATCTCCTGTAAGTGAGGACAACCCCAGCAAACAAATCTGACAAATGTGTTTCCTCAAATCACAGTTTTGCTGGTGCCAAGCCAATTTTAAAAGATGTATTACTACTGCTGTGGCTGTCACCACCTCCACTTTGCCGGGCTGTGAGAACTCAGCTTCTTCTCGGCCTGACAAAGTCCCACTTTCCCAGTTCAGCTGTATTGGTTACTCTCCTGGTGATGAAAGAATTGCCACTGAGAGAACTAAGAGAGATGTTTAAAAAAAAAAAGTGCACTGGTCTGATGAGTTACTGCAGGGGAGAAGGTCACCAGTGGAGAAGGGAAGGAAAAAGCCAACTAGGCTAGGTCAGACCCCCTCCCCTTCTTCACATCCTGCCAGGGGTGCCCTGCCAGCTACACAGAGGAAGGCAAGCCAAGCTGGAATTGGACTGAAGCTGCATAAGGAGAGGAGGAAAAGGCAAAGCTAGTGATCATGCAAACTTTCCTCCATTCTTTTATTCTCTATATCTCTTCCTTGTGTTTCTGCCTGTTTCCAAGGAAGGTAATATTTGAGAATAAATATTTGATGTGAGCCAAATGTTTGGATTCCACAAAGGCGGCAGAAGTGTTTGTTCTTCAGCCATCACCTGCATCCTTGCTTTCTTTGAGCAGAGTAGGTGCAGAGCCTGTCCTGGAGATCAGCCAAGCCTCTTCATGGCATGCTTCCCTACAGAAAAAATGCAGGCTTTCATTGCAGTTTGCTGTGGCATGTTTGCAAAGAGCTCATCTTCTCTCTTGAGTGATTTAGTGGATTTGGCGACTGATTTGCCACTTTTGTAACAAGAGCTTCCCAGAAGAAATCTAAACACAGTGATCTGTCTCTCTATGGACTGTCAATCAACCTACATAGATGGTTTTTAACCGTGTTGCCAGTTGCCTGAGGCTCTGTTTAAACATGTAGGAAGTACTGTCCTTGCTGCAAGGAGCTCTGTAACTAACCTGGTGTATGTAATGCTCTAGCACATAGGCAAAGCATGAGCCAACCACCGAGGATACATAACACTTCTCTGTGGCTCTCTGCTTGTGTTTTCATTGCCCTCAAGCTGTTCTCCTTACTGACTGTGCCTCTCTGTGCTAGACTCAGCTAGAACCTGCTGCCTTATGAGTTGCTTAAAAATACATTCAGTGTAATATATGTGCATATAGCAGAGGGATCACTGAGGACAATTGAGCATTATTACTGTTGGGAAGAGATTGGCAGTACCAAAAGGCTTCCTCTGTCTAAGCAGTCATTCTCAGTTCTTGTGAAGAAAAAGTTAGCGGTGTGAGAGCATGCATGGTGTCATACCTCTTGAATCTGCAGATTTTCCTTGTTCTTACTGCATGCTTTACAGCAATGGCACTATATAATTCGGATTTTGGGGAGAATCCAGATGGCTTGATGCTCTGTGTCACACAAAGGCAAACACAACGCTTCTATCTCAGTGCTTTGCACCTTGTCTTTGCTTCCTCTGCCCTTGTAGCTCTGGACATCAATGATATACCTGTTTATTATGTATTGTTTAATCTGCAAATGCCATGGATAATATTAGTTTGCAGCTTGCCTACTTTAGAGAATTTCCCTCTGTGATCTTCCAAAGAGGGTCAGGGGAAGGAAAGGGGCAGATTGCAGAATGAAGGCACTGCCTCCTTCACCTGAAATTTAAACTACCTGGGCAGCAAAAAAACCCAAAACATTTTCCTTTCCCCTTTATTCTCATCTCTAGGGTAGAGGTGGGATATTCCCAGGCGCACTCACATGGCAAGTGACACCATATGTGATGCTGAAACATGCCCTTAGCTGCTAATAAGTGTGTCTAATACGGATTGAAGCTGATGAGTCCACTCGCCGGAGTCTAGGCTTGCTATGTAAAAGAAGTGATTAAGCCTTTTATGGATTAAACCAGCTGACACAATGGAGGCCACCTGCCAAAGCGCTGGCCATATGAAATGCCACTGCAAAAAAATTACCTCTGAGGAAAGAAGGGAGCCTTTCCCAGGAATCTGAATGCAAACACTGTGCTGCAATGTCAAATTATCTCAGAAATAGAAAGCAGTGAGGATACATGGCCTGAAGAAAAGCTAAAAGACAGAAAAGGAACTCTAGTTTTGGGCAGGTGACTGGATGGGATGGAAAGACTGGAATGGCTCAGACAAAAATAAGCTATTTTTAAAAATTATTTTTCCTGTTTCATTGCATAAAAGGGTCTTTAGACACAGCATAAGTGAACTGGACTGCACCAAAGAAATACCTAGCACATACCTTCATTTTCTTCTAAATGTCATTCTCTGCACTTTCAATTCATTGCTTAAATCAGGTAAGTGATTTCTAAAGGAGATCCAGGAGCCCAGGAAGAAAACCCATTAGTCAAGATGTGTCTGAATTGTAGAATCTCTTATGTGAGGTAGAGTTACTTGCAAAACTCAGATATTAACTAATATATTTGAAATCAAAGGTGAACTTGTCAAAAGCAATGAAAATACAAGGCTGAAGCATCCCAAGAAGCCATGAAGGATGACCTTTCATGAAGCATGACCCTCAGAAGACAGCTTGGAAGCAAAAAATTTGTTGGGTATGAAAAGTCAGAGCAGACTGTTCTCTCAGCTCCAGATGCCAAAGTGGGCCTAGCAGAATAGTAGAGGAGATTTACGCTAGGCAAACTTCAGTGAGTTTGGAATTTGCTACCGATGACAACCTTCAGCAGGATTTACACAACTGACAGATCAGCCTCAGAAAGAAATTAAAAGAATGACATAGGATAAAGAATTGGGAAGCAAAGTGCTTTGAGAACATGGATTAATTAGGACACTGGCATATGTTCCTAGCCTTTTTTGGGTTTTGTTTGTTGTTTTTTTTATCCATGGAAAGCAGGAGGACAAAGGTCAGGTGATCCTAGCTGACAGGATACAAACCAATGCTTTCTCTGAAAGGAAAATCCAAAGCTCATTTCTCTGAAAAAAAATCAGATTCATTTGGCCCAGATGAATGGTTGGGAAGGTAGGGGAGTGAAGATTGTTTCCCATATCCAACTGAAATGCTCCCTCTCTGCTGATGCTGCAGAATTTACCCAAAGAAGAATAACCTAAAAACTAACACAGCCCCTTTATGGGCAGTTTGGAAGCAGGCATTGATTGCAGTGGGCTGAAATATAGCTAAGAATTAATAAAACCACACAACACCTCCAGATATCAACAAGGCATGTTAGGACAAATTAGCAAAGGACGTGGCTGTTTACTTTGACCTGAGACTTGTAGAATTAGATCAAAAAAAGGATGCTAAGGATCTTCTCACAAATTCAGAGTGTAGATTTTTTTGCTGCAGCAGTAGTATACTGGAAAGGAAAATACCTCCTGTGAGATAACTGGAAGCTGAAGATCATCTTGTCAGTACTTGCTGTGTAATAAGTGCAATGGAACAACCACCATGTGTGAGAAAAGCTTTTGAGGTGGGTAGGTGGAAATCAAGGTAGCAGGAACATTTGTTCTTTTGTTACTGTTTTGGGTATCACTGACACTCCACCCTCAGAATGCAAACCTTCATCACCACCACCAGCATCTTTGGTGCCAGTTGCTGAAAATACTTCAACAAGACCTGAGGTAGTTTGAAAAGCCACTAGTTTTTGCCTGCAAGTCAAAAGTATGATTTCTGTTAAAAGAACAGGTAATGCTGACAACTGGGTGGAAGTTAAGGCAATTCAGCATCTGTAGCTCTTTGTAGCTACCTTCGAGAGAGAAGTGTTTTGTCTTGGATGCCATTCATGTAGCAATTGTGTGGGTATTCACACAGCTATTAGAAACTAAAACAGAAAATATCAAAGCACCAAAAATAGTGATGGAAGATGCCAATGAGTTAATAGTCAGGGACACAGCTTCTGGACAAGCGTGACCACAAGTAAATCTTAGCTTCGTTGTTTCCTTCTATACCTTCTGAGATGGTGATTTGCCCTGCACAGCAGAACAGATCTTGGCCTTTCTTTTTCACTTACCAGAGGATTTGCAGAGCAGGAAAAGAGGATTACAATTCCTCCCAGCAGAAAGTAATCCTTTTACGTTAGGTATGTCAGCATTCATTGAGAAGTGTGGGAAAGTGAGTGCTACTTAAAATGCTTGACAGGTCTCAGAGAAATGTGGTGGCAGGAAGATGGGAGCAAAGCCCTTAGTTGTGATTACAATGGATCCCAAATTAGAGACTGCTGGGGGGGAGGAAAGCAATGAAAATAGCTCAGGGGCAAGGACTGTTTTTAATGTTTATCTAGCTCCATAAATTCACAGCAGTAGAGTCCAGAATTATAATCACTCAAAACTAGTGTCAAATAAACTTTGCATTTGTAAGGCCACTTCAGAGAGATGGTGATCCTCTCCTGTGATTTTACTGAGCATCAGCAAGGTGGTTGCCATAAACTGATGGATCTGCTGTACTTGATACATACTCTGAGCAGCTCATAATTCCTCCAGTACACATTCGTTCTGCTCAGAAAGTTATAGTCTGATTAAAATGGTCATGGTGAGACCAAGGCAGAAATTATAGTTCTGAATTTCATCATGTAGTTTAGAAGTCAGAAGTCCTGGACTCAGACACTATCAGCAATGCTCTCATTGGGCGATGAACAAGGTCAGGAACTATTCTGGACACAGTTGTTGCAAAATAATTCAGGCTTCATATAGAAGCTGGGACTTGAAGAGTAATTGGAATCCAGATGAACCTCATCTGAGCAGCTCGTGAGATCCTACTTGACAAGTCAGTAACACGAAGGCTGTTGGGGGTTAGTAAACACAAACTTTGATGCAATATGAAAAGAGGTAAAGAAAATGGGCAGGAATTCAGTGATGGAAAATGCACACTGAGAAGTGTTTGAGGCACAGCTGCTGGCAAATTAAACTAAAGATATTGTAAACCCCCCACTTCTAAGAGAGGAACATAAAGAGCAATAGGTGACATGAAGGCTGTGAAGATACTTGGGAAGAGAACGATTGTGAAAGTACAAAACACAGTGGCAAGTTAACAGGAAAAAGAGAAACAAAGCAACAAATTGCATAAAATAGCAGAAGATATCATCAGGTGGTTCATAATGTGTTTGTAACAGCGTCATAGCTGCACATCTCTGTTGTAACAGCAGGCGATTTTATTCACTCTAATTTAGCACAGGAGCATCAGCACAGTTACTTCAAATCTGTCATCCGCAGCCCAAGACAGCACCTTGAGAGCTTTTAATGAACCAAGTGCTTCATAACTTAAATTTTTGGGAGTGAGTGAAAAGAACCAAATGCAGGGTCAGCAGTGGAACACAACAATACATGTCTTTCAGGAACTTCCAGCATAAGAGCTCTTTATTCGTTCGTGTTTTCAGAAGCCAGCATTTCAATTTTGCCGATATTATACATAATTCCGGCATTTTGTCTTCTTTGAGTTCCTTCCTCCCCACCTCATCCACAAAGCTTCTTATTTCTGCATCCTGAGTGACAACTGCAGGTGGCTCTATAGTGGATGCTGCAATGCAAACCAGTATTTAAATGGCCTGCTTTGGCTAAATGCTTCTTTGTTTGCATGCCACTACTTTCTTCACATTCCCTCCTAGCACATACTCTCCATATGGCTGGAATATAGAGACTTGGAAGTACTGAAATGGGTAGTCCACCACGTGTTACACTGCGGATCAGATACCATGGTGCACACAGAGGCTCTTCTTCCACATTTTAGGGTGGCTGTTCAGAGGGGGGGCAAAAGATAACCATTTCTCCTGTGCTCTTCACTTTCCTACAAAGAATGTTACTTTTATCTGACTTTGTTTCGAAGTCACTATTTACAGCACAGTATTTAAAATACCCACTGAAGCCTGGGAACTCATTGTAGTAGGCAGACTGCACAATGCATTTCGGACTTCTCCCCTACATTAAAATCTACGTAAAACATTTAATTTGGTGGCATCCAGGAAGTATTAAAATAGTCAAAAGAATCTGAATTCATTTCTGGCATGGTAATTCACAACTGGGTTTGAAGGCAAGCTATAGAGAAACATACCTGGTTCATTTGATTTACTTTTTTCAATTCAAAAACTATTTTAGACAGGGACACATTCTACTAAATCAGGTTGCTCAAAGCCCCATTCAACCCAGCCTTGAATGCTTCTTCCATAGACCGGGCATCCACAACCTCTTTGGGAAACCAGTTCCAGAGCTTCATCACCCTCACAGTAATGAATTTCTTCCTAATATCTGCCAAACCAGAGAGAGCTTTTTACCTGGGAGCCATCTACAGAGACCGTCCTGCTGAGATGGATGATGAACAGCTGGCAGCAGCCCCATCAGAGGAGGCACATGCCTGCAATACTGACAGAACCAAGGATGCTTCTCAGGTCCATCGAGGCAGAACTGCGCAGATGCAAAAATGGGAAGAGGGAAGGGAGCTTTATAGTGACAAGAATTAACTTAATTACAACGGCAGTGGAAACTGCACGGTTGTGTTACCAAAGCTGCAGTAGGAAAACACCATCTCGACATGTTTCTGTCAGACCTGCATTGGACAAGTGTCAGTGGGACCAGAAGTTGCACATGGACCTTCACTCTACCTGACCTGAGGAGGTCTGCTCTTTTCACCGAATAACTGCTAAAATTTGTACCACCTCCCCTTGATTAACAAAAGGACATGAGCTTAACATCTTTTTCAGCATCACAGGCGGCTACTTTGAGTGCACCCTCGGCAAGTTTGCTGACGACACCAAGATCTGTGGTATGGTCGACTCACTGGAGGGTAAGGATGATGCCATCCAGAAGGATCCTGACAGGCTTGACAAGTGGACCAGTGCCAACCCCATGAGGTTCAACAAGGCAAAGTGCAAGGTCTTGCGCCGGGGTTGGGCCCATCCCAGGCACAAATCCAGGCTGGGTGCAGTGTAGCCCTGAAGAAAGAGACCTGGGTGTATTGATCCATGAGAAGCTCAACACGAGGCAGCAGTGTGCTCATGCATTCCAGAAGGCAAATCGTTTGAATCGCCATCCCTAGAGGTGTTTCTAGGAGGCAGAGATGTGGCGCTAAGGTAGGTGGCTCAGCACCAGGCTTGGAAGAGTTGGGTAGCGATTGGAGTGGATGATGGCAGAGATCCTCGCCACCGAAAGGAGTCTAGAATTGCAGGACTGCCCAGGCGGGCCAGCTCCACCCGGACTAACAGCTGCTGCCGTGTGAGGAGTGCGCAGGGAAGGGGCCGTAGCCTGGGCGCCAGCGGGGAGCACCCGCTTCATTCGCCCGAGGACCCGCAGCTCCGCCGGTGGTACCGAACCGTCCTTACCCATCCCCAGGCAGGCCACACAGGTTGCCCTCTCCCCAGACCGCCTTTCCCGCCGTCGCAGAACGGCTCCACCCCGCCACCGCCCTCGGCTCCTCCTTCCTCCTCCTCCTCCTCCTCCTCCTCCCCGAGAAACGAGGGCGGCAACTTGCGCCATGGTGTGGCGCGGCCGGCGGCGGCGGCGGAGACGGGGGGCACCGGCGGCGACAGCAGCGGCGGCGACAGCAGCGGCGGCAGCAGCAGCGGCGGACCCGCCGGCGAGCCGCGCCAAGGTGAGGCGGCCCCGCTGGCTGCGCGGAGCGGGCGAGCAAGGCAGGCCGGGCGCTGAGGGCAAGGCACCGCCTGCCTGCTCTCCGCCTTCCCGCAGGCCTTTGTCCGCTCCCCGCGGGGACCGCAGCAGCGGCGCGGGGGTCCGGAGGGCTGCCTGCCGGTCCGGCCCCGCCGAGGGACAGCTCTCCCGAAAGCTCACCGCTCCCTCCTCCGGGACAAACCATCCCGGGCAGCGGCGGCCTGCGCTCCCGCCGGGCGCCCTCCACGTGGCGCGGCGGCTCCGGGCTGCGGAGCACCGGGGGAGGGATGGAAACGGCTCTGGGGGCTGCCCCGAGGGGTCCGGCAGCGGCTCCAATCGCGGCCCGTGGGGCTGCGCGGAACTTACTGGGGAGGAGCTTTGTTAATTGCTCTTTGTAGGCTTGGGGATGTCACTGGTGAAACAGCTAATTTATTTCTCCCCCCCCCTTCCCCCAGTTCTGTTCTCTCTTTTGTTGAAACGCCACAAACAGGTATTTGTGAGGCTGGAGGTTTAGGGACAAACACAGGTGTGCTTTGGTCGGTGCGCGTCCAAGATGGACATTTGTTTGGATGCAGCAGGCTGCTTGTGTGGTTCGAGGCTTGAGGGGTGGTGTGGTGAGTGTTACAACAGTTACAGGGGTTTCTGTGGAACACGATGTTCATTAGAACCTCTGTCCTCTAGGGAATCACAGAATGGTAGGGTTTGGAAGGGACCTCTGAAAATTATTTAGTCCAACCCTCCTGCTACAGCGGGAGACTTGTTAAGCCTTCCACTTCTGCATGGCCTCAGGCTTTCCAGGAAGAGATAAGAGCACTATAAAACAATTTAAGAGAAACCTGATTGACACAGTTAGATGGAAGCGTGTGGCATTTAGGTCTCACCTTCAGTGCTGTAAGGAGAGATTCTTAACTGTCTGATAATCACCTTTCTGCTGCACAGCTAAAAGTGTACGCATCATGTTTCTTTCAAGGCTCAGCAAAGGGAAGGAGGATACGGTCTGTTCTCAGCGCTCTCCTGTGCTCGTGGACGCTTGGTTTTGACAGAGCAAGGCCTTCTGTTGGTTTGCACTCCTCTCACACTCTAGTGAGCAGTTGGTTCAGTGCTGGCTTAGCTAGAAGGATGTGATGGTGAAGGTTGCCTGCTGATTGGCTAATGTGAGTACCTGTCCCCATAGAATGCAGTTGAGAGGGCAAATCAGCAAGACCTGCAGTCCCATTTCCCAGCCCAGGCTCTAAGGTAATGGTCCTTGCACAGCAGTTCCAATACACAGAGCTTGTTGGAAGGGTGCTGGCTGACAAAGCTTATGACCCAAACAGCCTGGATGCTGGCAGTTCAGATGTGAAGATGGGGCCCGTTGGGTGCCCGAGTGTTGTACAAAAATGTTTTTCTTGGGACACCTGGGCTTGCAAATTTATTGGACCCCAGCACAAATGAAAGGGATGCTCTTGAATTATGCAGAATCAGTTCAGAAATAGCTGTTCCTACTGTTTGGATCAGTGGGATGACAAAAGAAGAGATAGTGACAGCACATTTAGACTGCATTCATATGCCAGTGTGCTGATATTCACATTATTAGTGGTTTTTTTTTTGTTTTTTTTTTAAATTAGAGGATAGTTTCCAGGTAGATGTTGCCTGTGGAAGGTATAATTTTAAATGACTTGCCATGTGATTATGACAGTTGGACATTATTTTAGCTTGGTGGGTTTTGGCTTATTTAATTATCAGTTTAAATAAAACAACGTGACAACCACACTCTGCTGAAAGTAGCTGAATTACTAACAGTTTGTGAAGAACTTGGTTTTGGCAGTAGGTCAGCTGGGGTCAAAATTACTAAGACTTTTCTTGGGCCTGGAGGAGCCACCCTGAAAGTCCCAGGAGTTGTTGCTGGGACAGATTTACAGGCTCCTAATTCATATTCACCTTGGATGGAATCAAAGTATTTCTGTGCAGACCGTAACACTCTGTTGACTGCTCATTTTGTGACTCGTTCCATCATCTCTCCAAACTTGCCTTTTACCCTTCTGCCACTTGCACCATCCACAAGGCCTTGGGGTTTTGTGCTCTGTTGCTGTTGAGAAATTGCAGTGATTTTGTGGACCCTTCCTTGCTTTTGTAGATTTCATTGCTGCCCTTGAGCTTCAGGCTGGTTGGATGGTGTTGACTGGCCTGAGGATGGTCTATCTTCTTGTGTGATTATTCCATGTTGTAACATGAGGCTTTGCCTCTCTCTGCCTTCCATGTCTTTCACATGTTAAAAATTAAGCTTTTGTGCAATGCTTTTTGCCTTGATTCCAGTGGAAAGAGCAGGATCTCTACTTGTGAATAGCTTTGGGTTTTGGGTTTTGGGTTTGGCACCTATTGGCATTCTGGTTGGGTGCCTCTATTCTTTTAGTGCTGCCTGGAATTGTCAGCCTTGGAGCACTTCCTTGTTGGGTTATTTTGCGGCTGTGAGCCAAATCCAGTGCCTGTAGCCCTTGGCTGCTGTGTCTTGGGCTTGCCTTGCCTAGCAAGTCCAGGAGAAGTCCAGAGGTTTTCCAGTATGATTTGAAAGTGTGACTTTGCATGATGTCGGTTTGTGTGAGTGTATGTTGGAGGTGAAACTGTGTTTATTTCAGTTTGACTGAAGTGAATAAGCAACAAGTTTGAACGGTTTGAACCAAAATTAGCTGTCCTCTGCTTCCAAGAAGGAATGCTCACACATTGTGCAGACTTGAATGAGGGGAACACAGCCCAACACAGCTTCTTTTTTTTTGCGGTAAGAGCAAAAATAGAGAGTTGCATCTAGCCCTGCTTTCTCACCCAGTCTGTTCTTCTGGTGTGTCGTCGTCAGAGAAGAATTCACTAGGCTGACAGTTGGCAGTGAGGTGACAGAGGTAATTCTCCAAAGAACTAAGTGTGGCTGACAGTGGCATCAAAATAACTGCTGTGCCCCACTGCAGCAGTGAGCAAGCATTCTCTCCTCACAGCCTGCCAGGGCACTGCCTTGCAGAAGGGAAAGCTGCATCATGTTTAGCTTTGGTACCAGGAAAGCTGCTGTTTTTTCCCACTTGAGACATGAGAATTCTTCCTGTTGATGTAGAAAGTAAAACATCTTACCCCAGGTTTTTCCTTTTTCCACTTGCCTAACGTGGCAGGTGGAATTCAGGGGGATGGAGCTTGGGAAAATGATGTCTTGACTGGTGGGAACCTCAAGTTCCTTTTCCCATTACTTGTGTGGTGAGTGTTGGAGCATTGCCAGAGGGATCTGACATCCCTCCTGTCTTCCTTTTTGTCTCTGTCACCGGTGGCCCTTGGTGACAGATCTGCCAGGCCCCACAGGCACACACAAGATGCCTGTTCCCAGTTCTGTGGGAAGGGTAACTCTTCTCCACGCAGCCCTACCAGTCCAGATGCACTCCTGAGTGTACTGGGGGTGTTTTGCCCAATTTAGAGTGATAGAGGATGCCTTGAACTTTGATCTTTTGCTCAAAAACTGGTTAGGGTTGGTTATTCTGGCACTTAGTGCACTGTGTGCTGGGGAATCTCTGCTGCTTTTGAAAAAGCACCTTGTGGGTGCTTTAAACAAGTGTATTTTCTGCCAAAAAATAGTTCAACAGGTACACAATTTCCTACCAGAAATAAGACTGTTGACTTTTTCAGCAGCTGTGAATTATTTCCAGCTTTTACTAGATTTTTTGGGTACTTGGCTTTTTGTGTCTTTTGTATTTTACTGTCTTTAAAAGACATCAGCAACAGCTCAACAGAACCTGTGGTTTTACATGCTGAAATATTTCCTCTGAGCAAACTTGGGATGTTCATCATCTGTCAGCCTTAGTGCCTTTTTTTAGGGTGTGCTGGTTTGAACTAATTGGGGGATTTTAATGAGAAATTAGGTTATAGGCTGAGTAAGGAAAACTTTGATGAGTCTACTTCACTCATAGGTTTTACAGAAAAAAATGTATAAAAGTTAGAGCCCAAACAAAGATAAGACAGAGCTGTTTGAGCCACGCTCGCTTCTGCATCTCTCTCCCTGCCTTCTTAGCTGGATCTGTGTAACTTCACTAACCAGTTGCTTGCTACTAACCCCCCTGGCTGATCTACCTCACTTACCTGGCACGTAACACAGATAGTGGGATAAGATTGGGAAGTGTGGGGAAAGTGGTAGGGTGCTTGGGAACCTCTCTTGGGGACTCTGGGAGGGCTGTGGTGTTTCTGTATTACCTTGTTACTGTCTGTGTCTGTAAATATCTGTAATATATTGTAAATATCTGCTTGTATATTGTGCAAAGTTTCATTCTTTATCTTCCATCTGTCTGAGGCTAGCCTGGGCAATTTCAGAGTGTTTGGGGGGGTGGGGAACTCCTAAACTACCACATAGGGTCTGGTGTCTGAAAGCTCCTTTTTTGAAGTGCCTGCACCTTTCAGATGTTCAGAATAGATTAATACTTTGACATTTGTGTTTCATCACTCTGTGCTTTCGTGCTGTACCTGATGTTGCTGACAGCTGGAATGCAAAGCTCTGGGGCTGATGATACATTCAGACACTGGTTGTATCTTAAAGTTAAGATTGGCAATGTCTGTGACTTCCAGGACAGCACAATAAAACAGTGGACCAGCTCACCACGACAGAGGTGTTTGAGCAAGCTCATCTTTGATAAGTCTGCAGATGGCAATGGACTTCTGCTGGTATGGTGGTTTTAGAGTTTATGCTCTGGTTTCATTTGAAATTTTAAATAAAGAATTGTATTGGATGTGGAAGAAGAGCAATAACATAAATCTCTGTAATTTAATTTGTTTGCTGGACTAGTATATAATCAAACAATTCTTCCTTCTTTCTGTCCTTGGCTTCAGTCTCCTTGAACCTCTCTGCTTCGCACTGCTCTTCTTATCTCTGTCCTAACTTTCTGGCTGCTACAAACCGACTGGGAGGTAAGGGCAGAAGAGAGGGAGAGGGAGGAGGGAGTGAGTCTGGATGCTGGAAACCCTTCTGGGCCTTGTCCAGGGTGGGGATTTTTGTGTTAGTTTTCAGTTGTAAATAATTGCAAATATATTTTGTACATATGCATGGTTTATATGCTTGTAAATTTAGCTTGCTGTAAATATATTGCTTCGTTTACTTCCAAGCCTTCTGGTGATTTTATTTAGGGGTAATTTTCAACCCACCATAGCTGGGAATAAAATTTCCTTGTGATTTCAGGTGTACAAATTTGGGATTTCAGGTGCAGAAGTCCTGGTGATAAGTAATCTTAGTCAGGATGTTGCTCTTTTTAAACTCCTGGAGTGTGTCAGATGTTGTCTGTAACTGTATGAAGCCCTCTCAGTGAAGTGGGGGCTTATCACCAACCAAATGGGCTTCATCACAGTCAGGCAAGTCACAGAGTAAAAATCTTAGAGGAGTTCTCCAGCAAGTTACTTAAATCAGTACATTAGTATTTGGGAATGCCTAAAGATCTACTGGGAAAGAATCTTAATTTTGTTTCACTTTGTTCAAAATGAGTAATTACGCCCCCATAATGGCTTCTCTGGTACAGATGCAGAAGTAATAAATAGATGAAGAACCTGGTTAGGCATGCAGCAATCACAGCAGTGGCTAACTCAGTTGTACAATAGCACAAGAACTAATGCGGTGGCTCCTGCAAGGAGTTTATTCACAGTAGGGAAGCTCACAGCTCCTTGTGTGTTTTGCCATTTATGCTTCATTTTTAACAGTGCTGTGTACTGAGTGAATTCTGTCAGAGCAGCAGAGGCAGGTTCTGACTGTTGTGAGAGGTGAGGAAATGCCCTGAAGGGTTGAAGTGTGGACTGGGTGGCTTTTGCAGAAGGGCATTGGGTCACGCCGTTATGTGCCTGTGAGGGTCAATTCAGAAGTGAATTCTGCTCTTGCTCAAGCAGCAGTAAATCAGTTTTGCTTCAATCTACATCAGCATTATAAAAGCAAAGCAGGAATAAAATGAAGCCCACGTTTGCTAATGACTGTAGCTTATTTCAGAGAGTGAAGGTCAAGGTGCTGCATCCTGTTCTAGTAGAAGTGGAAGTCTGTCAGCAATGTTATTTTTGGAGAATGAGCTTTCTTTGTACCATTTGTGTAAGGCACACTAGGAACAGTCTTGGGTGTCTGTGACAGTGGACAAGGGCAGGCTGTTCTTGGTTCTAGAGTCCATCTTGGGGACGTTCTCTTGAATGTTCAGGGCTTGAGACCTGTGGATGAGGAACTGTCACCAGAGAGCTCTTGCTCTCAGGTTCCTGAGAGTTGATTAGAAAAGTGAGAGAGACAAATGGAGTGGCTTTAGCACACAGCAGAGAAGCTTTCTTCAAGGAGGAGGAGCATGTCCAAAGTACACATGTGGTCCTAGGGAAGCAGACAATAAATGTCCAAGTGCTGATGAGCAATGTTGACACTTCTTGAACATTTCTGTGAATTGCAGAATGGTTTTACAGATGATGCTGAAGCTTGGCAAATGCCTTCTGCCCTGGTCTTTAAGGCTGCATCTGTTCATCTCACCCTTCTACACATCAAATCCTGAAGCAGCCTAGGTGGGAACTGTCTGAAGGCTTCCTTGTTGGCCTGTTGCATGGAGAGGCTCACCTGAAGTGAAGTGCATGGCCAGGGGGAATGGTTGGATGTAGTGGTACAAGTCTCCTTCCATGCTGAAACCAGCCTTAATGAGCTCTTAAAGTTGTGACTTTGGTCACCTCAGGAAGCGCTTCCTCTTGGTGAGCTACATTGTGGGCTTCTAGCAAACAAGAAATGTTTGCTATGTTAAAATGGAATTTTACTTTCTTACCAAGTGTTGTGGAAAAAAACTGGCAGTACTGGTAAAGGAGAGCAAGTTGCATTGGGTTTATTTTTGGAGTTAGCTAAGTGCCTGCTAGAAGAGGTGACAGTGCTGTCAACAGAAGTTGGCAAGGTTTCTTTGTACTCGTGTAGCAGTGTGTTACATATGAAGGTGTGCTCCTCACTTCTGAGCTGCCCTAGCTCCGTAAGAGGAGGAGTGCTGGTGGGTTTCACCATGGATAAAGGGTGCCTTGAGTGTGTGCTGGCAGAGATGAGGCACATGCATATTTTTGTGTCTGGAAAGTGCTATTCTGTGGAGCTAAATATCCTGCGTATCGCATTCCCTTTCTGGCCCCTAATTTGGAGTCTGTATGTAGGGATTAAAACAGTCTGTACTGCATTTTCCTGGAGATGAGCTGAATGAGCTACATTTTGCACGTAGTGTTATTTCGTGATACAGATTTGTACTTGCACAGCAATATAAAAATAAGTTGTACTGTTCCCAGTTTGAATTTTCCTGTTCCTTGGTGTGTCTGACTTCTATGTTGTATTTTGTTTTGAATCAGAAACAGATACCCGAGGACGTGACTGAGGTTTTTAATGCTCCCAGTGACAATGAAGACTTTCTGGGATTCCAAGATGATGCCTCTAGACAGAAGTTGTTGCCAGAGGACAGCTGTGCTGATTTTGGTACCTTGGAGTCAGAAAAAAAGGTAGGAATGGATTGTCATGGTGCGGTTGCCCACTTTGGGTGCAGTAGTAGTCTGAGCCTGTAATCAAACTCATAATCTGTAGACCTCCTATTAAAAAGAAACGTAAAGAAATTGACAATTTTTTTTTAGAGTTCAATGACTGCTTCTAAAAACTCTTACACTACAGAAAGCAAAATGGTTTTCATTAGAGGGTGAGTTTAAGTCAGGTGAGTAAGTGTAGCAAACAGGAAGGAGTTAACCATCTTGGGCTGGTGTGCTCTGGATACATTAGACAGTGAAAATGCATGATAATAGATGGGCATTTATGAGCTTCAAGGTATCAGTGCTCTTTCGGCACTTAATTCATGCTTTAGTGGTGGTGACCCACAGAAACCAACTTTCAGCCTGCTGCAGTTGTGAGATTTACTAATTAGATATTTTTCATTCTCCGATTTGGTAGCTAAAGGTGCCAGCTGAATTCACAAGGAAGGAAGAGAACTGGTGTGCTGTCTTGGCTGCCAGAAAATTTTATGTTTTAGTTTTTTAGAAGCAGAAAGAGGGTGACTAAAATATAGCAAAATATGCATGTCAGTGGGAATCACAGGGGAGCTTGTTCTAAGTTTACAGCTGGCACTGCAGCCTCGCTCACCATTCCTGTTTCCCTGAAATTGTTTTACTTATTCCCTGAAATTTATTTTAAATCTCTGTCAGTGTTGAGTTTAACTCCCTTACCACTAAATGATATAAACCCCCAACTTTTTTAATCCTGAGCTCCATCCATTTATGATGCCAAACACCAGTGTCTCTGACAAAGACCGGAGGTACATGGTCTGCAGGAAACAAAACGTTTTTGGTATGAAGAGAAAATCCTGCAGTCATTGGGAGAGGAGGCAAGGCAACTCCTCGGCCAGGATGTTGAATAGGTGCATCAGTGTTCCCTTGGATGCTGACGTGCAAATGTGTTAACAAGTAGTGACCTCTGTGTGTCAGCTTCTCAGGGCTTTCTGCAATCCCACTGCCACGATCTGCTTTCCTCTTGAGTTTCAGGCCTTTGTCCTGTAGATCTCCCTGATGTTTATTTTTCACCCTGTGTGGACCATTCTTTGTAGGTGTAACAGCATAGCTCTAAGTGAGCTCTTATTTTGGACACTTCAGCTAACAAGCAGCTTATTTTTCCTCCCCTGTCCTTCATTGTAGGATGTAATGAAAACACAGAATGCATAAAATCTTCAGTCTTCCTCCAAGAAATGCAATTTAACTTTAAAGTAACTTCCCTGTTGTGCTTGTTCCTTTCTCAAGCAGCTGTGCTGCAGCTATCAACAAAAGAATAAAGTAATTTTGCTTGGAGAAAACTCATTCCAATTACCCATAATAATTTCTAGGAGATGTTTAGGTGTAAAGTAATAGCATGTGTAGTGGCTCCCCCCTCATTCCTCTCTAAGTTTTCACACTCATCTATTGTATCCCTTTTTTTGCCAGGTATTAATGTAAAGAAGTGTGTAATTAAAGTTGGGGAATGGAGGCAACTGAAAGGAAGAATAAAGATGCTTAACAAGTGCATCATATGGAAGGTCATTTTTGTGTCTTGTGTGGGAGTGGGGGGAAGAAATAGCAGAGGAAAACTAGAGAAACAAATGTAAAGGATGGTGGCTGACATTGAAGAGTCAGGTATAGTGTGAACGTGGGCTACTGTGATTCTATGATATCTTCCTACCATGAGCAACTCTTTCAGGAGACTGCCAGGGGCAAGTTGATTGATGGTCTTCTTCTAATGGTGATTGGAAGCATGGGAATATGTTTCTGAGTTAGCAAACGCTTTGTGTTTAATTGGCATGTAGCATGCACATTGTGAAGTGTTTTAACGAGACCTTTTTTTGGCCTGACTTTTTACTTCCTAGTCTGCAGGCAGAAGTTTAGGATCTAACCTTAGGATGTGTTCCAAAGGTGAACTGCACCATTAAAACAGAGAGCTGAGCAGCTAGAAGGTGGAGGGATATTAGGGTTTTCAGAGCTCTGGTTTTGCGTTGCTATCTGTCACTTCAGTGATGGTGTAACAGTGAGAGGAGGAGCAGGCTCCACCTCCAGGAGCCTTGAGTACTGCAGCAGTCAGCCCAGAGGGGAGTTTTGTTTCTACTGACAAGTGAAGAAAGGAGAGCTCTTTCTTACTGGATATGGGGTTTGTATGTTCTACTACTCAAGGCCTGGGTTTTTACATCCAGAAGAACACATAAAAACAACATGGTAATTTACACATAGGGAAACTGATAATTTATTTTTGAGTAGTAGTAAAAAAAGAGGAGGAAGAAGTAGAGAGGAAAGTTTCCCCCACAAGAAGCAGCCCAGTTAAAGCCCTGTGTTCAAAATTAAGAGAACAAAAATATTCCTGCTAAGTTTGAAATAACTCAGTGCTGAAACTCTGAATGCCTTCTGCTTTCTCCTTTTGTCGGGCTTTGCCTGCAAAGTGCTTTCACAGGATATGCTACTGAGTTGGTAGCTGCTTGAAACGCAGAAGCTGCCTTATTGTGACACTGTGGCTCCTTTGTATCTGGCTGTCTTACAGCTACTGGCTGGTATTTTTACAGAGGGCTCAGCTGCAATCCAGATACCTCACTGAAGAGCTGCAGAAGATTTTTACTGAAGACACTGACTCTGAGACGGAAGTGTTTGAAGGCTTCACTTCAAGCGACGTGGATGTGAACAAGAAAGGAGTTCTGGTAAAGCCAAGTCACCTGTGCATCAGTGGTTATGTTGTCTTCTTTTTTTTCCCTCTCTTTTCTGCATAAACTTCATCTTTTAGTAGGAGTTTTTCTGGTACACTGTGATGTTCTTTCTTCATGCTGAAATGAAAATGTGTTAACTTAAAGAGGAATAGAAAAAACATTTTATGTAACCTAACATCACATACTAGAAATGAGAGCTTCTTCCTCTGCTTACAGATTGACTGTGCTGGGCAGGGTTGCTGATCTGAAGACAGTCATGTCTGTATCCCAGACAGTCTTAATATGCAGTTTGTGTTGCTCTCTGCACAGGGAGAAGTTGTGTACTGTGAACTTTAGAAGATCTTCAGGTGAATTTAAGACAGTGCCTTCCTGCTGTATTAAGACAGTGGCGAGACTGCTGCCTAGAATTAGTGATCTAAAAATGACCTTCCCTGTGTCACAGCCACTAATGTAACATGGGATTCTTCTGCCTCTAGGCGCTGGAGTCGGACCTGAATGATGATGAAGAACGCAATAATTTATTGGGTGGTGAGGAAGAAAAGGGGGAGGAGGCAAAGAGGGAAGTTTCCCCTAAGAGAAGAAGCTTTGGCCTCCGTGTTGCCTTGCAGTTTCCAACCAGAAAGTCGTCTGAGAAAAAAGTGCCTGAAAAGGATTTTCCTAACTTACCTCTAAAGGACAGTGAACCTCTTGCACCTTGTTCGAAAGAAATAGACTGCAATCGCTGGGACAAACTAGAGGGCTCTGCTTCAGAGTCTGAAGAAGACATTAAAGAAACACAGGAGGAAAGCTCCAGTGCTCTGCTTAAGAGAGCTATGAATATTAAAGAAAATAAAGCCATGGTAAGAATTAAGAGGGATGGTTTCTTCTCTGATATTTACATCTGAATACTTAGCTTAAGCACACCTGAATTCGTGGGGTTTGTGCTGGTGCTGTGCTGGGACTTTGGGAAGATGTTGTGGTGGTTTGAGTTTGGTTTTCTTCTACTGAGGAAAAACCTTAGAGGATCAGCAGCACCCAGACATTCACTTCTGAAATAGCCTCAAGTAGGCCTAGCCTGGTCATATTTAAAACCAGAGTTGAACTGAGCATTTTGTGCATGGTTGTGAAACAAGTTAGAGGTGCCCAACTTGCTGTCTTGTATTCAGAACATGTCAGAAAAACAGCTGATCCTTTTTGGTGATTCTTGGTGCCATTTGCATGATAGAGTTTCTCTTTTTTATGTGTCTCTGATAGATTTGCTGCAGTTACTGATTGCAAAGCCACCTAAAAGCTATTGAGTACGATAGATGTAATTTTTTGGTTGTGTGGTCTGTGATGTTTTCAGTTACATTTTGCCATATAACTACTGCAAGCGTGTGTGTGTGTGTATGTGGAAGTGACACTGATTGTTCTCTAACACTCTATTGTCCAAAGTGCTCTTTAATTATCATGCTGCCATGCAAGTTTGATGCTGGCTCTTCAGCGGCTCCTTCTGTTGCAGCTTCCTAGCAGGCTTGGGGTTCAAGTGCTTGGGTGTGTGGGCCTGCAGCTCCCACAGAAAAACTTGATTTACTTTGGTATCTGTTTCTAACCTGCTCATTGTGTTGTTCTTGCTGCTCTTCCACCCTTCTCGCCTTCCACTCTTCTGTCTCAATCGTTGCAAAACTCATCAACATCCTAGTTGTGGTACTGTAACGGCATTGAATAGCTCTTAATAAATGCCCCAGTGAAGTGTTCACTGAGAAATGCTGTATCCAGCTTTTAATCTCGTGATTGCTAGGCAGTCTCAGGGTCAGGTTGCACCTGACTTGTCCTCACCTTTGCTGGCTTCTCAGAAGATAGCCTTCTAGAGCAGGTCAGTTGTTTGGTTTTTTGGGGGGGAGATGTTATTGGGTCACCAAAAAACATTGAACAAAGTGTCCCTGCTGCTGTGTCACTGCCTAAAGGGGACACTCTTGAGTTCCCTGGCACAAAGCACAGGTGTATCAGCAGCCAATCAACTGAAGAACCCACAAGGAACATGTTACAGTGGCAAGGGCACCCTCTTGTCAAATGAACAGTGAATTCCTTACTGTTGAACACAGATATGTACCCATGTTACAATGTACTCCTCCAGTGCTGTTTTAACAAGACTGGGTGTAATTGTAGCCAATTCCATTTCCCAGGAGGAATTAGTGGGAGCTGTGAAGTTAGTACTGCCTGCAACCTTTGTTCATTCAGTGGTAAATGAACCCCCTTTTACGAGCCCCACTTAACCAGCCAGGTTTTATGCACTGAAGGTTCATGTGTTTAGATATTGTTTGGAGTGCCTTAGAAGAGTGGATGATAGCTGTTAACTTGTTTGCAAGTCTGCAGTGAGGTTTCAACGTGGCATCACTGTTGATTTCAGCTTGCCCAGCTGCTGGCAGAACTGAATTCCATACCTGACCTATTCCCAATGAAAACGCCAACCTCAACTCCTTCGGTAAGTCTCTGATACTGGCTGGAGGTGCTGGACTTGGGATGAAGGTGTTCCCTCATGAAATGCTGTCACCAAGTTTATTCCTGTCACTTTATTGGTATAGATTTGCTGTTGGTCAGTAAGTACCATAGGTTATGCAAGCTGATCAAATTTTATAGGATAATTAATGAAGAGTGACAGTGCCTCTTTATCACTTATGCCTCAGAAATAGCTGAGATGATCAACAAAGGTCTGTGTACATGGAAGTAAAGCAGAGTAGTTCCTTTTCTTTTAAAATCCATATTTCCCAGTAGAATCATAGAATGGTTTAGGTTGGAAAGAACCTTTCAGTTTAAAAAACATAAAATAAATGTGGATTATTTGGATTTGGATTATTCCTTGAGGGTGTATTCAGACTGGGGGAAAATCTGTACATTTAGCTACTGAGGAAAAACGAGAGCTAGCTTCTACCTTAATATGCCACATGTACCATTTTGGTACAGATCTGTGATGGATGGATGGAATAGAATTTGACCGTGGGTATGGTGTTTTAAAAGAAGCAAGAGGTGAGGAGAGCACTGAAGTGTGACAAAAGATTTGGCTTAAATATGGAGTGGGAAAAGAGCAGTAATTCATGAGAGTACAGGTGTGATACAGACCATTGCTGGTGTTTAATGTTGCAAACGTAGCCAAAAGGGCAGTTTCTGTAATCTTTTTTTTTTTCTTCCTAGAAACAGAAGAAGATGCCAAGGAGGGCGTTTTCTGAAGGCCAGATAACACGTCGCATGAACCCCACCAGAAATGCTCGTCCACCAGAAAACTTTGCCTTGGAAAAGTTTACTGTGTCAGCTGCCAAATTTGCAGAGCACCTTCACAGCTATAGACAGCAAAACCTCTTGAAGAAGAGACTCAGTGTGGTATTTGCCAGACTTCGGTTATTTCCAGTAGTCAGGGATTAGGAAACATGTGAATTTCTGGCCACCACTTAGAGCAGACATCATATCACACCACACAGAAAGTTAATGGCAGCCTTTGGTTGAGATTAGCAACAGAGGAAGTTCTCTTCATGCCTTGCTGCCTATCTTTGACTCATTAACTGGACTCTCTGACCTGTGTTGCCCAAACACAAGGCAGTTTACTTAGGGTCTGTTATTTATTCATTATCTGAAAATTACTAGAGCCTACAATGTGGAAGGCCTTCAACAGCAATTATTGAATTTTATCTGTATGTGGGGAGCTTCAGACTGGATGTGAGAAGGAAGTTGTTCAGTATGAGAGTGGTGAGAGTCTGGAATGGGTTGCCCAGGGAGGTGTTTGGGGCCACATCCTGGAGGTGTTTAAGACCAGGCTGGCAGAGGCATAGGCAGGCCATATAGGCCTCTGCCTCTATGGCCTTTATGACAGAGACTCTTAAGTTTGCATCTGCACAGGCTGGTTACCAGTTCAGCTTGTAGGGATGAGTGCTGGGCATAGTTGAAGCATTATAGAGAGAATGTAGTCCGGAGAAATGACTGAGAGGGGATTTAATAGATGTTTGTAAATATCTGAGGGCTGGGTGTCAGGAGTGGGGGGCACAGGCCCTGCTTACTTGCTGCCTGTGATAGGACAAAGAGCAATGGATGTAAGCTGCAGCACAGGAGGTTCCACCTCAACACAAGGGGGAAACTTCCCGGAGAGTTTGTGGAGTCTCCTTCTCTGGAGCCTTTCAAGGCCTATCTGGATGCTTTCCTCTGACCTCATCTAGATTATGGCAGGGGAGTTGGACTCAATGATGTCTTTGGGTCCCTTCCAACCCCTGGCATCCTGTGACCCTGTGAACATGGCTACTAAAAGAGTGGGGTAGCACTGAATGAGAACCTGATATTTTCAAGAGAATAGAGCTGAAATGCAAATGAAGTGCTAAGAGTGGGGCTGGGGGAAGGCTAAGGGTCACATGCGGCCTGTGCATGACTAGGGGTGAAAGAGAATCATTTTTGGAATGCAAAAAAAGGGCACTTAGTATTGAATGGAGGACTGTGCAGGATAATAAGCAAGGGATAAGTACAGCAGGACTAACCTAAAACTTCAGTAAAAGTTCTTTGCAGGACGTTAGAGATTGTAATTGGAGAAAGCAACTGAAGAGTATGCTGGGAGATTAAATGGGCAAAGTATGGGAAGGCAGATGGTCATAGTTCCTTATTTTGAGAGGAAAGACGTGGAGTTTGAAGAGTTACAATGGAGGTGGGTGGGGAGTGCAAAGAAAAGGAGGTGGCAGAAGAACATGTGAAGGAAGAACATCTAAAGAGAATAAATGAAGTAGGCAAAAGATTAGGGAGTAGAGGGAGAGGAAGAGGACATGGCGACTGTGAAACTATTACTGTTCTAGTGGTCCGTGAGCCTATAGTCTGCCCCCTCTTTACTGCACACATAAGTGAAAGAATTTGTCACTAAGTGTGGTGACAAGGGTCTTGATGACACCAGGCAAAACATATTGAGATGCGTTTGTTTAGCAGGGGGATTGTCGAGTGCACAAAAGGAGGAGAACATCAAAGTATTCAACTCAGCGTCCAGTAGAGGATATTACTGAGGAGGACTTGGACAACATTGCCATCACTGTTAAAGACAAAATCTATGACAAAGTTCTAGTAAGTGGCTGCTGTATCCTTTAGAGTGTGAAACTGAAAGTCTCTTAGTAGTTCACTAAGCAGCTAGAAGCTGCTGCTTTCCTGAGGGTCTGGAGCTCAGCTTTATTCTATTACATAGGCATGACTTTGAAAGCATTGCCAGGCTTTTGCAGGCTTGCCTCTGCTGGTTGGAAGGCCTCACCACCTTTCTTGCCATAGAGCTATTAGATGGAATTTGCTGTAGCTGTGACTCATCACTGCAAAGGGTTGACAACCCTTTAATCTCTCATTCTCACTTAAAATAAACATGGTGGTTGTACCATTAAGTAATAGTGATGCCTGCTGCGCCTTGTACCCCCTGGAAATGGCATGTCTGTAAGGGCTGGGTAGTTTCCAGAGCTCCTCCATCCCTTCCTTTGCTGGATTTGGCTATTATTAATTGTCATAGAGATCTTAGGTGATCAGTTTACTGTGTATTTCATGCTTTGTTGAATTTGCAGAGGTGAATCACAAGGTTGTTCTCTCAATAGTTTTAGCTTTTTTTCTTTAGATGGAGGAAAGGAGCAGGACTGCAACGTGAGGTTCATATAGTTTGGGAGTCCCTGTGCAGCTGCCTCTAAAATCCCTAGCACCTTAATACAACTTAGAATTCTTAGTGAGATTTTTTTCATTGCTGAATTGGACTTTGGTTTGTTTGCAGTTTGTGCTTTGCTGTCAGCAGATTCGTTAGGAAAATTCATCATTTAAGGGGTCCTTTATCCATGCATGTTTCTCTTCCCAACTTCAGGGTAGTACCTGCCACCAGTGTCGACAAAAGACAATCGATACCAAGACAATCTGTCGCAACCAGGGCTGTGGAGGAGTAAGGGGGCAGTTCTGTGGACCATGTCTTCGAAACCGATATGGAGAAGATGTGAAGTCAGCACTGCTTGATCCAGTGAGTATGGAAAGCAAGCCTAGCCAGTAGTTTCATTAGTAAGCTGCAATGAGTGCTGTTAACGTGGTATGAAAAGCTTCTTGCTAGCAGAAGCTCTGTGCTGGAATTCAAGTAGAAGGTAGTAGGCCTGGGTTACAACCCACCCATCTTTGTGGTAAATCAGAGTGTTAACAAGGTTGGTTGGTTGGCTTGCTGATAGAGGCTCTGCAAACCTTGCCGTGCACACTCAGGCAGTGGAGAAGCTGTTATTTGTGTGTGGCTGAGCAATGGGAAGGTAAATACCACCTTACTCATGCCTTGCACTCCCCATCCCCTCCCCCTGCAACATTTTATCTTTGCAGGCCTGGATCTGTCCTCCTTGTCGTGGGGTGTGCAACTGCAGCTACTGCCGCCGGCGGGACGGGCGCTGTGCCACAGGCATGCTCATCCACTTGGCCAAGTTCTACGGCTATGACAATGTTAAGGAGTACCTGGAAAGGTAAGGGCTGTGCCTGTGGTCATTCTTCCTTACACTTGTAGTACTTTTATATAATACTTGACTTCTGTGCCTTGGGGCAGATCCTGGGCTATGCAGAAGAAGGTTCCTGGAGTTCAGATTTTTCCTAAACTGAAATGAGCTTCATTATAGTGAGTCATATTGTCCATGTAAAAAAAAAAATAATTCATCTGTTTAAGAAACTGAAATGCTTTTGCCTGTCTTGAAATCCATATTGATTGCTTGAAGAATATGGAAGTGCTGGTTTTGGAAGGTGGCCGTCTTCAGGATTGGAAATTGTCTGTTTCTGGGAAAGCTGTTTCCTAGAAAGCACTAATGCTACTTTCTCACCTGTCTTCTAGTTTACAAAAGCAACTGGCGGATGACAATTGAGAAGACAGAACTCAAGCTCTGCCTGCCACTGGTTCATATGTTGATAAATGTTGACTTCAAAAGGTTATTTACTATATTTTATATAAGATAGAATTGTAGAGTATAGTATATGCATTCTGCATTGGGAACTTTTTAATTGCTGTGGTCTTATGCAAAAGGTCTCTCAGGAAAATGTTATGGTAGAGAAATCTACATGCACAGGCCAATAAGTGGAATGGCACTCTTGAACCTTCAGTGGGTAATTTTTAGTGGAGCTACACAACCACAGGATGGAGAACTTGTTCAATTTGAGCAATATTTGTATTTATATAATTATGCAAGTTTGCAGAAAGAGTGTTTGACAACTACCTGTAAAGCATACTCTGCCTTTAAAGGAACAAAAACTTGTGTGACAGTTGGACCACAAAGATTCAGTTTCCCAGCCCTTGCTTTCTGAATCTATTCCTCCACCTCTGGTTTATGCAACTTGTCCCTGCAAAGAAGGGAAGGGTACTTTTATCTGAATGCTATTATATTCCAGCCAAAGCTGATGCAATCTACCACTGGGAGAATGATTGTTTTTAATTCCAAAGTGCAATTAGTCACTGAAACACGAAAGTGGAAGAGTGTTTTATAAAAAAACAGAACTTCAACCATCATCCCAGTGACGAAAAAGAATTGCTCACTGTAGCACATCGTGTGATGCACTCGCTGCCTCAACCAGCTGTCTTAGTTGGCTGTCATAACTGGTTAAATGGTTAAAATCACAAAGTTCAGGTTTTGGTTTTTTTAATGTATGGTTTATATTTAGATGTTTTTTTTCATATGTACAAGAAGGCTTTCAAAGAACTTTGTTTTTAAATGCAACGCTTGTATTCCAGTATGTTTGTTAAAATTCTTGTAAGATACACATTTCTTTTTATGTAGAGAGAATAAAGAATAATCCAGAGGAGTGTTTTGTGAGTCAGACTACACCCAGATGCTGATGTTTCCCGTTTACTTCCCTGCAGCTGTTGTAATGAAGATCAGTAAGGTGGAGAAACAAACACAATACTGACGGATGAGGAAATACAAACATAGAGCACATAAGTAGTAAGGGCTCTGGTTTTGTGAGGCAAATCTCTTTTTCAGAGCTAGAACAATATTTATCTCCTCCTGCTTTAACTACAAAACAGATTGAGAAAATGGCACATACCACTGAAAACTTAGTATACTAAATTGCCAAGAGTAAAGCTACTCCTGCCAGAATCCGTTTTGATGGATTCTCGTTGCTTTTCAGATTAAGTCCAAACATGTTTGCCCTCTGCTTTTGGTTTTATGTACTGGACAGTCATAAATGTTCTTAGCTTCCTTTTGATCCGCTGCAGGAGCCCTTTCAAAATTGCTGTCATCAATTCCTTGAGCAAGGTTTCACTATGCTCCCCACCTGCATGTCCCACCTGGTACCTGCCATAAACTTTTACCATGGTTTACATGGTGCTCTGCAGTGCAAGGCCAGAATAATTTGAGTCTAAAGAGTTGCATATGGCTAAGCAGTCAAAGCTACATTTGAATGTAGAGATTCAGTGTTGACTGTTGTTGGTGTGGTGTGTGTCATGTCCTTGTGTGAATGTGGAGAAGAGTGCATAGCCTGGGCTGGACTTATGATTTCATCAACATACCCTTGTATTGAAAGCAAGAACTGGAAAAATATAGCTGGGACTTTGGTTATACCTGTGACTAAATGTGCCTGTTACAGTCAAATGCTCAGATTTTGTCCTAATTGTCCACTATATACAGAATCACAGAATTAACCAGATTGGAAAAGAACTTCGAGATCATTGAGTCCAACCTATCATGTAACCCTTCTAATTAACTAAATCATGGCACCAAGTGCCTCATCCAGCCTCCTCTTAAACACCTCCAGGGATGGTGACTCTACCAGCTCTCTGGGCAGCTCGTTCCAATGGGCAATCTCTCTTTCTGTGAAGAGCTTCTTCCTAACATCCAACCTGAACCTGCCTTGGCTCAGTTTGAGACTGTGTCCTCTTGTTATGTCACTGGGTGCCAGGGTGAAGAGACCAACCCCTGCCTGGCTACAACCTTCTTTCAGGTAGCAGTAGAGAGCAATAAGGTCTACCCTGAGCCTCCTCCAAGCTGATTTAATGGTCAGATAGTCCAAGAGGTGGAGAACTACACTGGAGTATTTAGCGTATGTTGGTACAGTGAGATATCGAACATACTTCAGCATAGTTAAAACATGAATTCCATGCAGCTCAAGGGCTGTGCACTTTCTGAAAGCTGTGAAAGCTTAGTTTGTGTTCTTCTGACATAAATTAGCGTATAAAATGTTGCTGATGCTTGTGAATTTTAGAATCGTGTTATTTAGCAACAGGAAAGTTTATATTTGTATACACCAACACAAGCACAAAAACCACATCTCACAAGATGCCTTGATTCCTCCTCTGAACATGAGGAAGGTATGAATTGTGTCACTCTTTGAGTGACAGTTACTTAAAAAAAACCCAACAAACCACTCCTCTGAAAAATTAAGGCTGCCATTTGAAAAGGACAGCAGTCAGATGATGTGCTAAGCATTGTTCCAGTCCCCTCTACTTTAGCTTTCCCCTTGGGACTTACCTGCAGTATTAGCAACTCCCTTCTGAGACAGTTATTTTTATTATATTCAGGTCTGGTGAAGAGTAGTTAATGATGCTGTTTCTCTAATTGCCTCTTGGAGTCACTCACCTTTCCTCTAATTAGCTGTAACTTAGGTGACAGCCTTTCTAAGTTTAAACTAAAATCTCATTTTGGCTGTGGGCCTGAACTGTCGTTCCTAAAGTAGCTGCTTCAGTTTCAGGCAAATACAATCCTAAAAGAGCAAGGTACATTGTTTGTCCTCTGAAAGTTGTTGAAAGAGGAGTTGAGGCTCAAAAGATGAATAGAGTTTCTACTTAGGGACATCCTACAACCATATTAAAACTAATGCAATGATTGACTGCTTGTCAGCCATTAGGTAAGGCTGAACAAAACAGGAGGTGACACCGCTGCTGGCAGCACAAGGTCCTGTATCCAGATGCAAGTTCCCTGTACCACATGAGCAGATCAGTAGCCCTACAAGAGAAGCTGCTGTAGCTTGTGCCTTAACCTATATATATGTATTTTATTAGACAAAACAAATTTCAGACTTCAAGTGTAAGAATCCTTTTGTCTACAGAGAAAGTGAAGTGACCAGATTTTTAGTGGAATTATTTCCTTCCCTGATACAGGTATGTCTGAAACCAGGTATAGAAGACAGTCAGCACGAGACAGTCTGCTGGCAGCAGAGAATAGGAGTATGCTTAATCCTGTAAAATGTTGTCTTGGGGAGAATCATAGAATGGTTTAGATTGGAAGTGACCTCAAAGCTCATCCAGTTCTAACCCTCCCATCATAGGCAGGGACACCTCCCACTACAACAGGTTGCTCAAGATCTCATCCAACCTGACCTTGAACACTTCTGCCTTGACAAAGTTGCAGAAATGTGTCTGGAGCCTAGGAAGATGACATCTCTGCATTCTGGTGCAGTGGTTACCACACTTGTTTATAGCACAGTTACTGTTTGAACACTTTTCTGGTGGTCCCATTTTCTGCAGTATTGCAATACTGTTGCTGCTTCCTTCACGGGGATGCCCTGAGTTTATTTTAAGGACTGTCACTAGCAAGTCAAGCGTATTTTTAAGTACTGCATATCTGCAACCCCTTGGCAGATAAGCGGGGCTTATGATACCATTCTGCAGATAGAAGTCTGAGACACACAGCACACCTGTGGGAGGAGTCCCCACTCATCTAAGCTTCTCCATCCCTGTACACAAGTCAGCATCTTAATTCTATTTAGTGCATTGTTAATTAGGAGGTTTGGACACTGCACACATCATAACCTTAAAGAGGACACCAGGAGAGATAGGTAAATGAGATAGGTGAGCAAAGTGTGGGAATGGGATAGCACATGCCAGTGTATGAACAACCCTACCTTGTCAGAAGCAGTGATCCCACTCTCCTTTCCACAGGAACAGTTGTCAGTTAGGATCTGTGTGATGTCCCTTCCTTTCCCTTCTGCCTGGGAGCTGCAAGAGAAAAATTAAACCAAGCTACTTAATTGCACATCACCAAATGTAGGAGTCTCAGATTTTGCACTGCTGCTTTGGCCTCAGCTAGACAGTCACTGGGGATAATTTTCACAGTAGAAAAAAACAGAGGTCTCAATGAGCTCAGTATTGAACCAGATACTTGTGCTGTTCCTATAGAATAGGCAGGGCCTACCCCTGTCAAGTTATTAAAGATGAGAATGAGAACTTTGGTGAGCTGTACTCTTGGTGGACTGCCCTCCTCCTGCTGACAGAACAGAATAAAAAAAAATAAATTAATTTCCCATCTCCCTGAGCTTCTGCACTGTAAGGACTTTACTGGACTCAGTTTCTCTGAACCTTATTGCCATGGAGGTGTTTGGGATTTAAACCAGACTTTACAAGTTGCTTTTGCTGAGAAGTATTTCAGGCTGCAAGCGGTACTTTTCACAGGAGCTATTTCTTTCTAATGCAGGGCCCACTCCACAAAAAACACAATAAAACTTAACGGCCTTTGGCATTTAGAACAGTCAATAACCAGCTGCTGCTCAAAATAACACCAATAAGCACTTAGAGCTGAAGTAATTTTGGTTCTGCAATCAGACATTTAGCTGCACCTGAACCCGCACTGCTACTCTCAACCACAATAAGCCGTGTCTTAAGTTGCCACTTTGAAGCAGTGCTGAGGCTCTGCACAAAGCCCTCCTGTTCACCTCCAGCAGATCAGTTCTGCCAGGCAATCTGTGCTTACCAGACTCTCTGCTGGCACTTAAACTGGGCTTCACTGTATTCCTGGGAGTCATGCACACAGAGAGAGGCTGTGAGCTACCGTGGTTCACAGCAGGAACTCGCTGCCCCCTGTGTCCCTACCACATAGCCCAGGTGAGCAAAGCTGGGGGGGTGATGTTTTATTCTAATGCACCTTCTGGCTAGAAGATCTCACAGGTAACAGAGATGGTAACCTCCCCATCAAACACAAAGCACCATCAGAGCGGAGGGGGCGGTGCCAGTCTGTTTGCATTCATTTGGCTGCCAGTCAGTGAATGATTTTCTGTTTCTGCTGGTAATTTGGGGCCCTAACATCTTCCAATTATGACCAAAAGCGTACAGCAAATACCAGTGGATCCACGCTCCGGGTTGGGTCCCTAAACTTTCCAAAGGCCATACAAATAGCAGTGATTCTGCTCAGGTTTCACCACCTATACTTATTTTACAATTATTTGAATGAAAGTTCAGGCTTGTGAAGGTTAATGGACTGCCTAAACTGGAAGCAGTAATTCTTTACTTATCCATAGGCTAGAAGCAGAGCTGGAGCTGGCAGGATGAGCTTCTCACCATGCCCCTGTGACCTCAGCTGTCATTTGGAGAAATCAGCCTGCACTGAGGTCAGGAGTACACTGGTGTTTAGCCTTTCCATCTCCATGGCAACTTAGTCTTGGCCATCTTCTTCTGAGCAGTTACTTCCAATTGCCTTCATCTGACTGTGGCTCTTTGACATATGAAAACCCACTTGCTGGGGACTGCAGAGACACCAGCAAGCTCCTCTCACTCAACAACCAAAAGGCAGCTTCCACTGCACTGCCAAGGATGAGCAGTGCACCTCCCACAAGTTAGCTGGGCTTGGCAAATAGCCTGCTCACACATACACTGCCAATGGTTTTCTCCCAGTTTTATGCTGTTTTTAATTTGGACCATGAAAAATACCAAGTCTGGAAGAAGGCACTTAAAAGTTCTCTTGGCTGGTTTTAGCACATTGTGTACAATCAGGTCTCTAAAGATCAGCATCTTAGGAGAAGCTTCCAGTTGGTTTGGGGCTTTAAAGTCTGTATGTATATACATACACACTCCTATATATACCTAAGTATTTTGTACAGATGTGTGTGTACAGATGTACATGCAAATAGATGAAAGCAGTTTCTGTGCAAAGCTTTTTTGGAACTAAAATTAATGCACTGTTTTACTTTTGTATCCTCAACAGTTCTAAATTTCGCTTCTGATTAGAAGCCACTTAGGCAATCTTGCACTTTGGATGCATACACTGCTGCCCAGGACCAAAACTCAACAATTGCATTTGAATAATTCAATATATATCAAGTATTAATCATGGAATCACAGTATCACAGAATTACTAAAGCTGAAATAGACCTATGAGATCATCAAGTCCAGCCTATGACCTAACACCACAACATCAACTAGACCACGTCACTAAATGCCACATCCAATCTTTCCTTAAACACCTCCAGGTGACCTTTGAGATCATCCAGTCCAACCTATCACCTAATGCCTTTGAGTTAACTAAACCATGGCACTAAGTGCTGGATAAAACAGGCCAGCTTTCTAAAGACAAACCAATGCTGCTCAAAATAAACGCTATGAAGAGAAACAAAAGAAATCCAACTTCCTTTCAGAGAGCTTCCTGGTTATACACTTGCATCGCTGGTTCTGTGTGTTAAGCAAAGAACTGCATTGAGACACAGAGTTCTACTTTTTGGTTTTTTTTTTTAAATCCAGTGAGAGGTACCTATAAATACCTGAGTAAAAATATCGAGTGTGTGCCGAAAATTCAGTAAGGGTGTACAGTGCATGATCTGAGCTTTGTGTCCTGTGTTGCACCTTATCCCTTCTAAAATGCTTTTAAGAGAAAAGTGCATTTTCAAAACACCGCATGACACGAGAGAACACAACTCATTAACAAGTGCATGTATTTCCCCATACCAGTCTTTAAAAACATAATCCTCATGAGTGACAGAAAGGTAACCTACTGTGCCTTTCATGGAGGAGAAATAAAAAAAACCTTGTATCTGATTGCAGTCTTTTGTATCTCCTCACTGGGAAGCGTTCTGTGCCTGAAATTCTGCGTGATTGGAATTTGGGATGTATTCAAGAACTTTGGTGAAAATTGAATTAATATTAATCCCATTACTACCACCTCACGTAGGCAGCATGGTTATTATTGTAGAACTCTACTCAGAATGCCTCTATTATAGCACACAATGAACAGTGGCAGCAGATTTTATTCAAGCAACTACTGTCCCTCCTGTTTTGTTTTTTTTGTTTTTATTTTTTAAATTTGGCTTCTCAGAGTTTGAAGCTTCTTTCTGCTACCCTTTGGTTTGCAAAATATGCCAGTTTGTGATGAAGCCTTTCCAGATGGGAACTTCTGCCACCTTGGGGGCAATATTTGCCTCCCAACAGTTCAAGTGAAAACTTAATTACAGGCTTTAACTATTGCATGATGTGGTAGAACAGAGTAAGTTAAATAGCTGCAGCTATTCTAGCCTGCTTGGTACAAGTTTATTTCAGTTTGACTACACGGAACTCTAATCCATCTTTCTTTTAAACTGGTTTGAAGTGAATTTAAAAAAAAAAAAGGGAGAAAACAAAAAGAAATAAAAATAAATTTTAAAAAGGGAGAAAGAAAAAAAGAGGGGCAAAT
>VWZI01018852.1:593191-629285 GCA_013396835.1 Psilopogon haemacephalus
TTGAAAAAGGGAGAAATTTTTTTAGAAGTGGGAGAAATTTTAAAAGAATTTTTTTTTAAAGGGAGAATTTTTTTTTTAGAGGAATTTTTTTAAAAGGGAGAAATAAAAAAATAAAAGAGGGAGAAATAAAAAAAGAGAGAGCAAAAGGCCAATGGAACATAATATGCATTGCTGCATGGTGGTGATGAGAATCCTGAATGAAAGAGCCCCTGTGAAAAATGTCAACAACTCGGATTTCGAATGAAACATTCTTGCATTTAGACTAAACCTGCTTTTCTCTTTGTTGGCAATAGAAATGTATTTTACTGTCTTTCTAATTTCATATATCTATCTCAAGAAGTGGCTTTTGCCTTGGTGTTTTAGAAGAGTATATCAATATTTTAACTCGGTGCAAGCTCATTCAGCTGCACACTTCCAGGACATTGATTACACTGGGATAAGCAAAGCTTGGGCTAGAAAAGGGACATTTTTTTGCTAGTGTGAGAAAACTGAGGGGTTTGCATTGGAAATATTTTGGGCTGTCAGGCTTGCATAATTGCCATTGTACTCTAGAATTTTGCACTCAAAAAAAGACTGAGCCATTGGTCAAATGAATGGATGTGGTGAGGATGGAACCCACATCCCCCCCAAAACTCCAAACAACAATTCCATGTATAGAGATGAGGAGATGGAGGGAAGCGTGGGACAACGAGACAGAATAAGGCATCCTGCACTTCACCTAAGGAAACTTGAATTAGCAGAGATTAGTGTGCTGGAGTTTGCCTTAGCAAAAGGATAAATGGTGTAAGTCAAACTGAAATGCAAGATTAAGTATTCAGAGGGAAGCACCATAAACTGGTGCAAGTGATGATGGAGTCAAGGCAATTTGCACTAGCTGATGGGCCAGCTCAAGCTTCTCAATTCATGCTTTCTGATTAATCCCTAATTGTCTTCAAGTTGTCCCCAACAAATAGTCAACTGATGTGTATATATATATATATATATATATAGACACATATATATATAAGAGAGAGAGATGAAGATATAGATATAGATGTAAATAGATGTAAATAGAGGTAGAGATATATACATGTACATACATATAGAATCATAGAATCAGTCAGGGTNATATATACACAAAATCATGTTTTAAAAACTATTATCTCTTGTCTCTCTCCAGTATCTATGTTTAAAAGGTTCTTATAAAGCCACAGGGTAATGAATCACTAATAGAATGAACAGAACCAATAAGCAATATTACCAAGAGGAGAGAAGAAATAACTCCTGCTCTTACAGACCCTTCTAGTCCTCCCTCTCATTAATTAGAAAAATTAATTATCCAGCTTATGAATTATGGTTTGAGAAGAACAGAGCTTAAAGCAGCAAGATTTATTAGCAAAGAAAACTAAGGGTTGGAATAATCTGGTTTTATAGACTTGTTTTCTAAATGGGAAGTGTTATTAAATCATCACTATAAAATTAAGCAATTATTTCACTATGACACCAAGTACCACAGAAAAGGAAAACAGTTTCATGTCCTATTAGCTAAATAAAGGTCAGGAGGAGTAAAAAGAAAAGGAAAAAAAAAAAAAGAAAAAGGAAAATTAATTTGACAGAATCACAGAATTAACCACGTTGGAAAAGACCTTTGAGATCATCGAGTCCAACCTAGCATCTAACCCTTCTAATTAACTAAACCATGGCACTAAATGTCTCATGCAGCCTCCTCTTAAACACCTCCAGGGATGGTGACTGCACCACCTCCCCGGGCAGCCCCTTCCAATGCCAATCACTCTTGCTGTGAAGAACTTCTTCCTAGCATCCAGCCTAAACCTGCCCTGGCGCAGTTTGAGGCTGTGTCCTCTTGTTCTGTCCCTGGTTGCCTGGGAGAAGAGACCAACCTCCACCTACCCACGACCTCCTTTCAGGTAGTTGTAGAGAGCAATAAAGTCTCCCTGAGCCTCATTTTTTCTAGGCTGCACACCCCCAGCTCCCTCAGCCTCTCCTCACAGGGCTGTGCTCCAGGTCCCTCACCAGCCTTGCTGCCCTTCTCTGGACATTTTCAAGCACCTCAACATCTTTCTTACATGGAGGGGCCCAGAACTGGACACAGTACTCAAGATGTGGCCTGACCAGTGCTAAGTACAGAGGTAGAAGGACTTTGCTGGTCCTGCTGGTCACACTATTCCTGATACAGGCCAGATGCCATTGGACTGGTTGGCCACCTGGGCACACTGCTGGGTCACCTTCAGCTGCTGTCCACCAGAACCCCCAGATCACTTTGCCTAGCTGCTTTCCAGCCACTCTGTACCCAGCCTGTAGCACTGCTTGGTTTGTTGTGGCCAAAGTGCAAAATGTGGCACCTGGGCTTGTTAAAACTCCCGTTGTTGGACTATGCCCATCTGTGCAGCCTGTCCAGGTCCCTCTGCAGAGCCCTTCTGCCCTCTAACAGATCCACACATGCTCCCAACTTGGTGTCATCTGCACACTTACTAATGGTAGACTCAAGCCCCTCATCCAGATCATCAGTGAAGATATTAAACAGGCCTGGGCCCAGCACTGACCTCTGGGGCACACCACTAGTGAGAGCTGCCACCTGGATGTGGCACGGTTCACCACCACTCTCTGTGCCTGGCTGTCCAGACAGTTCTTAACCGGTCACTGAGTGCCCCTGTCCAAGGCATGGGCTGCCAGCTTGGCCAGGAGTTTGCTATGGCAGTGTCAAAGGCTTTGCTGAAATCCAGATAGGCTACGTCCACAGCCTTCCACATGTCCACCAGGTGGGTCACCTGGTCATAAAAAAGAGATCAGGTTGGTCAAGCAGGACCTGCCCCTCCTAAATCCAAGCTGGCTGGGTCTGGCCATCCCATAGGTGCACTTTTATTGCTCTCAGGATGATCTGTTCCATTTTTCACTTCTAAGAGTAATATGGAGAAAACCTCAAGGGGTGACATTTCCCTCTCTTTATAAATATCTCTTACATTTCTTTAAATTACTAAAAGGGGCAGATCTATTCAGTGCTATCCTATATGGTTCAGTAAATAATAATTACTACTTCTAGTTAAGCTTTTCATGTACAGAACTTATACAAATGACCTCAGCTGAGTATTTAAACTATACAAGTGTGAAATATGCTGTAGCTCTGAAATAAAATCACTCATCTACCCTTAACTTTGACTCAAGGGGAACATTACTGAGAAAGTCACAACAAGGTGGCATCCTTAATACATAATAATGACACATGCAGGAAATGCACCATTATTTATACATGTGACGTGCTGTAAATTGCTTCCATCATCAGAACTAATTGTAGTGATTATTAATGCAGTGTTATGAACTGTCAGAATTGCTGTATGTAATTACATTTGTGCAAATGCTTCATTACCTGCCTAATGAATTTGGCATATATGCACATGTAAACCACTGTTTTTGTTAACATAATGAAGGGCATTTTTTTCCCCCCCCAGCTACTGATGTGGAACTGCTTTGACCTATATTACAAAGTTCAAGCATCCACTGCCTGTAAAAAGAAACCCCACAGCCCCCTTGCCTTTGATCTGATTTATGTTCATGCTCAGCAACAGCATCATACGATGCCAGCTACTTAAATAACAGCTTCAGAGGAAAGAATGGTGCCCTCCCCCTCCCCTTATTCAGTAGAAACAGCTGATCGAGCTGAAACGACCTTGAGGTGTGGTTACCTGACCACTACTTCTCACCTTCGTATAGGTCTCTAAATAGTTGCAGAGGGCAGGGATGCAGCAAGTGAGATCTCCAGCGCTGAATGGGTGTCTTCCATTCCAGCCCCGAGGGCCAAACTTCAGTCTCCCAGCAACGTGAGTGTGAAAATAGCACAGAGGGGAAAAAAAAGGGATGCTTTTAGATTCCCCTTCTCTGGTACAGACTCCACGGATATCCTGTCAAAGGGAAAAAAAATAAAAAAGGAATATATTCATCCAGTTGCCAACCAGCAGTGCCTGTTCCAGCTGCCGGAAGGGAGCTGGAAGGAGAGGGCGAAGAAGGTTTCTTAGTGATCAGTGGCTATTAGGCAGTATGTCTTGCAGTAATTCCTCAGCTTTTTCCTTCACAGCATCCCTATGCTAAGAGGAAAGAGCACACGAGCATCACTGATTCACTCATGTGAAGTCTGCTGAAGAATTCTTCCAGTTGCACTGTGAGGAAGGGGTCAGTTTGTGTGTGTTTGCACAGCACCCAGCACACCAAGGCCCCTCACTAACCCCAAGCTGGTTTTAGTTCAGCCAGCAGACAAGACTGAGTCGACTCTTAGAATCATAGAATGGTCTAGGTTGGAAGAGACCTCAAAGATCACCCAGTTTCAAACCCCCTGTGCCATAGGCAGGGACACCTCCCACTAGAACAGGTTGCTCAAAGCCTCGTCCAACCTGGCCTTGAACACTTCCATGGATGGAGCAGCCACAACCTCCCTCGGCAACCTGTGCCGGTGTCTCACCACCCTCACTGTGAAGAACTTCCTCCTAAAATCCCGTTTAAATCTCCCCTCTGCCAGTTTAAACACATTACTCCTCGTTCTGTCATTACAAGACCTTGTAAATAGTCCCTCCTCAGCCTTCCTGTAGGGCACCTTCAGAGGCTACTATAAGGTCTCCTTGAAGCCTTCTCCTCTCCAGGCTGCAGATCCCCAACGCTCATAGCCTGTTCTCATAGCAGAGCTGCTGCAGTCCTCTGAGCATCTTGGTGGCCTCCTCTGGACTGTCTCCAACAGTTCCATGTCCTTCTTTTGCTGGGGACTCCAGAACTGCACGCAGTACTCCAGGTGGGGTCTCACAAGAGCAGAGCAGTCCATCTCCTCATCTGTTGTAGGCAACCTGGTTGACAGCAAAATGTTGCTGAGGTGAAAAAAAAGCCCAAAAGCGGAGAGAATCAACCCATCCCTATGACCTTCTTGGTCTGGAATATCCATTTCTTGTTCAGCTCCAGGACAGAAGGGTTGTTACAAATATTCATTGGCTATTTATTATGAAATGGTGGAAGGGAAGTCCCTTCCTTCAGCAGCATGAACAATTGCTGTGCTCCTGTCTGCTTATTGTGCTGGGAACTGCAGCTTGCAAGGGAACTGCACAGATCTCTGTCCGTGGCAGAGTGGGTTCTTGGACCTCACAATGCTGCCAAAGCTGTGGCTGCTATCTCAGAAGAGAAGTACTCCAGGGCTAATTATGCAGCTTCCCAAGGGGCAGTCAAAGCCATTTCATTAAAGTCTCTATTATGGACCACTGAACAGAGCAGGAGCTCTTAATTATGTGGGGTAAGCATAAGCCTTAGGGCAGTTTTGCCTGCCCACCAGAGGCTTTCTCTTCCGTCTCTCCTTTTCCTCTTGGGAAGGTAAGGACAGTGTTCAGCAGAACATGACACAGACTATTAACACAATATTTATCCAGTGAAAATTAAAAGCTCAAAGGAACAAGATTATTAGCTGGTTAAAACTTCTGCTGTAATCCACTGGCGTATTTTGCTTGTGTGCTGGGATTATCTTTCCAACTGAGGAGACAGTCACCATCAGAGGGGCTCTTATGGCCACTTCTGGCAGCTGTCTTGAGTGCCTCCTCTGCAACCATCTCCTGCTTTTTTTCTAGACATATGCTGTGAAGTCTTCCAGAGTCAATAGTGAACCCAAGCTTTTTTTTTTTTTTTTTTTCCCTTTTGCCTGTAAAAGAAATAATTGGGGAAGGAAGGGTGAGCAACAGGGGCAGGGAGGAGGTAGGAAAATTAGCGGAGCAGAAAGGAAGAAGAATGATAATGCCCCCATTAATTTCACTATCACTTGTGCAATGCATATTACTTCTTCTGAAGCACTTCACTAAACCCTTACAATTTCAACAAGCCAAATTGCGAGCTCTCAACGGTGGCCTTATTGCTGGTATTAGAAAAAGCCTGCAGAAATCTGTTCCCTTGGTTTTAAGATAATGAACCTTTTGACATTTTGATAGATGCTCAGCATTGTTACCGAGCTTTAGAAACTCTTACAGGGGGTACAGAGCAATTCCCTTTTGAAAAAAGGGAGCAACATGTGGTAGATATCACATCAGTTTTTTAACTGATTGGTTCAGTGGGTAAATGCACAAGCCTCTCACCTTGTGAGGCCTGAGTTTAAATTGAGCACAGTGAGGTCACAGCTGTATTAACCTGGTATTCCCACTATTGTCTGTGGGGAATAGTAATCCTAAGTATAAAGCCACAGAACCCTATACAATTGAATATAGTTTGTATAATGACCATTATTTAGTCACAGGGGGCACGAGATTACATGAGCATGGAGAAAATTGCCCTCTGGCCCTCATCTAGTCAAAAGGTAGAAAACAGTACAAAGGAAACCTGCATTATGCCAAGCAGAGGAATGCTTGGTCTAAAAATTTCCTCGTACTGTAGTGCTTATGGCCTCACACTTCTCATCCACCCCATTTACCATGAATATGGTGGGGGTGGAAGAAACTTTAGAACTTATATTTCCTGCTGAAAAGAACTGTGCCCAACTTTCCCACAGTAATGAATACTCCATCACAGTGGCAGATGATTCCAGAAGGCTTTGTTCTATTCAGTAAAAATACACCCATAAGCTTATGTGTGTATGGGGACACACACCCAATTGTGCAACCATATGCCAATTTACCTACTTTTCTAGCCCTGCATACTCCATTTGACTTTGAACTCAATTTTCTCAATTTTTCTTTTCTTTAACAAGAAGACAGTTGAATGAAATAAGAGATTACATAGTGTCTCAATATCTTCAAGTGGGTCTACTCCTGGAGACAGAACAAAAACACAGGAGTGGCTGGACTGTTCCCTTCATAAAATTTTGTTAAGTCCATCCTTGTGCTTTCCACATATCTTGAACAAAGCTTTTCTTAGCTTTGCTATGATACCTTATATTATTTCTCCTTTCTGATATAAATACATCTCATTCTCTATTAAAAGTCCTTTATCTTTCCATCTAAAAATCTATTTAATGAATCAGCTTATTGTACCCTTTGTTCTGGTTTCTGCCTACTCTGTAATTGTGATTGAGCTTAGTTTTTACTTGCCGTACAGATTTCCGTTCTTCCTGATCCATCCCAGAACCACAACTACAAAGAAAGACAAAAGTTAAGCAACACAGTGCTACAAACCTAGGTCATGTGCATAAATCTATCTGCACCATGATGCAGAGAATCATCACCAGTTTTTCTTCCCTCCTTTTTTCTCCCTTCTCTAGTTTAATTTCCACCTGTGTTAACCACCAGCTCTGTGAGCTGCTCCTGACCAGCCCTTTTGGAGCAAGCTCTTCAGGGCAGAACCTACCACCCTGTTAAACTAAGCCCTGATATTTTCTAGGGCATAGAGACACTGAAGTTAAAAGGAAAACTAACAGTCCAAAGGAGATATGGATTATTTACTGAATTCTTATTCTATATGCAACATTAATTTCAACCCTAATGAGGCAACCACAAGAAGCTAACTCATGCTATTTATCCTCAGCATAGCTACATGAAGTCATTGCAGAATTTTAAACTAGAGGAATTACATAAAAGCATCTTTGGAAATTCTACAATTATTATTGATACTGAAGCAGCAGTCACATTGTGTGAGAAACTGCACTGCCACAAGGTTTGGACAGAGGCATTGCCTTTCTAGTGAAGAAACAGCAAAGCTGTGCACATCAGCATCACTGACCTGAAATTTTTTCCTGGTCTGAAAAGCTGTTTAGGCCAAGAAAACGAGCTTTCCATTTTCAAAAAGTCCATGGCTTGTGAAAAGAAAGATTGGATATGTGCAGGCTCCTAAGGAAAGACTTCTAAGCAGCCTAAAAGCCAAGAGGCTTTAGAGGAGACTCTCAGCAAGCCAAGGATGAGGGCTGCAAATGGCAGTTCTCTTCTGCTTCTTTATCTCTCTTAGCAGGAAGAACCTCTCACTTAAGCAAGCTAGTAATTTGGCAGTGCATGATCTCCCTTCCTCATAGCATTAGATCTTTTGGTAGATTTGCCACAGAGAATTTTTTATACAGATTCTCTCAAAACCCAAAAGAGAGGTTGGGGCAAGGAGGAGGCAGCCTGTTCTCCTTGATGGCAAGCAACAGGACCAGATGAAATGGTTACAAGCTGCACCACAAGAAGTTCAGGCTGGATATTAGGAAATATTTCTTCTGAGAGGGTTATCAAACATTAGAATGGTCTGCCCAAGGCAGTGGTGGAGTTGCCATCCCTGGAGGTGTTTAAGCAGTGTGTGGACCTGGTGCTTGTGGCCATGGTTTAGTGTTGACCCTTCAATGCTGGGTCAAGGGTTGCACCGGAGGATCTTTGAGGTGTCTTCCAACTGGATGTATTTTGTGATTCTCTGAAAACTCTTCCTACCTGACCCTGTGGGATAGCTTAACACAAGAAAGACAAACTTTGGAAGCAGTCAGTAAACACCATCAGAACGGAGAGGGCTGACAGAGACCCACACAAAGGTACCATGTATGGTTCAGCAGGGTTGTGTTCTCCTTTCTCAGACACATAGACCTGCAAATGTAGATATGCATTACAAGTAATAACTAAGGTATCACCCGTGGACCAGAACTTGATCTCTCCCTTAGCTTCCTTCCTCCTCAGAGTACACCAGAGGACTGTGGTCTTGCCACAGACAGCAAGTGGTAATTTGTGTGGAGGCTAAGAAAACTATCAACATTGGAAGGCTGTAGAACCTCCCTTCAGCAGCAAGTGCTGTGGTAAAGCATGGTGGTAGTCTGCTCTGCTGGACTGACCTTAGAGTGAAATAGCTGGGCTAGTCATATGTGAAGCTCTCCAACAGAATTTGAGCCTCACGCCAAAAGGCCTTAGGTACAGGTGCCATAAGCACACAGCCCCACGTGGAACAATATGCAGATGCAGTGGGAAATGGCCAGCTGTTTCCAGGCTGTGTTCCCAACTATATGGCTTTCACTCTTCGAGGGGTAATTAAGCTCTCTGACAGTTTGCCCTTGCATGAAGCTGCAGTACCTCAAAGAAGTATAGCAAATCTTTGCAGGTGGGGTTAATAAATTACATGAGACAAGGGGAAAGACACTCTAGAGAAGCAGGAAGTGTTCATATTATTCATTTCACACTCCTAATTATTTTATTTTCTTTTTTTTCTTTTTTTTTTAGATCATAGATCACAGCCTGCTCAAAGTCTTCCATAACCAGCTATAAGAGTATTTCTTTCTGTACGCTGCTATACATTAGTGTGACTGCAGCAGCCACAGGATGCAACTTTGCAGGAATAAATTATGATTTATTAACCAAGTGGCCCAGGTCCTAACAGTGCTATCATATCATCTTATGAACTGGCATGAAATTTTATTCACTCTTATTGGCTGAAGATCGCTGATGGATGAAGCACTGCAGAGCACTTTAATCCTGTGCTGTAAATTAAATGCAATGCCCAGAGTAAACCAAGCGCTAGAGAGAAGTGTGGGAACATAAGCACAGTAAATTTAATTTCTAGCAGAGCTTTAGGTCAAGCCCAGCCCTCTGTGAGAATGGAGTTGAGCAAATCAGTGGTTGTACTTTCTACACTTTGTAAAATCTTACTGGTATGTGGGTTACTAACAGTTACTGTGCAGCAGATTCAAACAGGCATATTAACACTAGCCTTAAAAATCTCAGAAGAGGCAATGAACAGATCAAAAGATAGGTTCTTACCTTATGTTCTTCTGAATCTGACCTTCCAGCCCATCCTTGGTGACAGTGGTCTGAGGCTGCAGTTCTGGCTTGTAGTGAGGGCTAGCCAGTTTACTGTGAAGGATGAGATGAAAATTCTCTTGGGATTCACATTCTTTGCCTTCAGTCTTGATATATCTGGAAAGGAATTAAATGAACCATAATAGGGATCTCACTGAATTAAAAAACAAACAAGCATACACACACACACTCCCCCAACAAACAACAAAGCCCTCTACAATATACATATCTTAGCTTGCAGAAGATGTGTACTGCATGACCTTGTCAACATTGGAAATGGATATAAACCAAACTTCAGGTACAGCCATCTTAAGAAACAAAATGATGGCGATTGAACACACCACAACTACATGAAGAAGGCATAGAACATTTCTTCATTAGCATAGTTTCATTTGCATATACAGCAGACACCAATAGACTATTCACTACTGTACCAAGAAGCGTGGCTTAGGGGTAAATGTCTGTCTTCATTACTTACCACACACTTGCTTTCAAGCAATCTTTAATGAGATAGCATTTGGATTTTACAGTCATTTCCTTAAATATAGCTCACTTTTCCACCTTTCTATATAGCTTAGCAGTAAATCCCAAAAACCCTAAGGTGATGCACATATTTCTAACAAAGTGATAGTGACCGGAGAAGAGAGAAGGGCTAGTGACTGATAGCAAGAATAATTTTTTAAAGGCAACCTACTATCTTCAATAGTACAGGTACAAAACACTTAAAATGGAATCATGAAAGTCACATCAGAACATGAATAAAATGAGTATTTTCTGTACAAATATACAAACATTGCTTTCTTTCTAGGATGTTACAGAGCATCACCAGAGTTGCAAATATATAGAACAGAACAGAACAGAACAGAACAGAACAGAACAGAACAGAACAGAATAGAATAGAATAGAATAGAATAGAATAGAATAGAATAGAATAGAATAGAATAGAATAGAATAGAATAGAATAGAATAGAATAGGACAGTTTGGAAGAGACCTCCAAGATCATCCAGTCCAACCCAGCACCCAGCCCTATCCAATGGCACTAAGTGCTCCATCCAGTCTTTTATTGAACACCTCCAGGGGTGGTGACTCCACTACCTCCTTGGGCAGCCCATTCCAATAGGAAATCACTCTCTCTGACATCCCTTAGCCAGAAGACACAGGCTAAATGAAATCGTAGCTGAAAGCACTTTTGCATTTCTCCCAAGGATCAGGAGGAAAAGATAGTAAATTCTGATATACTGCAAGTGAATTCCTAAAGATAGAATGGTTTATCTAGTGCTAGGAGGTGCATGCCTCTCACAAAACCCAGCATCAGGTGTGCATGCTCTATGCTACTGCCCTGCAAAATTGTAGAGTTTTCCTGGTTTGTGCTTGTACAGTAGTGAAGTAATTCAGCCATACAGTCATGTCCTTCAGGTAATACAATTTTTCTTGGGTATACATGAATTCACCTTCCAGTTCAGCAATGTAGATTTCAATTCTATCTCTCCACAGCCTTCAGAGCTGAACTACAGTTGGAAAGAATATGACACTAGCACTTGCCACAGAGAGCAATTTTTCTTTGCTCTCAATAAACACACAATAGAGAAGAAGAGACCTATCAAAAGACTACCTTTTCAGTTTGCTTTGATAGTGAAAAAATGTTTGCTAAGAGAAGCGATGCTGGAAGGTCTACGTGGTGATGTAATAAGCTTTAGAGTTCTGGATTCAAGTACTTCACGGGTTCTCAATTCACAGAAGCAATAAATCACCAATTTCTGTGGTTATCATCTATGAAAGACAAAAACTACCTAATGACTCAGTGGGTTTTATTACTGCAGCTGTTCTAGGTTCCCTGTTAATTACAGATCTGGGAAAAATAAATGTTTTGTTATTGCTCTCACACGGTTCAAGGAGTATAAGCAACAACGCTAAACACAGAGGTGGGGAAACCCAGCAGTAATGCTCTTTTTTTTCTTATATCTTTAGAGAATAATTCTGGATTCTGAAAAAGAATAGCAGATATAGGCACTATTTATGTAACTTCAAGAGAGAAGATATATCTTTAGTGATTTCTTATTTTTTTAAATGAGTTGTACTCTGATAATCTTTTCTTCACTATTCTATTCCATCATGTGGTGGTTTAGCAGTTAGCTGCCCCCCCCNGGTATTTACAGATATATACAGTAGAAAGATAATACAGAAACACCACAGCCCTCCCAGAAATCAAAATCCCTAAGAGGGGTCTCTAACCACCCCTACCACCTTCCCTCCTTCCCCAATCTTATCTCACCATCTGTTTCATGCAGCAGATAGGCAAAGGTAGATCAGCCAGGGGGGTTAGCAGGAAAGAAGTTAGGCAATTATTCAGATTCAGCTACAAAAGGCAGGGAGAAAAAGCCATGCAAAGCCACAGCCCAAAGAGGTCTGAAGCAGTCTGACCTATCTATATTTGGATTACAACTCTTAAAACATTTTTTTTTCCTTTCTCAGTAAAGCAATGAGTTAAGTAGCACCATCAGTGTTTCCACTTCTCAGCCTATAGTCTAATTTCTCATTCAAATCCTCCAATTAGTTCAAACCAGCACACACCAGCAGAGGCAGATAGAATGGCCTTAATTAATCCACTGTTCTACCCAGGAGTTGAGAGAGCTCCATACTTTCATGCAACCCAAAACAAACAAAAAAAAAAGAGTAACTTTCAGAGCAGATGTTCTCCAAAACAGGCCCCAACTCTAAATGGCAGAAAGCAGGACAGCTTCCTGTAGCTAATTGTTTTGGAACAGCTCAGCAAGAATGAAAAGAAGTGATAAATTCTTGGACAGGAAAGAAAAGGGAAACAGTATTTTTCTGTGTGAAGAAAGAGGGGTAAACACATTTTCCAAAGGAGACTTCTTTCAGTCCCTGCTGCTTAAAATTAAAAGCTGGAACCTACGTGCGAACTCCAACAAGTAACATAGAGAGTGAAGTTGAATAAATCAGGTGAAAACAAGTGTAGAACGGAGCTGTTACTAGGCAATCTCAGTGGGCAAACTGTGCAAGTTGGTCAAACTAGTTCAGTGGGAAAAGCACTGCCTTAAAGTTGCACAGCTGGTGAGATGTTCAAGGCAAGGAAAGCTTCTCTGTGGAGAAAGCCAGTGAATTGTCTTGCTGCTTCATGAAAAATTGTCGTGCCTCACAAGAATGGAAATGTGGTCATACAAGCCACATTTGCACATAAATCAGATTTCAAGACATCTTAAAGACTCTTGTAGTAACCTAATCTTGAAACTGAAGGGACATGACTACCCCTTGGAGAATGTGCAAATGGTTCGAGCAGGTGTAGCAGCTTATGTGAGGGCGAATAGGAGCCTTATGAGCGATGAATTTATTCCCCTGTCTTGTCTCCTGTGAGTCAAAATGACATTGATCTGTTAAAATTAGTGTTCATATCCAGTGATCTCCAGAACAGCAGCACTGGGGATACACACAGATTAAAACACTAAAGCCTGTCTATGACTACCAAATCTCTTCAGTGACATCACTCCTCTTACAACAAGGATCAAAACTCAACATCCTCTACAGTTGACACCTGTTTACTTTTATACCTTGATTTACCTGCTCCACAAAATCTAAGTATATATATTTTTAATCATTTTGGCATACACTGCTAGGAAATTGCACCTAAATTTTACTTGTTTTTTTTTCCTGCGCTTTTTATGCTTACATAAAGCTACGTGATACAACTGATTTTAAAAATTATTATTATTATTTTCTTGGGTTTGTCTGTGGTAAGAGATTAAAAAGTCCTATGTATCTTGAAGAAAATAGTTTAATTTTTAAAATCTTAGCGTTTTAAAACCAGCCTTCTTCTCTAGAGGTTTTCAAAACCCTCCTGGACATGATCATTTGCAGCCTGACCTAAGCTTACCTGCATTAGCAGAGGGATTAGACTAGATGATCTTCAGTGGCCCCTTCCAACCCCTGCCATTCTATTGATACTATGGTAATGGCTCACATTTTGAGGAGAATGTAACATGTACATTTACACATGTATTTGAATTTCTCTGAAGCTGAGCATTTACCTGGAGTACTGTGTGCAGTTCTGGAGCCTCCAACACAAGAAGGACATGAAACTGTTTGAGCCAGTCCAGAGGAGGCCACCAAGATGCTCAGAGGGCTGCAGTAGTTCTGCTATGAAGACAGGCTACAAGAGTTGAGGCTCTTCAGCCTGGAGAGGAGAAGGCTTCCAGGAGACCTTATAGTAGCCTTCCAATATCTGAAAGGGGCTTACAGGAGGGCTGGGGAGGGACTACTGACAAGGTCTGGTAATGACAGGATGACAAGTAATGGCAGAGGGGAGATTTATACTGGATTTTAGGAGGAAGTGCTTTACAGTGAGGGTGCTGAGATACTGGTATTGGTTGCCCAGGGAGGTTGTGGCTGCTCCCTCCCTGGAGGTGTTCAAGGCCAGGTTGGATGAGGCCTTGAGCGACCTGTTCTAGTGGGAGGTGTCCATGCCTATGGCACTGGGGGGTTGGAACTGGATGAGCTTTGAGGTCCCTTCCAACCTACACCATTCTATGATTCTATGATTTCTTTTGCAGGCTTCATTCAGAAACAATACCAGAAGATGATGTTATAGAATATCCAAGAGCTCGACACAAGAATAACTTTGGTAGACAAGGAATGGGAGAGATACTTTGATGAAGCTGCTTCACAGATCAGCAAGGTCTCTACCATGCAGACTAGTAAATTTGCTTTGGAAGGAGTACAAGTTGATAAATCTCCCTTGCTATGCTTCCTGTCGATTGATATTATATTTTACTTAAAATTAGGATTGTCTGAAGCTCAGTGGATTTAATTATTTGTAATTACCCAGTTGTTGTCAGTATGTGGCCATTTTATGACAGTGGTATCTTCTGTGTGGGTCAGGTTCAACTGTATATCTTTTCAAACACAGAATTAATGTACTATTGATAAAACCATTACTAGAACCAAATTAAAGTCTGAGCTGATGTATTGGTCCACAGGGTGCTGTCAGACATGAAAGGAGTAATTAGTATTCATTACTTCATACTCTGCAACATTCCAATTATTAATGAACTTCAACTGCTGGACTGCACCATATCTATCACTAATACCTTTTTAGTCTTTCTTTATTAGGCAAAAAAAAAATTGTAAGCACCTGACAAATACTAAAATAAACAAACAACAGAAATTAATCCAGAACGAGGAAAACTCTGCTTATTTGGTAATAAAGGAGTATATAGATTACCAGCACACCACAAAGAAGACCTGCTGCATCTTTGAAGAGCCACAGAATGCTAGGTTATGCAATGCCTCTTAAAATATTCACCAGAACCTATATTTGAATAGCTTCAGATATTTGGGCTGCCTTTGCTAAGTAAAAGCACAACTAGACTGCTGTGACCCCTTGTTCTTTCCCAATAGCCCATTTCTGTTGTTCTATGTCCCTCTATATCATGCCTTGAAGACTTGTGCAATTTCTGATCTCTCTTTCAGACCAGTATAACTCTAATTTTTCAGCAGTTTCTCCTCTACAGATTCTAAAAGGCAAATTGTATGGGCTTACTTTGAAGTATTTCAAATGGCACTGTAGAAAAGTGCAACAAAGAGGAATCGTTTTGAGATCAGGGTAGGACAAGAACACATCTTAAAAAAGCTCCTTTCCCTGGAAGTTTTTAAGGCCAGGCTGAATGTGGCTCCGAGCAACCTGATCTAGTGTGAGGTGTCTCTGCCCATGGCCCTTGAGGTTGCTTGCAAGCCTGACAATGATCTGGATAAGGTGATTGAGGACACCCTCAGTAAGTTTGCAGATGACATCAAGCTGGGTGTCTGTGCCAATCTGCTGGAGGATAAGGAAGATTTACAGCACAATTTGGATGGGTTAGACTGGTGGGACAAGGCTAATTGTATGAAGTTCAACAAGATCAAGTGCCAGGTCCTGCACCTGGGTCATAACAACCCCACAGTAAGTTGCAGATGTGGGGAAGTGTGGTTGGAAAGCTGCAACTTGGAGAGGGACCTGGGAGTATTGGTTGAGAGTAGACTGGACTGGATGCTCATTGGAGGGCTCTTCCAGCCAAGTAAATTATTTGATTCTGCATTCAGTTAAATGAACTCAGATACCCCTTGGAAAGGGAGCAGTTAAATCTTACCTAGCTTTGTAAATCAAACTAAACATGGGGAAAGATAGGAGCAGATCAATTACATGCAACTGCTATCAACATACACATAATTCAGCACTACCCATGAGACTTAAACTCACCTTTTTTTAACCAGGAGAGGATCTGATATTAGCTTTTGCCTTGAATGCCATACACACCTATGGAATCTTTCCCTTTGTAAGGTGCACATGCTGTGTCCTGCTGACGATATAAGCAAGGTCATATCATCAGGCTTTGTACCTTACCTATTGAAAAAGTCAAGAGCCCCTCACAAGAAGTGCACCTCAACTCCCACTTTATTTCCTTCTCAACTCTTGGAAGAAACATAAACCCCCTCCCTTTTAAAGCACCATCTTAAATGGGAAATGATGCTATGGATAAATAAGCAGGAATGGTGCAATATTTCAAGTCTTCAGGTAAGGCCATTCCCTTATAAAAATTAGAGTTTGAGGGCAGTAAAAATGGAAGCCAATCCTTCAGCATGCACCTACCTTTTCTGTCCTCAGTGTACATCTTTAAGGTCAGCTCCATATTTATTCTTTATGCATTTAATTCCCTGTTGGTGGGGGATCTATCACGAGGGGCCAGTGTTTGCAGTCTGTTAGAACAGTGGCATTTTCTGTCCACATCCTATCACTAGGCAGTCCCTTGTTACTCCAAGCCACAACCATAGCATCACCTGTCAAGGTGGCAACTGGGTCCAAGCTCTTCATCACAGCAATAGAAACCTTGGAATCAGAGCAGAATATAATCATCCAGCAAGGTTACCAAGCAGCAAGACACAACTCGGTGCAATGCACAAGATATGGGCTGATATAAATTGAGGCTTTCTAAGCAAAGAAGTAAGGAGAATCCCTGTGGAATTTCAGATGCAAAAAATATACTAGGAAATGTGGTGAGAAGCAGTTTAACATAATGATAACAGATTTGGGGAGGAAAAAAGAGTGGTTTTTTTTCCCCCCCATTTATTTACTTCATATAAATATTTATACTTCAATGAAGTTAAAAAAATTAATGTATTCTACATTTCACTGTATATGGATTTTGATGTTACTAATTGGTGATCATTCATACTCTTCAGCAGATATCTCTGGAACATTAATCAGTATTTGTCCACACAAAAATTATAAAAATTAGATTCCCGTGGTATCTTATTAACACAGTTAATAACAGCTACATGTTAATACATTCAAAAGCCAGAGAATGGGAGCATTGCTGGAGGCAGAGGGATCCTTAGAGCTCCCTGTGAGTCATCAGCTGTGGCAATGCTCTTGCATGAGTGCCCATTACCTGTGAACCTGTGAGCTCTACTCACACTAAAGGAGCTGGATACTAATTGTCACAGGCATTTAGAAGAAGATGAACCCGAAAGGAATATCTGAAATCAGTACTTACATAATGGGTGTGGGTGGGAAGGGAAAATGCCTAACACACCACAACAGAGTGAGTGAATAACTAAGTTATTTGGGGAAAAAAATAGGCTACTGGATACAGATCTATAGTGGACGCCTGGAGTTTTTCCTTACTGAAGCAAAGAGCAAACACTCACCAAATACTTCACAATCTAACTCCTGGCTTCCTTATTTGTGATTTCTCTATTGAATTCTAAATCCAAAAATGTAAAGGAAAGCACAGTGCCACTGGTGTGTTTGGCTTCACCTGTCTTTGGCCCCATCTTTGTCTTCTCGAGACATGTGGAGTCCACAGTGCTGGCTTGCAGGCTGGAGAGTCTTCTGGAAGTGCACACAGAAATAAAAAACATGTAAATCTGTTGGTCATTTCTAAAGAAGATCATTACATATATTGCACAATTATTACCATTCCTAAGAACTGCACCGTACCTCTAGCACAGTTTCTGTGGCGTGATGTCAGAGCTACCATATTACTACAAAACATATAGTACCTTAAAATTGTCTGGCACTGGATTCTAATCACAGAGCCAAAGGTAAACCAGAATTTTGATGAATTTGCTGAAGACAGAAGCACAAAAGGACCAAGAGGCATACACTCCCCTCTGTAAGCATGCAACCTATTTGTAATGACAGGACGAGGGGTAGTGGGATTAGGCTGGCAGAGGGGAGATTTAAACTGGATGTTAGGAGGAAGTTCTTTACAGTGAGAGTGGTGAGACACTGGAATGGTTTGCCCAGGGAGGTTGTGGCTGCTCCCTCCCTGGAGGTGTTCAAGGACAGGTTGGATGAGGTCTTGAGAGACCTGTTCTAGTGGGAGGTGTCCCTGCCTGTGGTGGAGGATTGGAACTGGATGATCTTTGAGGTCTCTTCCAACCTAAACCATTCTATGATTCTATGTAAATTAAATTGCAAAGCAAAATGAGAAATTTTTATTTCCAGAACAACTTGCAGGTGACAGAATATTTAACATCCACATAGGAAAACAGAAGCGCACAGAAACACAACAGGAAAGGTAGTCTGTTAGGAAGAGATGCACTTCCTAAAACTGGAAACAAGCCATTCTTTCTAGTGGTGATTTAAAGCCTTTGAAACTGAACAAAAATAGGATAGAGCTGTTCATCAAGCATTCTATGCCCTTCTCTTTTCTGACTTTTTTTAGTAATCTGTGCTTTTGTCAGTGGCTGACGCACCGAAGTACTGGCAGCATCTGGCACCCTACCACCAGGTACAGGATGGCACTACTGCCTTGTGCAAAGTGCTATCATTTCCAGCAAGAGTCAGAAAAGGCAAGGAAATCAGATTATTAGAAGGAGGGGGGGGGAAGAAGAAATAAAAGAAAAAATAATTAAAGAGAAAAAGCGGTTTCCATTTGAACATAGATGGGACTTCTGTTTTTATTCTCTCTCTGTGTCGGTTTTGTTTGTTTTTTAAGTGGAGGGGCAAGGGCAAAGTGTTCACAGAATCACACAATCACAGAATGCCAGGGGCTGGAAGTGACCTCAAAAGCTCATCCAGTCCAACCCCCTGCCAGAGCAGGACCACCCATACCAGATCACACAGGAATGCATCCAGGAGGGGTTTGAATATCTCCAGAGGGGGAAATATTCTTCACCCCCACAGTGAAGAAATTCCTCCTCATGTTTACATGAATCTTCTTATGCCTCAGGTGTGCAGGTATTTTCCTCTTATTTGTCCAGCTTGCTTTAACTGCTAGCTACAGAAGTTTTGCTGAGCTAAAAGATGCAATTTGGTACAATTTTGACAGGAGGAAAGATGAGAGCAGTCAAACACACAGGTTACCCAGAGAAATTGTGGACTTTCCCTCCCGGGAAATACTCAAAACCTGACTGGACATGGTCCTGAACAATCTGGTCTAACCAGCTCAGCCTGAGCAGTGGAGATGGACTAGATGATGTAATGAGTTTCCTTCCAGCCTCAATGATTCTGGAACATTTAACTCTGGAAACTGTTTTCTTAATGTCCACCCTGCTGTGAGCACCTTGATTTCTGGAATCTCTGGTGTGCTTTGAGAGTTCACCTTCACCATGCTTACCAGGGGAGATTTTGAATTAATAGTGAGGAATGGTCCCAGATATTGATAATTTCTTATTCCAGATATTGATGATTTCTTTTAAGTAGTATTTCTTATACAAAAAGCTGTTATTTTAATCCTAGGAAGTTGTAAAGACTGTCTACTTAAAATATTTAAAGGGGGACTAAAATATCAGAGAAACGAAAGTATCTTCTTTAAGTACAGGTAGTGTTTGTGATACAGATCAAATTATCCTCTCCATTCCAGTCACAGTCTATGGGATGGTATAAGAGGCAAAAATAGCAATATTTGACACATTATAGTTTGATCATTCTGTGTATACAATTCCTAGCACAGGAATGGATGCATGCACAAATCTACGCCCAAATAGTTTCAGTATGAAAAGTTGTGCAAAAAATTGATCATCCTTTAGAATAATCTGCAAACTTTTGGGGATGTAAAACTAGAATAGGCTGCCATAATCTTTCTTCCTTGTTTGTACTGTTTAAAGCGTTCAGAATAAAAGTTGTTTCACAGTTTGTTCACTTGCAGCGTTGAAACCTCAGGAAATCATTTTCCAGTTATCAGAGGGACTGAGGCAAAGAAAGGGACAAAATGGAAGGAGGAAAGCACACCACTCAACAACTTACGACTGTTGTTTATCCACTGTCTGTACTGTACTTATTTTTTTCAGAGCAACAGCAGTAATCAAAACATATTTTCCCAGTCCTTTACATGATGTATTCAAAATCAATGAAAATCACTGAATAGAAAGGATCCTCCATACTTCAAGTAATTTCATGCAAAATGCTTGCATTTTGCTGGTGCTAGCTGCTCGAGAGCTTAAAAGAACACTCTTGGTCTTGAAAGTCTTTAAAAAATGTTAGAAAATCAATCTCAAGTAACAACTTGCTCTCACTTTAAAGCTAGATTTCTGTGTGTACAAACTCAGAGTAACAAAATAATTGTTACACTTGATATTCATGATGTATTTTCCAGCTCTACTTTTCAGAGAAAAACAGAAGTATTTACTGGAAATGGTTCAACGTCCTGCCCTGCAAAGACAAACACAGAGTTCTCTGGCAATAGAAGATTCAAACCCCATTGATATAGAGTGTGCACACACAGCCCAGAAGGCCAGTTGCATCCTGGGCTGCATCAAATGATGTGTGGCCAGCAGATAGACAGAGGTGATTCTGCCACTTTGCTCTGCTATGGTGAGACCTCACCTAGAGTACTGCATACAGGTCTCCAGCCCTCAGCACAGAAAGGGCATGGACCTAATGGAGCAGGTCCAGAGGAGGGCCAGGAAACTCATCAGCAGGTTGGAACACCTCTGCTATGAAAACAGGCTGAGGGAGCTGGAGTTGTTCAGCCTGGAGAAGAGGAGGCTTTGGGGAGACCTAATAGCAGCCTTCCAACCTAGACCATTCTATGATTCTATGATTCTATGATTCTAGGGAGCCTACAAGAAGGATGGAAAGAGACTGTTTGCAAAAGCCTGTGGTGGCAGCACAAGAGGCAATTGTTTCAAACTAGAGAAGATCAGATTTAGACTGGACATTAGGAAAAAGTTCTTTACCATGAAAGTAGTGGAACTCTGGAACAGGTTGCCTGGGGGAGGTGGTTGGGGTCCCATCCCTGGATATATTCAAGATGAGTCTCAACAGGGCAACCAGATCTAGTTGAAGATGCCTCTGCTTACAGCACAGGGGGTTGGACTAGATGACCTCTGTAGATCCCTTCCAGCCCAGACCATTATTTGATTCTCTGTGATTCTGTGAAAATATCCACTAAAAAAAAAAAAAAGGAAATATCCTTAACCAAAGTACTGTGCTTAAGTTAACATTTAATTGTTTCACAGTGTAAACCAAGGAACTCAGTGTGAAGGCCTCCTAAACACCAGTTACATTCACAAGGGATGACCAACACATGACAAGTAAAGGACTATTCCTGTTGAAAGCTCTACCAGCAATCTTTGTAATGCAGTGGTATTGTTGTGAAGTCTGGTGGATATCCATTTTTGCCTACAGAAGTCATTGGATTCTTCTCTAAACCATTAAGTGAAGGCAACAAGACAATAAATCCATTCATTTACAAGAGGGCTTTTTGATTTATCCATTCTCTCTTCTTATTGTCACTGACTGGTAAGTCATAAACAATAAAGAGCACCCTCCTCATTCTCCAAAATAGCTTTGAAATCTGAAGATTTACTAAACATAGAATGATTGTCTATTTAAATCTTCAGTAATTTTACCATACCACCCAAGCACCATAAATCACTACTGACATTGGCTAACAAGGGTTTAAGAGTTAGAACATGCAGTGTAATAAATTTCCAGACAGTTAAAAATCACTATAATTTTATTCTAATGCATTATAGATTGCCTGTAATGTCATCTTGGCTGGGGTGACCCATTTCTAATTTTGAACAGCTGTTCAGCTCGGGAGTTAGTTAATGATTAAATATAAATTGCCTGATTTATTAGTCTGAATGGCTGAGCTTCCAGGTCAATGCTATATAGACAAAATCATCAGTCTTGATGCTTTTCAGAAGTTAACTGTCTCCTGTTCTAGTCAAAAAGGATTTATTCTCAGAGGAAAAGACTTGACGTTCTCAATTAATCCTTTAAAATATCTTCCCCCCCGCCCCCTTTAACTTAAACAGTAAATCACGAATAAAACCTCAAATAGTGGCAAAAAAAACCCAACTTCTTTTTGACTCTGTATAAGCCTTCAGATCAAAGACTTGGAGGCTGCCCATGGGTAAATGTCATTGGCTTCCATAGATCTTCCAATGACTTTGGAGGTCTGCAGAGTCAGGCCAGCAGTAACACTCTGTGGTGTTTTGGGGTACACAGAAGTTTTCATATCCCAGTGGAAACACCTAGTTCACTGATTTTCTACCAAAGGAAAGATTATTTACATATTTTACGTTTACAATCATACTACCTTCAGGATCTGATACAAAAAAAAAAAAAAATCTAATTTAAGTGCACTCAAGTTTTTAGATTAGTTCTATACTCTTACAGTATTTTTTCCCCTCCCCCCCCCAAGAAGTATTTAATCTTGATTGCCATCCTCTGCTGTTTCAGAAACCAAAGTGTTCACTCTCACCTTAGAATGGAAGGTCACAAGGCCTTTATGAAATCCAACTTGAAATATTTATTCAAAGTGCCTTGGGAACTTGTGTAACCATTCTTTGTACTTTAAAAAAATTTCCTGGTATTTACACTTATTTGTCAAAAAGGAATGGTTGAAACTCTAGATGATGAATTGAGACACCACAGTTTCTGTAAAGTCCTAGGACAGCCTGCACAGCAATGCTGTGGCTGACTCCAATGGTTACTGACCATTAAATAGGCACATATTTGCTTCAGTGGTGTTTGCCTGCAAATAAAGCTAATGACCACACTCAAATATATGTAACTTTAAGGATGAAATGTTACTTATATTATTCAAAAAAAATAATAGATTCTGCAAAAGGAAACCAAACCAATAAAAGCAGCCAGCATGTAAGTGATTTGTGTCTTCTGCTTATCTGCAAACTAAAGTGCAACGGGGGCAGATGCAGGGCGACTCCATCCTGACCTGGAGGATTATTCAGTCTTTCTGTTCATTAACTAGAGGCAGCCCAGGCTGTCACATTGTGTTCACAGTTGTGTATAAATGTGGTCACTTGGTTATTGAGACTTCTCTTTAGCAATCAGGCCAGTATCAGTGGCTCAGCAATGCAGGGTTTTTTAGGAACTGCATTTGCAGTGCAGCACATTTTGTTTCTCAGGATTTGTTTGTAGTTTAGGGTTGTTGTATTTTCTTTTTCTTTCTTTTTTCTTTTTTTTTTTTTTTTTTTTTTTTATTTGTTTTTNTTTTTTAATGTAAATGATTTCTAACAAGGCTCATCTTGTTGCCTGTTATGCCTCACCCCATATTGAATGAAGAAAACTGAGAAGTTACCACTGTTGTATAGATGGAGCTGATGAAACTTTGCTACATGTAAAATTCTCTGAAAAAGTAGAAGACAACTGGTGAATACTTGCACAGCATTTCATTCTAACTTTAAAAACAGATGCCAGCAAAATGTCAATGTTCCACTCTGAATTTCCATCTTTTCTTCAGCTAATCCTGGTTAATGCTACTGCTGCACATAACAGTCCTCCCCATGGGACACCACGTTGAACATTATGTCATTTAACTTGTGGATTGCTACAAGTTTCCAGCTGAGTCACTCCAGCTGATTTTAAATTTAAAGTTGAATAGCACAAGTCAGGATAGCTGAATAGGGATAAGAAAGTTATTCACTGTTGACTATGCTGTGTATGTTTAGATGGAGAAAAAGGCTGAGCCCAGGGAGCTGAGCGGAGGCTCCATGAAATGCCAACTATAACTGTAGCTAAACCCAAGAGAAGTGCAGGATTCTATTGAACTAGAGAGTATTAATTCTGCTAAAAAGCAAAACTGCAAAGATAGGAAAGGATCCTGCTCTGGTCTGCAGTTTATGCCACCTACTGAACCTTAATAATGAACTCAGCTCCTCATCATCCTCCAACATTTCACGGGTAGGAAACTGGGCATTACCTGCATGAGAGATGTCTTTCCTTGGATTGTTTCTTCATATGAAAAACATAATCTCTTTTGGGCATCTTTAAAGTTGTGAACTAAGTTACAGCTCAGTTACAAGAAACAAGTCAAAAGCAAGTTTTCCTGCATGAAATGCATGCAGCAGTTTTAACTATATCATTACAACTCTTTCTTACCTCTTATTCTCTTAAGTGCTACAAATAGATGGAATCACAGAATCATCATAGAATGGCTTAGGTTGGAAGGAGCCTTAGAGATAATTTATTTCAACCCTTCTGCAATGAGCAGGGATACCTCTCTGTTTGGCTTGGCTACTCAAGGTGTCATTCAATCTGGCCTTAAACACTCCCAGAGAGCAGGCATCCATTCTGGGCAGCCTATTCCAGAGTCCCAATACCCTCACACTAAACTTCTTCCTAACATCCAGTCTGAGTCACTTTAGCACACATAGTATATAAACTCCACAGAGAAGTATTTCCTTTTTATCCTTCTGCTGAAGTTCATTTTCTTGAAAAATATCACTGAATTAATCAAATTTCTGCTTTAAATTTAGAATCATGAGATCATATAGGCTAGACGGACTTTGAGGTCATCCAGTCCAACTGTCAGCACAAAATGGCACAACCTTGACAGTTTTCTTTGGACTCCCCACAATCAGACCCAAGTCTTCTTCCCAAGGTAATAATGAATAAGCAATAACAAAATTATTCATATTAAGTTCAAATTTTTCATTCCAGCATGTATTTTGTGTTTATCAGTAATGATCTTCTCCAGCTATAGCGTTATCCATTTGACAACCTCACAAGTTCTGGAGCTTGTTATTGCTATGAGTAATACCTACTGGAGAATAAAAAATGATAGCTGGAGCTCCTTATTAAAAGTTCATTAGGTTTATCATCAGTGCTATGAATCACGGAATCACAGAATCAACCAGGTTGAAAAAGACCTTTGAGATCATCAAGTCCAACCTATCACCTAACACTTTCTCACTAACTAAATCATGGCACTAAGTGCCTCATCCAGTCTCCTTTTAAACACCTCCAGGGATGGTGACTCCACTACATTCCCAGGCAGCCCATTTCAATGCCAATCACTCTTTTTGTGAAGAACTTCTTTCTAACGTCCAGCCTAAACCTGACCTGATGCATCTTGAGGCTGTGTCCTCTTGTTCTGTCACTGGTTGCCTGGGTAAAGAGACCAACCCCAACCTGGCTACAATCTCCTTTCAGGTACTTGTAGAGAGCAATAAGGTCCCCCCTGAGCCTCCTCTTCTCCAGGCTGAACAACCCCAGCTCCCTCAGTTGTAAAAATAGCAGTTTCATCTGAATCCTCCCACCTTGTGAAAGGAAGTGTGGTTGAACATGCAATGTGGACTTTAAAAAGTGGTTAGGAAAAATATTTACATTAAATGACACTGTGATAACTGATGGCCTAACACAGGAAACAGATAACAGCAGAGGGAAATGTAACATTTTTTTTCTGTGGTGCAGAATTCTTCCTTCTAGGAACTAAGCACAGCTGAGAGAAAAACTGCTGCTAACCACTTTCAGAAAAAAAAAATAAAATCATAAGGAGATGAAAGAGGAAGTAAATAAATATAAAAAGACAGGACTAGATTCAAAGCTCGAGGTTAGAACAGGAAAAGGTTCTTTGAGATACTGTCAGACACAATACGGTGAGGGTGACAGAGCACTGGAACAGGATACCCAAAGGGGTTCTCTGGAAACTTTCAAAACCCACCTGGAGGAATTCCTGTGCAAACTACCCTAGGGCATCCTGCTTTTGGCGAGGGGTTTGGACTCAATGATCTTTGGAGGTCCCTTCCAACCTCTAACATTCGGTGAGTCTATAATTCTGTAGTTGCTGCTAATTCAGAATTTGCCTGGGCCAGCACACAATGTCTCAGCTGTACCTCACCATGCACCTTGAAAAAGATGGTGCAATGTAGGCACATTCCCCAAGAAACTGGGCTCACATTCATTGCAGAAGTTACAGATGAATCCTGCTGAAAGACTTTCAGATAATCTTAGCAATGTCTCATTACACACATTTGCTTCAGAGCCATCTTTCTACACAACAGTGAGACATATGGACTCTATTATCTCATCACTGACCCAATGACTGCAGGGGATTTGATTGCAGCCCCCAAAGGGTATCTTAGGCAGAACTGAATGCAGCCACAGTGGGTCTACTCTCCAACTAAAATTAATTTATAAGTATCACTTTCACAGTTTGAGAATACAGGTGGAAATCAGACAGGCAGTAAGCTTGAGTAGACTTGAACTAAAATTGATTATTTTTTTACTGTTTTCTAATTAAATGGTAACACACTATAATACTAGGATGAATGGAGGAATCCTGCTGCTAAGTGCTCAAGGGACTCACAAGTGATAATCTCTGTTTTACAATCCAGACAGCCAGACTCAAATTGATGTTTCATGTGAAACATGTGCATCTGGAGAAGAGTATTTCCCAGCCTGCATCACAATGACAATTGAAAAGTCCTGGACAGCCATGGGTTTTTTAACCACTTTCTACTAAAAACCAAATAGATGCATACATACTGTTAAGCAGTGAGCACTGCCCACTTTATCTGTGGTTGTTGTTACACTCTCCCTAGAACACTAAGCTGAACTTATCAAAACAATAAAAAAATGTCAATAACAGAAGTTTCTCCCACCAGGGCCAGTCAGGAGAGGAACAAATATGCATGGCTCAATGAATGGTACTATATTGATGATCCAGGCACAGAGACCAGCTGTTATGTTTTATTAACATAATTTGGGTTGAAATCTGGATCCTTCCAGTAATATTCCTTGATGACTTTCAGATAATTCTAAGGAATATCTTCCTTATTATAGTTGATCAAAGAACGTGAGAAGTCATCAATCTGAAAGAAGATCCAGTGTATCAATCCTTTACCATTTCAGCTAACTCTCATCACAATATCCTGCACCAGCCTGTTGGTTTGGAAACACTATGAATTATGAAGAAAATATAGTACTTCCTTCCAAAGTCTGGAGTATTTACTCTCACAAACACTCTTTGTGATTTTACGATTCACTTGAGGAATTTGGCAGAGTTGAGGTAAGTATCACAGAATCAGAGGATCACAGAGTGTCAGGGGATGGAAGGGAATTTAGCAGAGTTGAGGTAAGTATCACAGAATCACAGGATGTCAGGGGATGGAAGGGAACTTGGCAGAGTTGAGGTAAGTATCACAGAATCACAGGATGTCAGGGGATGGAAGGGAACTTGGCAGAGTTGAGGTAAGTATCACAGAATCACAGGATGTCAGTATCACAGAATCACAGAATGTCAGGGGTTGGAAGGGAACTTGGCAGAGTTGAGGTAAGTATCACAGAATCACAGAATGTCAGGGGTTGGAAGGGAACTTGGCAGAGTTGAGGTAAGTATCACAGAATCACAGGATGTCAGGGGTTGGAAGGGAACTTGGCAGAGTTGAGGTAAGTATCACAGGATCACAGAATGTTGGGGGTTGGAAGAGAACTTGGCAGAGTTGAGGTAAGTATCACAGGATCACAGAATGTTGGGGGGTGGAAGGGAATTTGGCAGAGTTGAGGTAAGTATCACAGGATCAGAGGATCACAGAATGTCAGGAGCTGGAAGGGACTCAAAGAGATCTTTGAGTCCAACCCCCCTGCCAGAGCAGGACCAGACAATCTTGCTCAGATCACAGAGTAACACATTCAGACAGGCCTTGAAAGTCTCCAGAGAAGGAAAATGTTCTCCATTTGACTTTTCTGAGGGCCCTATGGCTCTCAGACTGGCTTGAGTTTGTCACAAGTACACAGAAAAGACCAAGGCATAGTCATACCTTATTTAAACTGCAATAAAGCAATGAACAGGGGAGTATGGTAACCATTAGCGTCAAGTGCTAAACCTCTTCCCTGAAACAAAGTGGCCCAAAGATGTGATTATGCCACAATAATCACTCTGTGTGTTTCACCTAGTTGCTTAATGAAGTAATTAGAATTGTGTTAAGGGTGCATTTTGATCATCCAAATCCATCAGAAGCATATGGAACTAATACAGGAATAACACCACTGAAAAGTTGTTGTAGGCTGTTGGTAACTCTCGGCTCCAGTGTGAGTAAGCTTAATTAATTGCACTATTTTGGACTTTAATCTTCATAGCATTTTTTAAAGTCTTATATAAGATACAGACTGGCAAAAGGCTAAAGTCCATAATTAACATAATCCAGAGAAACAGAAGGATCCTGATGCAGACTTTATTTATGTCAGTGTTAAAAATAATTTTTTTCCCTGAATAAAATCAGGATGAGACACAAGGTAATTAAAAAGGATCAAGTATCACCTAATAACAATGCCTTGAAACAGAAGAGGAGGAAAGACCATTTTCATTGCTCAGGCAGTATAGTTTTATCCTGTTGCCTGGTTTCCAAATTTGAAGCTTCCATAGCTCAAAATCCATCATTAACAGATTTTTAGCTGATTTACAAGATTTATCTCCACATTTTTGGAAAATGACACAATGTACATCAGATTTCCTAACAGAATGCCACAGCTGAATGGGTTTGTCAGACTTTAAAGGCAGAAGAACTCTGGTTTACAGCACTCCATACTGCTAGTGTTTCATTTCAAAAGCCATGCTTGTAACAGTAGATTAAAATATTGGAGTCCAGATTAAATGATGTATTTCTATTCATTCTGTAGTAAGGGCGAGTGCACATAAACTTCCATCTTCCAACATGGATGGTGGTAACTAATGTTAATAGGCTCAACTGAGAGCAAAAAAGAAGATGGTTCAACACTGATGACACATATCATTAGGAATGGTATGATAATCTCAAAATTCAAGGTTTGCACCTTGCAATATTGCAAGACACTGGAATGAACTTCTGTACCAATTGAGTTGTTCAATTTACCTAGAGTCTCAAAGCCTTTAGAAATCTGAAGTGCTCAGAGATGACTCTCTGACCTTTACTGTATTACAAATAGGTCTGATTCTCAAGATCCACATCCATTAAATGCTTGAATGAGCTCAGTATTTATTGTTCTTTCATCTCATTAAAACAGCTAAAAGGTTGGGAAAAGGCATAATAAAAATAAAGGTCAAGTGGTAATCATGGTGTGAAATGCTGTTACATGTGTAAGTATAATAATTCTTTAGATTTTATGCTCCCTGGAGGGGAAGTTGTTCAAAACTGTTCACCTAAAAAGGTTTATTTTGTGCTAAATATAGCTCAACAGTACTAAATAGGGGGATTAGACTGACCTTTTGCTCCTCTGCATCTGCAATGGCCTTTTCTTGGCTCACCTTCTCAGTCTGATACAGTATCTTAGCAATCAAAGCTTCAGCACCTCAGTTTCTCTGTTGCACCTCTGAGCCTTGAGAAGCAAGTATACCTCTTGGATCTACCTACAGGGCAAAAAGTAATGTGTTATTTGGAAGCAAGGATCATTAAGTGTAGTGCTAGAAAGACTATACCACATGAGCCCCCCAAAAAGCTGAAATGAAAACAAACTTCATGTTTTGTGGGTCTCAGTTCTAAGTGTTGTGTTTTCCTTTTTAATTTAGTTTCTATTTCACAGAATCGCAGAACTTGAGAGGTTGGAAGGGACCTCCAGAGACCACTGAGTCCAAGCCCCTGTAAGCAGGATCCCCTAAGGTGGTTTGCACAGGAATGCATTCAGAGAAGGAGACTCCACAACCTCTCTGGGCAGCCTGTTCCAGTGTTCCGTCACACTCACGGTAAAGAAGTTTCTCCTCACGTTGAGGTGAAACCTTCTGTGTTCCACTTTGTAGCCTTTGCTCCTTGTCTTACTGCTGCTGAGCAGTAAAAAGAGTTTGGCTCCCTCCTTTTGACTCCCACTCCTCAGGTATTTGTACACATTGATCAGATCTCCTCTCAGTCTTCTCTTCTCTGGACTAAACAGCTCCAGGTTGACAACTCCTTGTTTGTAGCTCACGGAGTTTTGCTGACATAAAGAAGTTAGTATTAGAACAGCCTAACTGCTCCCATCAGGGATCCCATAGCTCCCCTGAGATACTCTCTTCAGCTGCTGAGGTTGTGTTTGTCACCAGGTGTCTCAGAGGTACAACAAGGCCCAGCTGCAGTGCCTAGTCAAGATGCAAAAGCAAAAGGACATTGTGGAAAAATGCACAGTAATCACCCTGAGTAGGTCATTCCAGCAGAGGTCTGCTGGAAGGTTAAGACAGACTCAGAAACTGATGAGCAAAGGCTACCTGTTAATTTGCTGAAACAGCAATTTATTGCCTGCCAGGTGAGAAACCCACATCAACATACTCAGTGACAGTATCCTTCCAGGCATAAAGGAAATGTTTTAAATACGTGGTGGTTTTTTGGTGTCTTTTTCCTCTATCCCTCCAAGTATTTTATCTGGCAGCTACTCACGCTAAAAGGTTATATTTCAACCAGAAAGGGCTCGTTAACCTGATTTTGAATAGCAGTGATAAGACAGAGCAAGACAAATATTAGAAGGCTTAAACTTTTATCATCTGGAAGGTTTTAAGGACCTGAGAGCAGGTTTGTGGTCTCAGAGGACTGTGCTGTAGGCTCCACAGCAGTGCATGGGGTCTCACTCTCATCTCAGGGAGGAAAATGCAGCTGTGAGACTGGAAAATTCTTTTAACATACTATATGATAACCCAAACGGGACAGACATATTTTAAACAGCTCCAGGTGGTCATCTAGTCACAGAATCACATAATTGTCAGGGTTGGAAGAGACCTCAAGGATCATCTAGTTCCAACCCCATTGCCATGGGCAGGGACACCCTACCCTAGAACGGGTTGCTCAGAGCCACATCCAGCCTGGCCTTAAAAACATCCAGGGCTGAGGCTTCCACCACCTCCCTGGGCAACCTGTTCCAGTGTTTCACCACCCTCATGCTGAAGAACTTCTTCCTAACATCCAAGCTGAATCTACCCACTTCTAATTTTGTTCCATTCCCCCTACTCCTATCACTACCTCACATCCTAAAGTCCTGCACCAGCTTTCCTGTAGGCTCCCTTAAGATACTAGTCATGTATTTCCAACCAAAATGCAAAGGTAAAGTCCCTGTCTTATTCACCTCACAGCAAGAAGTAGTTCCAGGACTAAAGTTCAAAGGTGGTGGGTTTTTTGTTTGGGTTTTTTTTTTTTTTTTGGGGGGGGGGGGGGTGTGTTTTTATTTTTTTTTTGGGGGGGGGTGTGTGTGTTTCTAATTTCTTTGAAAACTGATCCAGCAAATAAAAGGTACTTCTACACTACTTGGAATTAGAGCATACTTCCCCAGGATAAAGGTGAAACAAGACATCCCCAAATTGAGCTTTGTTTTAAAGGACCCTCTCTACCTGTATCACTGGAACAGACACACAGACGTGTCTAAGCAAGAGCCCTGCATGCAGAATTAACAGGGACAGAGTAAGAAAACCCCTCTACCTCCATCACTCTAACTAACTTCCATTTTGTCCTCTATGACTTCCAGCACGCCTAAACTTTATAATTTGTGGAGTCACATCTCCCTCATTTTAATGATTATTTATTGCATTCTGTACAAGGCGAACCCGGTTCAATTAATCAAGGGAAGCCTAAAAATCAATTAATATGAATTAAATGAGCTACACTGACTCTTAGGAAAGTCACACATAATTTACCAAAGCATTGTCAATAATGCTTAGGGAACTTTGGGGAAAATTGCTCACGAGTGGCTGTTGATGCAGTTAAATGTTTTAAGCCTACATCATTAATATTACAATCAGGTTTGGTGCAGAAAGACTCTGCCATTTTTCACAGTGAGGAACCTCATTATTTTCTTGCGACTTTTAAAAGCTAGTTTAGGTGAATGCTTATTTCACCTATGATTACAAAAAACCCCAGAAATTAAACCAAGAAGTAAATAAAGAAAGATTTGCATTTGTACATGGCTTTACAAATTAAATAAAAAACCAACCAAACAACAAAACCAAACCAAAAAACAACACAAACCCCACAACGAATTAGAGCATCATTAGTTGAGGCAAAGCTAGCATAAATTAATCTAAAAAATGGTTTGTAAAAGCAAGGCTAGTCAGCAGGAATGGATATTTCATGCAGATTCGAGCAGCTCTTGGCTTCCAAGTGAAACCTATCTTGGCCATTTTACTCCTTTTCTTTTTTTCTCCTTCCTTTTTCTCCCCCCTCCATTGTCTGTGACACACGCACCCTGCAGTACAGCTCTTCCTAGCAAAAGACAACCTCCTTGCACATGATCCTTATGAGAGGTCTCTACTCAGCAGCCCTGAAAAGCCTTCTAACGACAGTTTCATTTGTAAATCAGTGAGGGAAGAAGTGGGTTCCGGTAGAGCTGGAAGTGGCCCGAGACAACTTGTCTCAATGGGGCCAAAATAAACTATTGTTACCCAGCTTAACAAAATGGCACAGCATGGGAAACACGCCGAGCCAGAGAGCAGCTGGTTGTAATTCACACTGGTTTTCAGCAAACACTAATCGTTCCCGAACAGACCTCTTTGAGGATTGGTCTTCCCTGCATTTTCAATTTGTCACTTTCTCTTATGATAAGGTCAGCGGTGACAGCACTTCCTGACATTAACAGCTGTGGCTTTTAAAAGGGTCATTGTGGAACTACTAATTGCAGTAATTTCATTAGCATAAATTATTTATTCTGCCATTCATTTGTCTCCAGGAGTTTGGTGGGTTGTATTTTGGTTTTTGGTTTTGTTGGTTTGGTTTTTGTTTTTTTTTTAATACTACATTGTACTTTTCAATATATGCCCATTCAGGGTTCTAGTCAAAGGAAATTCTTATTGCCAATTTAACCTTCTTCATTAAAAAAATGAGGCAAACAAAAAAGAGTTGATACAGTAACAAAATCTGACTTAACTGCGGTTCACCAGAAAGTCTAAAGTAGCTTGAAGCCAGTTATGAAAATTAGCTTAGTAAAAACCAAAACCATTCAGTAGTCCTAAAAACAAGTGACCCCACAAGCAAACAGAAAGAAAATGTAAGGGTGAAATCTGTTGATTCTTGTGCAGTTTCTCTAGTCTAGGCCTTGGCTGATCCACTTTTACACGTTTAAAAAAAAAACTTCAAGGCAAGTTACGAGCAGAGTTTAGACAGGAGTTTTGCCTGCATCCTCCCTCTAATTTCCCTCAGGACCTGAAATAGTCATGACCAAATTGCTAAACATTAACTCTTTGCAGTTAACTTGACTTAGCTGAAACATTCTGAGCAAAAAGCAAAAAATAACAATGCCACTGGTCCTGACTGCATCTCACAGACAGTCATCAAAACTGAGAACAAACCCAAGCCAGCACCTGTCTAAAGGGAAAGGTAACCGGGAAGTGTGTGTGGGTAGGCAGTGAGGAATTTAAGCGGCAAGGGGATAAGACAAAAGCATTGCTTCGGGCTGCTTCTTTGCCTGCCATATGTTGTAAAATACTTTGAAGCAGCATCAACTAAGAGCATAATGAATTTATCCTTGCTAAGCTTAGTGTGCGCTCTTCAGCGCCAAGCAGCGGGGGAGCAGCATACAAAAGCAACAGCAAAATACTGCAAGGAGATGGTGGAGATGTAGGTTGCTGTTGTTTTCAAAGGCATGGATTGACCAGTCCTGTTTCTTTTCTTCTGTACTCAGTGCTGGTACGTGACACCAGCTGAAAGTAAGGGAGAGAGATTGCCTGTCACATTGGGTGTGGAGACAGAGACATTATTTGAAAATACTATAGGTTATGTTTTATGGCAAATGAGGTACAAAGGCTGCACAGTGTTCTGTTCTTGTGCTCTTTTAAAATTAAGTTCAGCAATTTGATCAGTGAAACAGAAGAGGGCTCTTTTCCTTTCTTTACTCCCAAGAAATCAAAAAGATGCGAACAGATTACATTTCTGATATTCTCCATTTCCCTCCAAATACCTCTCTTGTCCTTAAGCCACACACTGACCAATGTCCTTCTGAGTGAAAAGTTGCTCGTGGGACTTATTTTCAGCTGGCATCATAATTAGGGAGACTTACTTGGTCTTTCTCTTCAGATACTTTCACATGGCACTGATGGGACATTCACAGCATCCTTCACAGCACATGCTGATGCTACAGATCATCATCTCCCTTGGAGCTCAATCTGCCCCTCTTCTTTCCTTGAATAAGCTGTGTCTTCCAGAAAGCTACCTACATTTGATTGGAGATAGAAAGATGGAGAATCCAAGACTTACTTCTCAACTCCCACATTTGTTATGTTTTTCTCTTAACTGTTTAAACCCAGAAATTTTCCAGGGTTTTTTTTGTTAAAGCAATGTAGAGACGATGTGATATTTGCACATAACTTTTAAGAGGGGAAAAACCCAAATCAATCATCAGCTTAACTTGAAGCTAACCTAATTATAAGTTATCTGTAACACTATTTTACAGTGATGAACCAAAAATTCTATTAACAGCTATTGCTGCATTCTTGGAAACTTTGAAATAAGAACAACTAGGGCCCAAGTGTCAATTATGCTAAAATAATTGCTCAGTGATAGACATTGCACTGCCCACCATAAAGGACAGCATGATTACAGTACGCCTCAGAAGGCGTACTGAACCCTGGCTAACAAGAGCAAACAGAAGGCTTTCCTGAAATAGCTAAAATGGAGAGAGCAAAATGATGTATGAACAAATCATTGAGATGAGAGTAGAAGAGAAGACCACCTCCCATAAATCTTCAACAGAGAGGAGATGACAGACTGCAGCCAGATTCCCTCTTCTTCAGGGTGGTCCTTTTCCACCCAGCCCCTCTCGTTCTTCTGATATCCTAATACAGCTCTGCAACTCTTACTGTGCCCTCTCCCTTTACTAATTACTTCACTAAGATCATTATTCCTTCACCTCCCTTTTACTCCTCCTCAGACTGTTTGCTATACACCTCTCCTACGTTTCTAGTTCGGTTTTGCTTTTCTGCTTCTCTTGCCTGGATTCCCCTTCTGTCCTCCCACAACACAGTCATAGCTTCTTTGTTTTTTTCAGTGCCTGTTTTTCCGTCACTTTCAAATTCTTCTCCTGTCTCCTTCTAAGATTTTTTTTTGCATTTTGCTGTCTGCTGATCTTCTCATCATCTGCACATGCAGACACAACTCAGGCACCCAGTACTGCTTTCCATGTGCTGATGACACAGAAACCTTAGGTCACTGTCAGTAAAGTGCCATGTTATTGTGTTACTTGCCATTTATTTCACTTACTGGGAATGGAGAAGAGAAGCTATCTACCAGCAGCAGTTAAAAATCAGTGTAGAATATCAACAATTGCTTGGATCAGTGAAATCTTTCTTAAATATGTTTAAAATAATACTAATAAAACCCGATAGAAGTCTAATGCTGAAATAAAATAATAACAATAAATAAGGTTTCAAAACTGTGCAAAACAATGTCAATATTAGAAGCTTAAATTCTGATGACTAGATGTCTTTTCAGAGGAGAAAAATACAGTTAAGGACCTGGGGGGGGTCGGGGGGGTAGTAAAAATCAATTCTGTTCATATAAACCTATCAGTTTCTTTCAAATAAAAGATGATCTGTAAGTTAGTATCGCGTTAAAAATTAATGCAAGTGGGCATCGCACCCCCATAGCTCACCCGGCAACAAATAGCTCTCCCGATTACACTTTAAATCTCTTACGAGCTGCTAAAATAAAGCAGAAGGCGCTGACGGCGGCCGGAAAGCCAAGGCTTTGTGAGCGGCTCCTTCCCCCGCAGCCCTGCAGGAGGCACCCGCAGGCCGCCGGAGCGCGGGCGGCAGCCGGCGCCGAGGCTCTGCCGCTCGCCCTCGCACAGCTTCCCCGCAGGGGAAGTGCCCACATCTGGGAAGCAGCCCCCGGGCATCTCTGAAGGCTTCCCCGATTTTGTACGATTCGGAACGGAGGGCAAATGCCGTAAATGCCACGGTCTCTGACGCAGACATTTCCCGGGGACTGATGCTACCACTGCCTGAAAGCAGATGGCTCTTCCTCGGGCATCCCCAAAATCCTCAGGTTATCATCATTAAAAATCCTCTGTACAGATAAAGTGTGCCAAATATGATAGCAGCTCCAGAATGAAACTGCTGCAACTGTGCAATTGCTGAAGGCAAGCAAATCTTTTCCAGAGCTATGTGAATTACTGCCCCAGCAAATACCTGGCAGTCTCATCACCAGCACCACAGAGGCAGCTTGTCAAACCTCTTAGAAGATGAAAATACTGCTTTTTCTGGAAATAAAACTCATTAATGAACATTAT
>VWZI01018852.1:629447-693707 GCA_013396835.1 Psilopogon haemacephalus
TCTTTAGTTAGCCTGGACTGTGCACTGCAGTATTTAAGCCTAGTTTGCTACAGAACTGGTGAATATATTTAACTGTGTTGAAAACGGTCAAATAAATTCTGTGTTTGTAAGATCCTAAAAAGCCTCAAACTGAAGGACTCTTGCAAAGGTGGCACTAATGAGTTACATGCCTCTTCCCCTCACTTCTCTGCCTGTGCTAGAAAGGTCTCTAGACTCTGCTGAAGGAACTGGGAAGTGGCACACTGGAAAAATTCAGCTTTTAGCAGGGGTGAGATTGAACTGCACCAAAGGCAACAAGTATGCAAGAATGAGTGAAAAAGAGCATTGTGCTCTTTCCAGGTTATTCGTTTATCGATCTTTCAATGATGTCCATTGCATGCTTGGATGAGTTGAAACTGTACCTCGACCCTCCCAAGTTTCCTCAATGAGCCTCCTGCTGACAGAGAGCTGAGCCTCCTGCAGCCACTGGTGAACCCTATCAATAGCTTTGCAGTTAACTATGGCTGGGAATGTCCAAGCTTGTGCTTGCAGTGTGGCACTGGCAGGAGAAAAACGCAGAACCATCTCTTGAGAGAGGGGAAAAAGTGAGGAAAAAGAATCACAGAGCAAGTTGAGGTGATCAAAGACAGGCATGCAATGAACCATGGCCCAGCACTGCCGCCAACCACTGCACAGCTGAGACTCCAAACCAAACTTGGCAGCTATTGAACTTTGTCATCTACCTTGGGCAAAGAGGTTTTACTCCCTTTCCACTGTACAAACACAGCATACTTGCAGCTTCCTTCCACGCTGGTATCAGTTACTCAGTTTGATAGCTATAAATAATAATGCAGCCACAGGGACTGGCTGGCATGCAGGCAGCCAGAAGGCACACGTTCAGCTGGTCACGGTGACACAAATGCAGCTCTTGAATTGCTAAATCTATTCAAGCCACTTCCTGCCATTTTACTACACATTCCCACCTCTTTTAAAAGAACAGGAAGAAAGGGAGATCCAGATCTTAGTTTGTACATTCTTTTTTTTTTTTTTTTTTGAGACTGGAAAGAGATGTCCAAACGGGGGTAGCCTGAAATATTCAAAGGAAAACAAATCTGTGATTGGCTGTTAAGTGTCACCAGGCCAACCTGAAGGAAGGGTTCTTCTAGTCTCTCAGTTCTGCCTATGGTCCTGCTAACTGCAGTTGGCACAGGTTTTGGCCCTTGTATTTGCTCTGGGTTAGTTAGAAAAATGGTAGATGTGGAGCTAGAGTTTCTCCTATATATTTCTTATGAAATGAGCTGGTTTTGTTGTACAGAGCTTCTCAAACCACAGGTCAATGACACCATTTGCAGAATGGTGAAGTATGTAACAGCAAGAAAAGCACGAGTGGTCCTTTCTGTTGGAAGCTGCAGCGGAAGCAGAGTATCAAAATAGAATGGGAAAGACTTGGAAAAGAGCAAGAGGAAGGAACAAGGAAGGCAAACAGAAGCAATGATAGTCCCTCATGTTGTGACAGACAAGAAGATAAATGATGCAGACTGAAGTACTAAATGGGGCATAAAAGGGAGAGGAATTCACTGAAACCTTTACTTCTGAGCGAACCATAAATATTCAATAAATTAGAGCCTGCAAACTCATGCTTTGACTGCACTCTAAGTTAACTGCATGTTCCAGTATTTTTTTTTAGTCCATTGACTTTTTTATATTTCTAAATGGAGGGTATTCGCTAGTATCTGTTCAATTTCCAACATGCTTACCAGCTTCACAGAGATGCAGGATCTCACATGACATTTTTTCTCCACATCAGAAGGGGATGCAGAGGAACTATTTCACATTAAAAAGAGGTTTGAACTGCTGTAGTTATTCTAGTCCCCCTACTGATGTTCTTTATTGTCAGAGGAAAAAATACCTTTCTTATATGAGCCTGAGATTTCTTGTAGACACAGATGATTTGTACATTTGTCTAGGAAGTATGTGAGCATGTGTCAGCATGAGGAACCACTGGTTTTAAATCACACGTGACCTTGGACTCCTGCAAGAGTTATAAACAGCAGTGCATGTTCTCATATTTGCAAGAAAGTAATGTTTGTGCCCATCTTCCAGAATTTAAGCACACAAGAAGACAATGGAGTCCAGGCTGTCCAGGGATGCTACAATGGCAGGCTGATGAGCCAGTGGGTTTAAAGTACAGGAGGAAATGTAATTACTTTCAGTGTGTTTGGCATGAAGAAGCAAGCAGCAGAAATGACCACGTAGCCAAACTACTGTTGTTATGGATTACGATGGGTCCCTTCCCCAATAACTTATTGTAAATCTGCCCCAGAGAGAGAAAATTCCCTACAATTTCCTGGGATATGTGTGGATTTTCGAAAGCTTGGCATTTATGCTGAATAACAGAGCATGTTATGGGTTTTATTTCCCATGCCCTTTTTTTTTTTTTTTGCAAAAGCAATTAAGAAATGGCTCTGGGTCACAAGCACTGGATTTGGAAAGTCAGAAAATGAAATTGCATTTTTAACGTTAAACTAAATGTAACAGCATAGACAAAAGAAACTATTACAGAAAAGAGCAACCTTAGAGGAGGTGGGGATGAGAGTAAAGTGGTGCAGCAAAGCAGCAGCCAAAACAGCGGTGGGGGGAGATAGCTGAGAGTGCATCAAGCATCAAGGGGGAGACACAAGCTGTGCTTCCAGATAGAAAGCTTTTGATGCTCCAACGAAATTGTATTAACTTGTCTACTGTTGTCATTCTATGGCCTATGCCTGGTTTGTTTACCTTTTCACTCAGAGACCCCAGTACAATCGGTGTCTAAGTTTCTCTGTTCTTATATTTTTTAAACGTCTGAGCTAGAAATTTAGCTCAAATGGCCACAACTTTAAAACTGTCTGAAAGATCACAGAACAAACAATCAGAAAGACAGAAGAATATATTGTTTTCTCCCACCCCACTCTCTCAATTAGAGAAGAAATGTATGTGAAGAATCAGGTCTGTTTTGCCATTCTCAATGGCCCTGGACACCTCTGTGAGTTTTCTGAAGTTTCATCTCTTCCCAGTGAGGGTGGTAAGACACTGGCACAGGTTGCCCAGGGAGGTTGTGGCTGCTCCCTTCCTGGAGGTGTTCAAGACCAGATTGGATGAGAGCGACCTGTTCTACTGGGAGATGTCCCTCCCTATGGCAGGGGGCTGGAACTGGATGAGCTTTGAGGTCTCTTCTAACCTAAACCATTCTGTGATTCTATGATTTTTTTTGTACCATGCATCCTTCAATCAACATTCTCTCCTCGCTCACATCATCTCATTTTCTGACATAGTTCTATGTTCAGTTACAGTATCAGATGCATGGTGTGTAACACTGACACTTGGGGCACCTCATTTTCTGATCTCTTATTTCTCTAGTAGCAGCAGTGGTGGAAAGCCCAGAGATTTCCGTCCCTGGTTTTTGATATGCTTCTCACAAGCACTCTTGCTATCAGAGTGGTGCCAAACTGATCTATCACAACTCCAGAGCTGCAAAACACACACAGTCTTGCTGGAAGTTAAATCTTCTGCACCCTCCTACACTGCTCACATTGCTCATATTTTGACTTAACTGCAAGAAGAGTCCAGATCAATGTCATGGACCGTTTGCTGAACACAAATCAAAATTTAATGTGTTCCTTAGTCTTGTAGCCTAAGTAATACTTTATCCCTCCCCTCAAATGTTTGTACAGAATAATTACTATTTATGTCCTATTTATATAAATCTTATGCTGAACTTTAGGGGAGAAGGTTGGTTTTTTTTTTCTCTATCCAATGCAACTTGTTAGAAGTAGTACTTTTAAATCACTCCTAAGGACCTCAATGGCTTTTTATATGAACTAGGTGAGAACGCTGATCTTTAAGGGTGGTTTGCTTTTAACATCACCCTAGCATCAAGATTTACTAAGTTACACCCAGAATTCACCTGTACTCTCCTTGCCCTTGAAAAAAAAAAAAATCTGTAAGTTTCTAAGGAGTATACTACAGCAGAACGTTGCAATCTTTATTCTTGCCACTTGCCTACCCAGCACACCACTACTGGAGCTGGTGTAGCTAACAAGAGGACACAAAAGTTTCTCACCACCTAACTCCCAACACAAATAAGCACAGAAAAAGAGAAGAACTAAGTGATAAATGAAGCAGGTGGGAGAATCTGGTAGGAGTCTTGGTGGACAAGTTAACCATGGTCCAGTTATGTGCCCTTGTAGCCAAGAAGGCCAATGGTATCTTGGGGTGCATTAAAAAGAATTATTCTCCTCCTCTACTCTACCCTAGTAAGGCTGCATCTAGAGTATTGTGCACAGTTCTGTGCTCCACAGTTCAAGACAGACAAAGAACTACTGGAGAGAATCCAGAGGAAAGCTACAAAGATGATCAGGAGACTGGAGCATCTCTCTCTAGAGGAAAAGCTGAGAGATGTGTGGCTCTTTAGCCTGGAGAAGAAAAGATTGGGAGGACATCTCATCAACATTCACCAACATCCAAGGGGCAAGTGTCAAGAGAATGGGGACAGAATCTTTTCAATGGTGCCCAATGACAAGACAAAGAGCAACAAACTTGGAATACAGGAAATTCCATCTAAACATGAGGAAAAATTGGTCCTCTGATGGTGACAGAGCACTAGAACAGGCTTCTGAGAAAGGTTCAGAGTCTCCTTCTCTGGAGATACATTCAAAACCTGTCTTGGCATGATCCTATGCTACTTGATCTAGACTTACCCATGTGAGCAAGAGGAGTGCTTAAGCAAGAAGGTCATATTTTGAAAACATTTATCTTCTGCCCAGGCCATAAATGACAGTCTCATTTGGCAGAGATGGGGAAAAATGGGATAGGAAATGCTCTGTGTAAGAAATGCTTCCTTTCTGGCAAGACAATGAGGGTATAAATATTACAGTGAGGGCATCTTATATAGTAATAGACAAACTTAGGAAATTCTCCAAGATAGATTTACTCCTCTCTTTAAAAGAAATGTGAATTGAGAGGGACTCTGCAAGAGTCTTTTATCTGACATGTTTAAGATTTACATTTGCACAAGTGAGTAATGAAGGCAATCAATGCGGACACAAGTGGTATAATGTGAAATTAATATCAGTTTCTACGTAGCATTCACTACTCCTAAGAAAACAACTTCCCTCTTTTCTCAAATGCCTCATTTGAGCTTTTCCTGAGTTTTTCTGGGATAGAATCCTAGGACAGTTATGGTATGCAGGCCATGAACAGTTTGGAGCCAATGAGCAGTTTAAGCTGGGAGGTGCAAAAGCCAGAGCAGCTGACCTGAGATGACTCACAGGGGTTGCTGAGGATGGGAGCTCCTCCTCTTCCTCCTGTTTCTCTCCATCCCTGAAGGAGCTTGCAAATTGATGGCATTCTGCTCCCTAGGACTGCTTCCCTGTTAATTGTGACTACTCTGCTACATTCACTGGGTCAAGTATAACTTTTTATACTTTATATTGGCATTAATATTAAGACAGTTTTGCTGTTTCATTGAATCAGTTTTAATTTCAACCCATGGCTCTCCTCTCCTTTTTCCTGATTCCTCTTCTTGGCTGCAGAGGGGTCATCAGGGCATATAACTATATATGCTATAGTATAGACATGGATATGAGCTAAATGGAGACTGAGCTTCATACCCAAATGTCAGCTTCACTATGGATGTGTTTCTGACACTGTATTTTTCAGTTTAACCTCTTCCTGCTTATCTCAGATGTTCCAGCTCCCTGAACATAGAGCAGGAGAAACAAGTGTACCTTGACACATGCTTGGCCACTGGTCTGACAGGCCCCATCCTGTTTAAGCATTAACATGCTTGCACAAATTTCTCCACAGGAAGCTAAATGGTGCTGCAGCAGAACTAAGAAGCTGTACTACCATAATTTTGTGAGCAGAGCAAGGCAAAACCTAAGCCATATGGGTGCCAGCCACATCATGCCACTAGTCCACAGGACCACACAAAAAAACCCTTCTCATATTTACTAATATAAATGTGTCCTTAAAAATCAGCTCTAAGTACTAAAGAAGAGATGGCTGACATCCAAATGAGAAAAGCCTGAAGCTTTTCATAGAGAAACAGGAACTCTGAGAGCCTGCCAACTGCAAAAGCAGCTGCTTTGTGTGCTACAGAACTTGATAACTTCTTGGCTGTCTAATAACTGAGCTTTCATTTGGGGCAGGGCACAGTTAACTGTGTTTGTCCCTGATCTACCTGCCTCCGTGGTGGCACGCCTGGAGTTAATATGAGTTTAAAATAGACCTAGAAACCCCCAAAAGGTGGTTATTTTTGGTTGAGATTAAAGCAAGTCGAGCTGGTAGATGTGTATTTATAGTCTCAAAGGAAAAACCACAGGAAGCGGCCAAAAACTGAGCTGAGGGCTGCACAAGTTCCTCTTGGATTCAGAGATGAAAAGTTATGCTCAATCAGTGGCAAACAGTGGCCTAACACACCCTGATGAAAGAGGTTTTGGAAATGAAAGGCAATGACTCAAAAGTTACAGTAGTAATACGGACAAGATTGGCTGTGGTGATGCAGGACACTTGCCCCCTGCCTACGTCTGACATAAATTCTGGCTGAATTGTGAACCTACTGCATTGCTAAGTTCTGTAGAAAACAGAGAGTCAGCTCAATACTGATGGGACTACGGAAGGAGAAGGAAATTATAAGGATGTGGTGACTAAAGTAGTCCAACCAGGTTTGGTTATTGGAAGGAAGTTGGAGATATGGCATTCCCCTAAAACTAGTAAGTTTCATTCTTAATGCAGGGACTTCACAGTGGCCAAATTTTGAAAACCATGAAAACACAAAATTAGGAAACTTGTTTAAGGAAGGAGGAGCAAGTATTTGTGGTAGAGATGAGTAGCTCAGGAAGAAAACTGAATGCACATGGACTGAGTACCAGATGAGTGCAGAAGAAAAGCCATACAATGTGGATGTCTTTAGAATACAGGGTCACGTTTAAGAGCATCGAGGAAACTGAACTAGTTGGAAATGTAGAACTCAGAAACTGTGGAAGATGCAGTGTTGTAAAAAGTGTGTTTGTTGGAAAGAGCACAGCAATGTGGGACACCAATGTGCCCTTGTGCCCGAGAGGGCCAATGGTATCCTGGGGTGAATCCAGAAAAGTGTATCCAGCAGGTCTAGGGAAGTTCTTCTCTCCCTCTACCCTGTATGTTAACAGTAAAACTGACTGCAAGTTACAAACTGAAAATAATCCAAACAAAACCAAAGAATTATGGTGGTTCCAAGAATTGCACTGTATGGCTCCTATGCAACAGATTCCTCACCATAAACACAACTGCAGGGTGTAAAATGATGGGTGAGCCTGAGGCAAATGTGGCTTAATATAGGATGTTGTGGTCTGGTTGTTGGTTGGTTGTTTTGTTTATTTTTATTTGTTTTTTTTAAACTACCACTCCACTGAGCTTTAACAATCTGAAACTGTCGACATTCTCTCTTTTGTTCTCTTTCACATTTTATTAGTCTTTTATTCTTCAAATCTAGGAAAAGGAGGAGGTGATAGGTCACCCAGCACTAACTAAAAGTCCATACAGATACTTGCCAGTGTGTTAACTCATGAAATTTATGTCTCCTTCAGCACTATAATGTCTCTGCTTTGCTTCCCCGCAACATGAATAGATATCTCCTGTTCTTGCCTCCAAAAGTGCTAATTTGCACAGTAGGGGATTGGTGAAATTGTTGCAAGGTAAAAGGCATTTGAAAGCTGGCTTTCAAAAAGCACCCCCCCCCAAAAAAAAAAAAACCCAAAAAACAACAAAGAATAAATTGTTGAAGAAATAATAAGGAAAGCACAAAAGGGAAGAAAAAGGGAAAAAACAAAAAATGTAGAGATATATTAGATGTCATATTTCTTTCCTGCCCTTTCTTAAAAGAGGTACACAAATGCAACAGTCATGAAACAGAGACAATGAGTGCTGACTTGATATAGATACATGGAAGGTAAGCACCACTGCTGAAGCCTGGAAATAGCACAAGTTGCTATTGGCCTTTTAAGATACAGAATAAATTTATGGAGGGACAGAAGTGGTGGGAAAAAAAATCAGAGATAAAAGGAAACATCACTAAGGTGAAGGTAAGATAGGAAAAAGTGAGAAGAAAAGAAAATGAAACGAGAAAGTGGCATACTGTAAATTTTAAAAATTTGGAAAAAATCCCATAACCAAATCAGAATGTTTTTCAGGTCAATGCTAATCAAACAATTCAGAGTAAACAACTTAGGAGGAAAAAAAAAAAAAACCAAAACAAAACTGTGCAGAAGAGTATTGTGGAATAATCTGCAATGGGAAGGCTCTTCTCATCCCTAATCAAACAAATCAGATTAATACATAAAATACAGGGTACATATTCCTTTCAAAACATTCCCTTTCTAAAGGGTTGGAGGTTTTCAGACTTCTCATTTTCTTATCAGCTACATAAATGCTTCAGATGATGTGTACAAACCAGAAGCCTGCATAAACTGCAAATTCCTGAAGATGCCGTTCCAAAAGCAGCGTTACCAACTCCTGCTTTCCAGCCTTCAGGAGAAAACTACGCTCTGCCCCAACAAATATTTGCCTCCAAAATGGAGTTTAAAAGACACACTTGTTGCATTTGTGGTATCATGTTAATGTCTATTGCCAAACAGCTTTTGACCTGAAAATAGTCGCATGGGTGGTTTTATTTCTCCATTTTTAAATGGCATAGAAAAAGTAGAAAGAATCAACATTTACTATGAAATTCGACTGCATGTACAGAATTATGCTAGGTGTAATTATGACATCTATCTACATTTGCACCAGCTGCACCACTAGAACCTCATCAGTACCTTACTTCTCTCTGAAGTGCATCGTTCTATTCAAAATATAAGACCATGAAACTAAGATGCAGAGCAGATAGATGATTTTCCAGTAATTGGACAGGAAGTCAATATGCAGATCAGGACTTAAACTCGGCATGCATAAAGCTTCCATGTAGAAAAGGCTACACAGGGTTAACATGAGAGACACAGAGAGGCAAATTTAGTGTCATGTGCCAGTTACTAAGCTTTTGAAGACAAGTATGCCAACATATCTTGTATTATGAGGTAACTAAAATATGTTTTTCTTCTGACCAGCTATGCACTGCCTCTTGCTCTGAAATATGTCTTACCTTTAACTGGAGCCATGCTCTAGTCAAAAAGAACCTCCAGCAGCTTTCTCTGGTATCCATCAGGCCCAGAGATCAGACTTCTCTCTTAACTCCTGTAGCTATGCCCTCCACATCTTGATTACCAAACAGATCTGGAACCTCTCCTGCAAAAAGACAAAGGGATAGCCTTACGCAACACAGCCTGAGAAATAATCTTCTGCACAGTATTTAGCACAACAGGGGGCTTAGGTGCATAACTAGAGCTGTGCAACAACAATAGATCAAGTAACAAAACAGTTTCCTCCTTTTCCCCACACCTTTTCACTTAAAAAGAACTTTTTTTTTTTTTTAATTGAGAGAAAATAGCATTGTTTTAAAAAGATCAAAATATTTGCCTTAAGGGAAGTTCACTCATAAATTATGCATCCCTCAGGATTTTCATTTTATAGGCTGTTAGAAAAATTATTTCTCAGTCTGGCTGGGAAAAAAAAAAGCAAAAAAAAAAGCTTCAAGATGCTCTCCAACTATACAGCATGGTCTTATTGCCATTTTTCTTGCACATTCAAACTCCAGTTCCTCTAATTTTCAAGTACAAAGACATTGCTTGGCGTGAGTGAAATTATGTGAAAGCAAAGATGGCATTAAGTCAAAGAGAGATTCCCATTTAATGCACTTATGGATGATAGGCCTTAGCAACCTCTCTCCTGAATGGACAATGCTTTCTTAAGCAAGTTAAACTCAGTGCCTGAGTTGGATGGGTCGATTTGTTTTCTCCAGAAGCTCCCTCTACAAACACCTGAAAGAAATAATCTCTTTAAAGTTCAATGAAACCACAGATCATTTGTCATCGGAAAAGATCTTTCAAGAAATGTGTTGGTCTAATCACCTGATGCCAACAAGTCATCAATCAGCACAAGAAAGTGTTCATCTGGAACCTGGGCATCTGTCAGCAAAAACACTGTGGGCATGCTCTTGGCACCAGTCTTGGTATATAAACTGCCAAGATCTACCTGTAAGGAAGGGAGGCAATCACTCATACTCTGTTAAAACATTCATACAGAAAGAGTGTGAAACACATTAGTGGATGGCAACACATCGCCGACTCCTCCTTGCTTTATTCACTTCATTTACATACTGCTAATTTGCTGCACAGCATCCAAAGGGAAAAGCAGTTTGTCTGTGCTTTTCATATCAAACACTGACCTTTTGACATGGCCTAGTGGTAAAGATCAAAATGGACTACTAATAAAGGAAATTCTCCCTCGAATATACCAAAAAATGGATAATGCAGCCATAAAAGTCCCCATCAGAAACAGCCATAACCATACCAATAACACCTGGGAATTAATATTGATGAGTCAGATCCATTTTAAACCCTCTTATTTTTGCAAGACTTTTTTTTTTTTTTTTTCTGGGTTTTTTTGTTCAATTGTTTGTTTGGTTTGGTTTTTTTTCTTTTTTTCTTTTTTTTTTTTTTTCCCCTGTGGTTTTATTTAGGAAAGCCTTCTCATGACAAAACCCAACCCAGCAACTGAGTGGTATTGCTGGTGCACCCTTACTTTTGCTGTCACACATGGGTGGCCCAGAGAGATACATGGCATGAGACCATTGGACTAGCAGTGGTATAGACATACTTTTTGGCACGGAGTCCCAGAAAAAATACAAGCCATGTCAGTTGCATTCAAGTGTAATCACATTTGAAATACAGAACAAGGTCAATGCTGGCCAATGTGACCAAGGTGCCACACAATCCAGGAGAAGGCAAATCCCCAGGCATGTTTAACAGAGGCTTAGAAGTTTCCCCACCTGGAAACTGCATGGGAGAAACCACTTGAGACCTACACTGTACCTTATGTGCCCAGGGAAGGAGGACACAAGAAGTTAGACAGCATGTAAGAGGATGAAGACATGAAGCACGTTTCCAAAACACAACAGCATGTACCTCTGAAAAGTGATGCCTCAGGCTGCACATTCTGCAATGGTTTGGCTAACAGAAGGGCTTTTTGGGGACCACCATCCACAAAGTTTGGCCATAATAAGATCCTTATTTAGCTGTACATGAGATTCTTAAAAGCCTTTCCCAGCCGAAATGATTCTGTGGTTCAGAAGCACTGCTTGTTGTCAGCATGGCACGAAAATGAGGAAAGCATTTGCACCTTTGCTGTCAGCTTACATAGATAGGGCTCAGCCTTGCAAGCTCCTGAAGCCTGTAAGCCTGATGTAGCATGTCCCTCAACTATATTTCTTATCTTTGCATATGACCATATTTAAGTGATTAACTCATGCAAGAAGGATAACATTTTCACCCGCACCAGTTTTATGCCAGGGAATGCTCGAAAATGTGTAACAAATGGTTAACTTTAAATACCAAAACTCTAATCACGTCTTTGTAAGGAGTGTAGTACCTTCCTTAGAAGTGGAGAAACTATCAAAGCTCTGCGAAGCCTATAATCAGACACTAAAATGTGTCTCTGACCACACGTTTTTCAGAGCTAAGGAAAACAAGAGGTAGAGCTGAAAATCACAGGGCCCTCAAGGGTTGTTACTGCAAACTGTTTCATCTGTGATTTTATCAAACCTGTGCAACAGTGAAACAACATAATCTTGAAGCAGTGAACTCGACAGACTCAAATGATATCTATTAGTTTACCCTCAGGTTCTGGGTCTTGTAGTCTTCCTTCAGCCTGATTTGGAAAATCTCCAGGGAGCAGCTGTATGCTGCCAGCCTCAACAAGTTTTGTTTACCACTATCAACTACTCCAATCAGAAGTGCATAACCCCTGGGGGCTTCCAGGATACAACTGTTCAGGAACATGATGAAAAAAAGACCCAATAACATAGCAGAGACTTAAACAACCTTGTTAGCCAGCTTAGAGACAGCACATTGGACTTTTTGCTTGATTTTTCTTTTGTGTATCAGTGGAGAAAAAAAAAAACAACAACCAAAAACCAATACAACAAAAAGCAATCCCCGCCACTCACTCCCCCCCTCATTCTATTTATGTCACATTCCACTGAAAAAAATTATCCTTGAAAAAACTCTGATGAAACTAAGGGATAATGTGCCTAATCTGGATACACCTCTTAAAGAAGCAGAAACCCATTCAACCAAAACATTGCTGGAAGCCAATTCTCTTTGACCTTACTGTAGAACTTTGTCAGCCTTATGAACGATTTCACAATGGATGTTTAAAAAAAATCCTGAGGCATAAAAGGTGAGGAAAAAGCCCACAGGATTTAATTTCACATACCCTTTTCTGCTTAACTGTTAAGGATAAAACACCCTGCCACTTTGTTTACCAAACTGGGGGACTACTCTCGGTCACTAGACTTCAGAAAGAAGGTAATAGCTTACCAGCATATTCTTACCAGCAAAACTAATGACACCTGAGAAGGCTTCTGCCTGCAACACTGATAATTATCACATCAACCTCTGAATCAACAGAACAAAATCTCTACAGTTCCTAGGAAAGTTCCACACGACTATCTTTGTAATTTAAGATCCTTTTTTTTTAAAAATCCTCTTGGAGATAAACTTGCACAATAGAGACCTTTGTCAAGAGTGCCTCCTCTTATCCAGCTCCTGCCTGCATATGTGCAAAGTGAAAAACGATGACACTGAGATCTTAGTGCAACTCCATGAGGAGAAAAGGTTTCATGTTAAACGATTTGTCATGCGAAATAACAGAAACTGCTTCAACAAAACTGAGCTCTGCCAGCATGGGCCTCTCTCTGTTTTGGGAAGTCACTGGTTTTATACATGACCAGAACAACCCTGTATGTTGAAGAAAGATTACAAATAATGACAAGGAGTAACAGTGAAGTCTGTGCCTTAGTTACTCACCAAAATCTTCACTTAGACTTCTGAAAACTGGCTGGTTTTCTGTCATGCAGGAAGGCAAAGCAAATGTGGCTCATAGAATCAGTCAGGGTCGGAAGGGACCACAAAGATCATCGAGTTCCCAGCCCCCTGCCATGGGCAGGGACACTTCACACTAGATCAGGCTGTCCAGAGCCTCATCCAGCCTGGCCTTAAACATCTCCAGGAATGGGGCTTCGACCACCTCCCTGGGCAACCCATTCGAGGTTCTCACCACCCTCATCAGAAACAGAAGTGAAATTTTGGGCCATTTGGTTCTTATCCTCATTCTATTTTTTTTTTTTCCTACTGGCAAACAGAAATTGGAAAGAAATGGAAAAAAAATTACTAATAAAAGAGCTAACATTTCCCACTTACCTTTTTTTCTCAAATAAATCCAAATATTCCCTCCCAGTTACTTTCTTTTTTCTCAAATAAATTCAAATATCCCCTCTCTATCTTCATTTCTTACTGTAAATGTCACAAAAACTATTTTCTGGTTGAAAAAAAAAATATGCAAGTATTTAATGTGTTCATTTTAGTTCATGTTGCTGCTGCAAAATCAGCATGTTTTTGAGTGAAGAATTTTTTGAAGGACAAGTAGAAACAGCATTGCGGTCCTCATTAGTTAATTCAGTTTTGGTATTGGCACCAACACACATCAATTCCAGAAGAAAATGTCTATAGAATAGTACTACATAATATGTGACATTGTTTTGCCTTGCTTCTGCCATGTCTGCTACAATGAACAATACTGAGAGGTTCTATGTTTCATTATGTGTGACAGGCTAAGGAAACAAGAGCTGTGTGTAATCAAACTGAATGAGGACATCAAGGCATAGGAACACACTTGCATCTTGTCGTCTTCTATTTGCAGTGCTTCCACTCTGAAAACCATATGGGTGCAGCGGAAGGAACAAAATAAACCCCACATATCTTACAGAAGTCTTGCAGTTCACAGTGTTTTCAGTTTTTAACAGTTTAATTCTGATAACAGACACTTTTATCTGGATAACCAACAGTGCTCAGTTTAAAAAGTGCCTCCTGACATGCTCTGACACCCAAAGAGAAACTGCTGTTGAAAATGCCTTGAAAAAGAATTAATTTTAAAAATAGATATCACAGAAACATTCAGGTTGGAAAAGACCCTCAGGATCACCAAGCCCAACCAATAACCCTACTCTACAAGCTTCGCCCTAAACAATATCCCCAGGCATCACATCCAAACGACTTTTACCAGGGTTGGTGACTACCACCTCCTTGGGCAGCCCATTCCAAGGCCTCCAAACAAGCTGTCTCCAAACAAGGCTCCCTTCCAACCTAAAGCATTCTATGATTCTATGAAAGGCACACAACCACCACAGATAAGAGCAGACAAAGATAACTGTTCTCAGTAAAGAAAAAAACAAAACAAAACAGCAAAGATCACCAGAGAGTATGAGGTTGTATGCTTTAAAAGAGCAATCTTCTTTTCTGCAGCATTATCCAATAGAGAATGTTTTGTGCTCTAGGTGAATTACACTCGATAAAGTAAGGCTTTCAACAGCTGGCAATTTGAGTTCTGATTCCCCACTTGTGAAGACAGAGCCCTATTGGGATTTTTTTCAGAAGTCAGTGTGCAACTGAACTAGGCCAAGCAGGTACCATCATTCAAAAAAAACAGTGTAAAAGGAAAACTCATAAATAATAGAGCTATTCCCTGTCTAAATCAATAAATCCCCAGAACTTCATAGTGTACTGCCTTCTTTTTCTTTCCACCCTTTTGCAACAACTTTTACTCTATTTTAGGATTCTCAGGTGGTTATGTTTAAAATTCCTGGATGGCATGGTCAACTCTATTCCTATTTTTTTTTTCCTTCTCTTTTAATGAAGATTTTAAACTTTTGGCTTGGTTTTTGTTTCAAAACAAACTGAAAGCGACTGAAAAGAAAGAAGCATCACAGTTTTAAGAAATACGGACTTTTAAGATGTGAAGTTTGAAATGTTTGTGAGAAAACATTAAAGATTCCTGGTTTAGAATAACATACAGCTCCGGGAAGAAAACAGAATGGCATCAAGACATTAGCATGTTAATGAATGAGACCAAACTGATTTCTCCAAGCTGCAGACGTGCCAGATTGGAGCAGTCGCATTGTTTTTTTCCCTCTTTTATGTCTCGCTTCTTAACACGGTGTAGGAGGTGGTGACTGACAGAGAAAATACCAAAAAAAAGAAATATTTTGGAGGCTACAACCAAGTCAAGGCTGTGTGAAAATTTGAAGCTTTGAGGCACAGCCAACATTTCCAGCATGATTATGGATTGTTCTAAAGTGTAATTCCAGAACAGTCAGCGAGTGAGGGCTGTCAGGTCATGTTTGCTTTTTGGACAGGGATGAGACGATCTGATGAGGATATTTTTGTCATGCTGTTTCTGTTTGATGTATTGGATTTTTACTGGTTTTTTATATGATCAATTACTTCTGAGGCATTGGCTCATTATTTATGGATTGTATGATGTAAAAATTGTTAAAGGTCTTTAAAATATGCTCAGTTTGGACCAAATTAATTTTCTCCCCATCTACAACCTGGCAGCTGGGATCCCTTTTTCCTCACTTAGAACAGGAGATTTGTGTATAGCAAATACACAGCATACCTAAAGGTGTGCCTCAAACTTCCCATTGACATTAATTCTTCCTACCTATAAAGACTGGAATGTTTGGAGTCACAGCCCATTTCTTCTCCAAAGAAGTAGTAATAAGAAGTTAAAACAACAAAAAAACCCAAACCTAACCAAACAAACAAACTCAAAGAAACCCTAAGAACAACAACAACAACACTAACAAAACACCAACAAAGCAGGAACCTTTTCTTGAGATGTCAATTCTGTTATGAGAGTTACCAAGGTAATTGCAGAGAATTTTCTTCTCTAGATAGGTGTGTGACTGAGTATTTTGGGTTTTAGTACTTTTTATGTCAATATCAATGTTTTCTCCATGTTTGTTATCTTTCATACATAAAAGAAAATGTGTGCATCTTAAGTAAACCAGTGATTTCAGTCCCCCATCTTATTTCTTCTCTCTCTTTTCTTCTTTTTTTTTCTTCCTCTTCTTTTTACTTTTTTTTTTTTTTAAATTTAATTTGTCTACAAACAACTTCCCTGTCAAGTAAATTTTATTCTTAACTCTTACTTTCTAAGGCTGGACTCTTTGCAAGGTTGTCAGGGACTCTCTGCTTAGCCAAATTTACTTTTTTTCGGGGACTTTTTTGGCACCGTTCTGTTCTCTTGGGTTCTTTGATCTGAATGAGTAAAAAGAAGTTGGCTTCTGGTAAAGGAAATATATGAGGCTTTTCACCTTATCTGTTTCTTACAGCTGTACTCATTGTTTTTATCTTGATCTAAAACTGGTTTGTATTTTACTGCTTGGCCTGATTTCTGTCTCAACTAGCAGGGAATTGCTGGCTTTAGGTTTGGTTAAAAGCATGTTGTTATAATTTCTGTCTTCTTTTCAGACTTTCTTTTTGTGAAAGAGATATAGATATAGATCTAAATATTCTGGATGAATGTTTAGAGACCAAGCACGTAGCTTTTCCTCACTTCTGCTCTGTTTATCAGACTTGCTAGACATCCTTTCAAAAGCCAAAACAGTTAAACCTCCTTCCATATTGTTTTACTTCATTTTATCTACAAATAAAGCAAGTTTTCCAGTGTATAAGGAGGTAATACCATAGAGTTTCACCTTGGTTTCTCATTGTTAGTTTAATTTACAAATAGGAACAAAGGAAGGTAGGAAATGTATTCCTTACAGCTAGGTTGAGTACAAGGTGTTCAGTAAGGAGAAATTAAGCCATCATTCTGAGAAGAAATGTTCCAAACCCTCTGCTTTCCCTTGCTGGAAATCTGGCCATGTGCAATTTGCATTTATTTGGACTTTTGGACTGCACAGTTGCTGGAATGAGAAACGTAAAAGGTCAATGAAATCATCAAATCTATTCTTCTAGCATGGTTTGATCAAATTGGAGGCATGTTATGCATAGTGATGATAAGTAAGACTGGAAGATATATGGGGTCTGTTAGCCTGTTACTGACTGAGCTGCTGACCATTGTACCAGGAATGTTTTTGTGGCTCCCGTTCTGTTTTCCTACCTTGAACAATAATCTGCTATGTTTTGTGACACTTTGGGATCAATTTATATAAAAGCACAGGCACTTTGATGCATTTCAGAAGCTTGATACTATGTTATCTACATGCCAGATGATACTCTTGGCCTCCCTGGCTATCCAGTCATGGTCATTAATTCTGTGAGTGCTAGAGTTATTGGTGTGTCCCAAGTAATGCCTTTTCATACACATTGTGACATGTAACAGAAGAACTGATACTTCCCAGGAGGATGATGGGCATGTGAGATCTGAAGACCAAGTCTTTGCAAACATGATGAGTCTCATCACTTTGTTACAGAACTCTCACTGACTCCTTTCATTCACTCTTTGCACCATATATAAGAGCAACCAAACAAACCTGCAGAAGTTAGCAGACAGAGAGCATGCTGTGTGTAGACAGTGGTCTTCAATCTCCATGGTCTTGGAGAGGTGTGCAGTTATCCAGGGCATTAGACCTGAAACAACAATTTGTGAAATAAGCACTAGTTATAGTTAATAACCATTTCAAGAATTCTCTGTTTTACAACTTGTAATGATTTCAAGACTCCTTCATTTTATATTGAGTTATCTTTGTCATTCAGATTCTTCTGTAGACTGATATAGAATAATTAACCTCAGCTTCTCCCACTAAAAGAACCTTCCCTGTAAAATGGACAAATAGCATGGTCTTGACCATCTGCACCACCAGGGAAATCAGGGGGTCACTCTCAAACTGCACCAGGGCAGGTTTAGACTGGATTATAGGAAGAAGTTCTTGGCAGAAAGAGCAATTGGCATTGGAATGGGCAGCCCGAGGAGATGCAGGTGTTTAAAAAGAGACTGGATGAGGTACTTAGTGCCATGGTTTAGTTAATTAGAAGGTGTTAAGTTGGACTCAATGATCTTGAAGGCCTTTTCCAACCTGACTGATTCTGTGACACTCAAATGGAAACATGCACTAGAGTTGCGTGACTGGCATGAATCTAAGGTAAATGTTTTCCTTATGTCTGGTAGTTTTGGGTGCAGGTGGCCCATCCTCAAACTTTTTGACAACACTGATGATCTTAAATTTCAAGAGAATGCAGAGGAATCTGTAAATGCTGCCCTTGGAATGTACAGCAGAGAAAAGGAGTGTGTTCAGTTCTATCAACAGTGGGGAGGCAGTGGTCAGGTATGTTGTGTGAATTTCTTTGCCCTCTTCAGCATGTAGGTTAAACAGATGCTTTCAATGACATGAAATACTACATTTAAAAATGTGAATTTGGAGAAAATGATTTTAAAAACTTACAGCTGCTGTTTGGTTGGTTGGTTTGGTTTCAAATTTCAAACTATACTGTGGCCTGCAACTGTAATTAAAAAATAAGTTGTTTGGTGCCCCACGTGCATATTTCCTTTAAAGAACTGTAGAGAATTAAGTGTTTAAGTACAGTGAGAAAGGAAGGAAAAAAACACAAAAATCCACAAAGGTGATTAAGCCTATGGCTGGGTGTAGCATTTCTCATGCTTCCTCTCTTCTGCTCTTTTATTTCATCTTTTATTATACTCTCAGGTCCCTTCTCTTATCCTTTAGCACACACCTCTGCAGACCCACAGCTCTCTCCCATGTCACCTATCAGCTGTACAGGGTTTTAGCTGTTTTTCAACCTCATATTTGCTAATTGGCCAGGCAGTATGTGTGCTAACTGCGTAGCAGTAGGTCGGAAAGAACAAATCAGCAGCTTCTGAGACAATAACTTATTGTTCTCAGAACAGTGCTGAAAGGATAAGCATTCACATTGCATAAAATCAATGTTGCATGTGGTTCTAATGATTGATTGTCTCAGCAGGGAGGCCCCAGACTGAATGGACAAATATATGCAGCTTGCCTCTTGGAGATAGTTTCTCCAAGATACAGCTACATTTGAGCACACAGGGATATAGCAAAGACTGTATTGTCTGTGTTTACTGTGTGCCTGCAAACAGAAAAGCTCTAGACTTTCATATCTGGATGTCTAGGACAGTGGATATGCAAAACAAAACAATGTCTGATGTCTCAGTAATTGGAGTCCTGCAGAAGAGGCATTAAGAGAGAGAAAACTGAAGAAAATGGAATTAAAAACCTTGCTCTCATTTCAGTTGGCAAAGAACGATGATGTAAAGCAAATCTTTTTCAAAGATTAATGAGATTGGCTTCCTATGATGTTCGTATAAGTACATCAGTTATATTATGGCCATAAATTTCTGCATGTTTAGGGTTTTTATTCTTCAAAAGTCTCTGTTGCAGCACCTTGAGGAAGTTGTACATAAAACAGTGCACCTCTACACCATGGAGGCGATAATAGCCTACAAACACAGAGAATAGTGATGGTTTTGACTATCAGCCCAGGTTACTCTTAGCTGATTCTCAAATCTGATGACATTTGGTAGGCTGGAATTGGCCTGAAGGACAGCTACAGGAAGCAGATATGGGTATCTTATTTTTGTTTGATTTGGGGAAAATAAGCACAGTGTGAAAGTGGTCTCATAAGAAGAGTGTCATACCCAGTAATTCCAGACCTGTAATAAATTAACTGCAATTAGCACCTGCTCAAAAAAGAAATACACCTTTGGCTTCCATCTCTGTTATCTCATGGGCATTGTCACCACATCTTAATTAATGGGATTTCAATAGGATAATTCTGAACTGAGATGAAAGGGAAAAGCAAAGATATTGCCAAACGTCAGTTGTGAGGGTGTGAGAAGAACAGAGTGTGCAGCTGCTACATATACAAACACTGAACACATGCATTTGTGTAAGGAAGCCAAAACTGTTGGGTTTATGTGTGTCAAACCAAAAAGTTTACTTCTGACATTGCTAAGTTAAAAGAATACCTTCTGCAGTTTGGTTTTTGCTTCACCCTTTTTTACCGCCAGTGTATTCTGAATGTTTTTATCCTGGTGTGAGTGCTTTTTCCCTTTGTGGAAACTTTAAGTAGTTTTGGATTTCATTTCCAACCCAGAAAATCTGCCAAAGGGGAGCATGAAATAGGAAAGAGGCTTTAAAGGGAAGGTGTAAATCCAATCGAGGTGCCTAAAATGTTGGTAAAGAAAGGTTTAATAGGTGACAACTTGCTCTGCTGTAATAGCTCTATTAAAAAGATCTTCTATCGCCCTTGCCGTTCTATATAAGAGGGCAGGTGCCTCAAGGTGAGTCTAATCCTTCATAATGGGTTGTAGTAATTATTCACAAGTGGCTAGCAACGAGGTGTGAGAGCTACTGATGACAGCTGTGGCTTTGTGATGGGTCACATTTCTTTCATCTGAAAAGCTCTACTTCGCATAATGGCTCCGCAATAGCTTTTTAGGTCACCAGTTCCCCAGCTTTTTGCTTGGCTGTCATAGCTATGCCGTAGATGGGATGATGTCCAAAAACATTGTTGTGCTAACACTTGCAATGCTCAGTTTCAGTCCTGTTATGAGTACTTGGGAAATGCCCCCGGGTTGGTTATTACACCTTGACTGACAGGTACTAACAACAGTGCCCTGCTTTAGCTGTTTCAGTGAATAAAAAGTTAAATTTCCATAAAAGTTCAGTGTTCACTCATACTTCATGTGTATGGTACAAGGTTATTAAGACAATATCTTTGAGCATAGGTATGCAGGTAGGTGTGAATATTTAATGCTATGACTTTCAATGTCCCTTATTTTTAAAGGAACTGAAATATTTAATGCATAACTTAGTGTCTATGTTCAGCATTTAGTCTGAAGAATGTGTGGATCTGGGTGGGTATCAAACCTAATCAGGAATTTTTAGCCAAACTGATTTTTTTTTTGGTATGTTAAAGTTCAAAAGAGTTTTTTTTTTTGTTTTTTTTTTTTCCCCACCTCTGTTACAAAGACAGGCTGAGGGAGCTGGGGTTGTTCAGCCTGGAGAAGAGAAGATTCCAAGGAGACCTAATGATGACCTTTCTAGTACCTGAAGGGGGCCTACAAGAAGGATGGAGAGAGACTGTTAACAAAGGCCTGCAGTAATAGGACCAGGGGCAATGGCTTCAGACTAGAAAAGAGCAGATTTAGACTGGATGTTGTGGAAAAGTTCTTTACCATGAAGGTGGTGGAACACTGGAACATGTTGCCCAGGGAGGCAGTTGAGACCACACCCTCAGAGATATTCAAGGTGAGGCTCAACAGGGCTCAGGCAATCTGATCTAATGGAAGATGTCCCTGCTTACTGCAGTGGGGGTTGGATCTTTGGAGGTCCTTTCCAACCCAAACCATTCTATGATTCTATAACTACCAGTTGAAGATGAAGTCATGTACTCTTACCTGTTTAGATATTGACTATGTGATTGTTGAGAGGCTCTGAAAAGTTTAGAGCACAGCAAATACTTGCTGCACTTTTGGGCACCATAGGACAGTCTATAATGTTCTTCTTAAAAGACCATGTTTATGCTCCGTATCTTAACCTTAATGTTTCATGGAAGAAAGTTTTGCATTGAAAAGATCTGGCTGCACTCAGGGAGTTTGTATCAGGGAGTTTTGCACGCTGCACTCAGGGAGTTTGTATCAAAATGGTGGCATTTTTAGAGTGAATTAATTGCACAAGGGGTTCCTCTGGTGTGTGATGGGCAGTAAAACGACGCCAATTTATTCTGACAAAGTGTTGGAACTGTGCTTTGAGTTATGTAGTAATGGTCTTTGACTTAAATGGTGCAGGCCTTGCTTTAAAAAGGGGTTGTCACTTGAAATCCTTGTTCTTGTATTAACACTTCTCACTGTTTTAAACAAGACTTGAGGGGGGGGAAAAAATTTCATATCTCACCATATTGAAGTTCAATGGAGCAGGCTGCGAGGAGTTGCCAGGCTGTCTGGGGAGGCACAAGCATAGACATGGTATCTGGGATCTGCTTCTCTGAGCAGTAAATCTCAGATTTTAAAAGGATACAAACTTGGGGCAGAACTGGGCATCAATGTTGCTTCTGTAAGCAAGTTGAAACACAGTCAACTGTGCTCTTCTGTATGAGAAGTACGTAGAGATTGTGGTGTTATTTTAAATCTTTTTTAGCCATGGAATTCCTGACACTGTGCTCCTCCTCTGTGTTTTCACTGCAGCAAGACACAAAGTGCTAAAGTTAGAAAGCTGTTTGCTCAGGCACATCTTGCCAACCAAACATCCTGCTTCAAATAGCAGCACAGGGCGGCAGCAGCAATTAGCTTTTTCCTTTGAGCTTAAATTATAATCACTTGTAACAAGCAGTAAGTAACATCTGTTTACAAGGAGGTTAGGATTTGAATTCATGTGGCTCTGCAAAGATTGTTGCTGAGTAAGACCCTATAATTGGGTCTAAAACACTGGAGGGAGACTCTCAGATGCCTTCCACTTCCCCATTAGTAGGAAGGTTTTCTAATATTTCTCAACTTAGCTGTTGTTTTACCCAGCCTTATAATTAATTGCCATCTAAGAACTCCTCAAGGCAAACCGGGATTGGTTTTCACCAAGGGAACTATATTGGGCAGCCCCTCAATCCAGAGCTTTGCAAAAGGGAGGAGAGGGCAATGAGGACCTCATCCACCCAAGCAGAGCATGGTGTGGCTGTCACCTTTTCTTGGATGTGGACAATCAGCTGCCTTGCTGACCACATCTTCCACATTAAACTAGATGAAAAGAGAACAGGAAGGATCATTCCCTGTCACTACCAGATGCTTCATCTTTTAGTGGAGTACAAGAGGATGGGAAATTAATGTTTAGTTTTATCATTTGTTTGTTGTTGTTGTTATTCCTTTTTATTTGTTGATGAAAGAGTAAGGTATATGAAGTAATATAAATTAACAATATTTCTCCTGAAAGATCAGTTCTAATTATTGCTTTCTTTGATATGCTTTCTATTATGATTTTGTAGTAGCTTAAAACTAACCCTCTGTTCTGGTTCTGAATTACAAACAAGAAATAGGAACATTCCAAAGATGTTGAAGAGATGAAAAGTAGAAAGCAAATAAAGTAGGGTATTGGATGCAAAACAAAAATAATGGAGAAGTCTATATCATTCCACTGGATCATTAATCAGTATATAATTTGCTGCATAAACTGTTCTTCCCTCCCTTTTCTTTCCTTTGCTCTGGCTGCTGGCTAGTTTCTATGCATGGCTTGGCTGACCTTGGCTGAGACTCTTGTTATGGCTAAGTAGATAGTAGCAGTGGGGCTTTGCTAACTCCCTTGTTCCCTTGTCCAGAGGGGTGTTGGAACAATTCCAGGGGGTGTTTTTCTGTTATTTCTGAATTGGAAATATATGTAAATGTATTTTGTACACATTCATTGCCTTTTATGCTTTTAGATTTTAGCTTTGCTGTAAATATAGCTTCATTTTGCTTCCAAACCTTCACAGCTAATCTGGTGATTTTAATTTGGGGGTAATTTTAACCCTATCACAGATTTTATCTGGTCTTGCCGTGGGCTTTTGGGGTTTTTTAATTTGTTTGTTTGGTTGGTTTGGTTTGTTTTCTCTAATTTTCAAAATGTTCTTGTTACATGGAGCTGAAGTTACCTTCATTGGCTGTCACATAAAACTCCTTTGGAATTGCAGTACGAACTGTTGCATTTGGGACTCAGGAACTGAGCCCTGTAGCTGATGTCTATAATAGCTTTTATCCATTGCACAATGCACAGGGACAAGCAGGAGGTAAGGTGTAAAGCATTAACTCCACATATTTGCCACCCAATAAAGTCTTCACAAGGCAGAGAAGGTATATTGAATAGTAGCAGCCTGGTATTTCTTGGGAAAGCAGTTATTCTATTTGAATAAAAGGGTATTGGTAGAAGAGGTAGAACATCCAAAGGTTAGAAGAGCATGTAATTTTTAATAGTTGACTTCAATGCATATAGCAGCCTTTGCCTGGGCTTTTGAAGGGATGCTTCTTAAGGACTAGTTTACTTAAAAGCTATTTAACAGAGGGATCTTTACTCTTTTTCTACACTACATACTATCAATTTTGGTCAGAAACACACTGCTGAGCTAAATCACTGATCTTAATTTGGTCATTTCATTATGAATGGGAAACCTTTTTTAATTGGAAATTTTTCTCATACGATGAAAATAGTTGTGGCCCCGTTCGAAAAGTTTCAACTAAAAGTTGCATTTAAGAAAAAAGAAACAAACAGCGAAACCTCCAAATGCTGCCATAACTTCACACAAAAGCATGAAAGCCCTTCCAAAAATCAAAGTCCTTTGAACAGTGATGGTATTTTTAGCAACAGCAGAGTGTTGAGCTTGACTTTCAGACCCTGTAAAGCTCCTGCCTGTGCCCTAAAGTCATTGGTAGAAAGCGTGGTCACTGTGGTCTGTGCCTGCTCTAGGTTTTAGTGGTACCTGTCTCACAAGCCCTGTGTTTCTCAGCTGGTTCCTTTGTGTACAGCAACGTTGCTGAATACTAACAATCAACAGTGCCTAATTAGCTCCTTTTACTTTGAAGTAAGGTCCTTGTTAGCTTTGACTGACACTCATAATTGTGACTCTCTGGAGCTCTCTTTTTAAAGATGTTTGCACACATCAGTCAATATTTCAGCGACTTATTCTTACTATGTTTAAATACTAAGCTGTGTGTTTGGATTATGTGGCTTGTTTTCTTCCTTAGACACTGTGCCATGGGTGTCCCTCTGACATTGAACTGATCTCTGAAATTCAGTTTGCTATCTCCGTGGCTCTAGGAGATTAAAAAGCTGACAAAGAGTAAATGAAAAGATATTGAAGTAACATGGAGGAACAATCTGCAGAACCTTTTCACAAGCCATGGTTTCTGACAACGTGTCAACTAGCAGCTGCCAGTCCGCATGAAATGAAAAAAAGGCAAATAACTATTTTGATATTAAAACTGAAGAATGAAAATCTACTTCTGATATTCTCCCAAGTGATGCTGAGACTCTCAAAAAAACGCTGATGGAGTGGGCTCAGTACAAGCTTACCAAAGAAGTGCTCAAACTAAACTGTCAAGATGGTTTCGTTATTGTTAATGTAATGTTTTAATAAATATTTAATAACTTATTGAATATATTACGTGATGATGTAATGTTTTAATAAAAGTATTTTTAAATGCCCACTCTAAACAATTCCAATACGTGACAAATGGATATAACTCACTATTAACTTTGTAGTTTATTGATTTCATCAGATCTGTTTATATCTTCTGGAAGCCAGCCTCTGTTATCTTCACAGCTAGTGAAAATACTTTCTAGATAAGACCGCATGCATTGAACTTCTAGCTAGTCAAATGGAAACCACAGAATCTGCCATGTTTAATGTATTTTGCCAACCTTGCCCTTGCTCAGTGAAACATACCACGGATTTACTTCTCAAAATCATTTACAGCTGAACCTAGAGAAGCAAAACAGAAGCAAAAAAACCTGTGCTAACCTAAACAACGCATCACACAGAGAAACCAGGGCTAATAGAAGTTTAATTTCTAACTTGTCATTATGGTATATCAGAAGACACCTTTCAACATGGTAAATGGACAGCACATGATTAAGTTGGGGGGTTTTTTGTTTGATTTTTGGGGGGGGGGGGGCGCGTTGTTTGAGATTTCCCTCTCCCTGCCCTGAGAAAATAAAGGCTTAGAAAGGTGTAGTTTTGCTAACTGCTACATGGAGACAGGACTTTATTTTATTTTTTTAAATATAGGTAGGGTAGGTAGGTAGGTTGATAGGTAGATTAGGTAGGCAGGTATGTAGGTTGATAGGTAGGTAGGTTGAGGTAGATTAGGTAGGCTGGTAGGTAGGTAGGTAAGTATGTAGGTAGATCAGTTAGGTAGGTTGGTAGGTAGGTAGGTAGATAATTTCCCCAGACCAATATCTGGAGAAAACACAACTTTTTGCCATAAAAACTCAGGAAAATAATTTTAATTAGCTAACCAAAGTGCATCAAAGGATTGGATAATATTGATATACTATTTCTATTAATTAATTAAATTCTTACTTGGTTATCCAAAGTTTCAACCCGCTGTTCCCCTGCCTTTAACAAAGGAATTCTGTTCCTGTGATGCTCTTTGTAAGAAGATTCCACTGCATGCCCATGTTCAGCTGATTTCTGCCAAAATCTGGGAACAGGAAAAGTAGTAGTAACACCTGTCTATACAGATCACATTTCTTATTTTGAATTGAGAGCTTTAATTAAATTATATTTAATTCACTGTGATGGTAAACTGCACCACACACAGGAAGCTGCTTTCACTGGACTGCCAGTTTTGCCCTCTAGATAAGGCACATGAAACTATTCAGCTCTATCAGGAATTTCTTGAAGCAAAACTTAATCAAACAATTATCTTGTGACATCCTATTCTAAAACAAACAAACAAACAAAAGCCCCAACAAAACAGAAGGGGGGAAAAGTGCACCTCTCACCTTTTCAGTATCAAACTCTCTCAAAGCATTTTCAACTGTAATTCAGACCTCACCTCCCACTTTATGAAGCTGGAGTCCTGGAAGATCTTTCAAGGTGGTATCTTCTTTGCTGCTAAAAGCCTGGCCTATAAAGCAAAAAGACAGTAAAATAAGTAAATGAATAAGAAAAATCAGACATAAGAAAGTGTTCAGAATTAATTCAAGTAAAAAATAATCTCTAAATACTTTGCACTGGACTTTGAACTTAATGAGCCTAAATTAAATTAAATTAAGTCATCAAGACTATGGTAAACTAAGTCTACTTTTCTTATTATTTCATTGCAGATAACAGCATCCATAAACTTAATGCATTCATGCCACCATTTCAAGGGGTGAGGGAAACTCATTAGTACACCAGAGCGTGATGAATATGACACAAGTGATCAGCTCATAGGGAGTGATCAGCATCTCTATTCCAGAACTTGGCACATGTGCTACAGGGAATGATGCAAAAGGAGGAGGAGAACACATTTAGTTATCTCAACCCTCTCCTTGATTTTACCATCCCATCACAGCATGACTAACAACAGTATCAGAACTGGCTGCGTGGAGTCCATAATTCTGAAGTTATGTAAGCCAAGACATCTGCACTTGCAGACATAGCTTCACTTAAATTGTGAATCTTCTCTTAAAGCAACCACTAATTTGGCATGCAAACAAATGCATTTATTCCTGAATAAAGCAAATGTGTAAAGAAACTTTATACCTATTATGTTCAAGACTTTCTTCCTTCCTTCCTTCCCTACTTGACTACTAAACTGTCTATAAACCATGGGTGTTCTTCCTTCACACTGCAAATAATCTTCATACTTACTTTGTCCTATTCAGACTGCCTTCTGCAGGGCTGCTGTCAACAAAACATTGTAAATTCTTCAAATAAACAAAGTGCCCTGTCATAAAAAAATAGCATCTTTGCTACAACTCTGAGTACCATAGAGCTATGACTCAGAGCAGGGCAGATAAACCTCTGCAAATTCCCCATCTCTAAGAATAGCAACTGTCATCTGGTAGGGGCTGTCATAAACCCCTACCCTCTTTAATTCTTGCAAATACTGCCTCAACTGGGAGAGCTAACAGTGTAATTTTATCATGTACCTCCACAGGGACAGGATGCTCATCCACTGTAATAGTTTTAAAAGGAAATCCACCAAAACAAAACATGTTCCAGGACATTCAGTTTGGTTATCAGTAACAAATCCACTCAAACATGATAGTGGGTGGGATGAGTGAGGAAAGGGTGGCACCAAGACAGATAAATTGCAGAAGGAGACAGCTATGGAACCTGCCTTGGCAAACCTTGTGAGCCGCACGTCCATCTGTTCCACATTAATCTATCTCCACTGGGTTTTAGTCCAATCATCAATGCTGCTCTGGAACTGAAAGTACAGAGATAAAAGTGTCAACAGCATTTGGTAAAGACAAACTTCTACATAACAGATAAATGGATGGAAGGGAAAGCCCACCACACAGCAATAGTTCTTCAAACTTACTTTTTTTCCCAATCCTACACCACCACTACCTACATAAATTACTCCACTTTTGCAAAATTCACCCTCTGAAGCCAAACACTTAAATAGTTTCATGGTTCAGCATCTGACAGGTGTACCTACAGACCTTTCTTCTGCTATTGAACACCTACAACACACTGGTGCACATGGGAGATGTGTGTGTGTGTGTGTGTGTGTGAAAAATGCCCTGCACCTCCTCCTGGCAATACAAATGCTATGCATATAATTATGGAAATAAAATCTAGCCTTGCACACACAAAAAAACCCCAACCCAAACCAACCAAAAAAACCCAACAACTCGAACTTCTTAAGGGAAACAGAACTTTACAAGGCTGATTTCCCATGCAGGTCTTCACGTTGTCTTCGCTGGATGCCTGCATCTAGCCTCTTCTGCAGCTTTCTGATTTGGAATCTTCAGTTCTGGCTTTCTGAATTTTTACTCAATTATTTGAATTATTCGAGCAAGTTATTGGTACCAAAGAAGCTCAAAATGAAACACAAGTTGGTTTGCCTTGAGATTATCTTCAAACTGGTTAATGCGAGAACACAAAAGAGGAAGTTCTTCACAGTGAGGGTGGCGAGGCACTGGAACAGGTTGCCCAGGGAGGTTGTGGCTGCTCCCTCCCTGGAGGTGTTCAAGGCCAGGCTGGATGAGGTCTTGAGCGTCCTGATCTAGTGGGAGGTGTCCCTGCCTATGGCACAGGGGGGTTGGAACTGGATGATCTTTGAGGTCTCTTCCAACCTAAACCTTTCTATGAGTCTATGAAATACTTTTTTAGCTCACATATCCTAAAGCACAGCAGTGTAGCTTCAAAAAAAAAAAAAAACCCAAAAAAAATCAAGAATGTGAAAAGTCTCAATAATTTCAAGTTGGGTTTTTTGTTTGTTTTGTTTGTGGAGGAGGCTGGCAGGGAGCGGAGCTGCAGCATTTTGGTGCACTGAGGCCTTGTAGACCCCAGCTGGGGAGGGCAGCTTCAGCCTACCCTCAGGCCCACTGAGGGCGGCAGGGGTGGAGGATTCTAGAAGGCCAAGTTTGGGCCCTGTGAGCTTTGCACTACTTCTACCTTTTCTATATGTGCTCTTGTAAATAGAATTTCTCTTCAAACTCCCAATCAGTGTGCGGTATCCTCATTCACACACCTGGAAAGGGGTAAGAGCCATTTCTGCCCTCCAGTCCAGGGTGTTGATGGCCCCAGCCTGGGACACCAGACCACTGTGCTGGGCAACGTCACCCACATATACAGGGGTCAGACTAGACGATCTCTGAGGCCCCTTCCAGCCCCCAGCATTCTGTGATGTTAGCCAAAGACATGCCACACGCTGCCAATTGGGAAGCGCTTAAGGCAGCTGGGAAGTACATGGACAGACACTGTTCATCTACCACACGCTGACTGAGGGCAGCAGGGGTGGAGGATTCTAGAAGGCCAAGTTTGGGTTTTGTGGGCTTTGCGCTACTTCTACCCCATTGCCTTTTCTATATGTGCTCTTGTAAATAGAATTTCTCTTCAAACTCCCAATCAGTGTGCGGTATCCTCATTCACACACCTGAAAAGGGGTAAGAGCCATTTCTGCCCTCCAGTCCAGGGTGTTGCTGGCCCCAGACTGGGACACCAGACCACTGCACTGGGCAACGTCACCCACATATACAGGGGTCAGACTAGACGATCTCTGAGGCCCCTTCCAGCCCCCAGCATTCTGTGATGTTAGCCAAAGACATGCCACACGCTGCCAATTGGGAAGCGCTTAAGGCAGCTGGGAAGTACATGGACAGACACTGTTCATCTACCACACGCTGACTGAGGGCAGCAGGGGTGGAGGATTCTAGAAGGCCAAGTTTGGGCTTTGTGGGCTTTGCACTACTTCTACCTTTTCTATATATGCTCTTGTAAATATAATTTCTCTTTAAACTCCCAATCAGTGTGTGGTATCCTCATTCACACACCTGAAAAGGGGTAAGAGCCATTTCTGTCCTCCAGTCCGGGGTGTGCTGATGGCACCAGGCGACGATTTAGGGAGGTGGATCCCTGCTATGAACGCAGTCGAGTGTAGCCAAAGATAAGCTGCTGCCTCTATACCATGTCCTATTTACTCATCTCTGTGCCACAGTGATTTACATGCAAGAAACTGAGAAATAACTGAAAAGGAAGCAAAAAGGAAAGCAGTGATGCAAGCCTGCTCTTGCATGACTAATTACAACCTCAAGGTCCATTTTTCGGGTTCAGTGTTGCTTGTTTTCACAGTGAAGACATCAATAGCACAAGAGCAGCCTCAGCATACCTGTTTGCTCTGCAATTATTACTCAGCTGTAAGCAAGCAAAAACAGAAGCTAGAGAAGCTGGGACGAGCAGCACAGTGCTGCTGCTTCTCTCTTTTAGCCATCATTCCCCTCCAAGGAGCTAATTTATCAAGCCCTGATAAAATAACACATGGCTTCTTTAGGGTTTTGAAGCTCACATTCCATCCAAGCCTCCAACCTGAGCACCACCAGCTGCTTCAGAGCAGTGGTGCCCTACTCCTGTGGCACCCCATCCTCCCCTCCTCAATGTCTTCCTGAGATCTGTCACTCCAGCCAGTTCCTATCTCATCCATGATGAGTGCATGCCTTGCACTGCATCTCTGCTCTCAAGAGACTCATAAGGCAGACATCAATTTATTGAGTCCTTTTGTGGCTTTGTGAAAATTATGCCCCTTTAATGTAATAAACTCCTTCAGCTTCTTAAGCTTCATCAATCTGATAGAGTTTGGGTTTGCTCCAGTACAGAAAAAAACTGACATTGTGGAAGGTTATTCTGTCTGACACTGAAATCAGAGTATGAGGTAGGACTGGAGTTTATAGGCCAGCTTGAAACATCAAGACTGTAAACGAAACTTCTTGTGCATATACTAAGCAAGCACAAAATTCACCTCTAAACTTTAACTTGTTGTGCATCCTCTCCTTTTAAAAAAAAAAAAAGTTTAAAATGCTTTTAAGAACTTTTTCCCCTTTACTTTTGTTATTATTTTAATAACACAGACGAGCAGCACAAGACACTGGTAGTTACAGGATACTTATGTGAAAACTTTAGCATGGCTTCTCTCTACTGACTAAGCTGCTGAAGTAAACAGCTGCAATTGTGCTACAGGTACTGGTTTGACAACCAAATCTTAGATATTTCTTTTCGTAACATCAAACCAAAGGAGAAATAATCCCATGCTCGTTTTAAGTAGGCATACCTAACCCAGCTGAGTGTTCACATCAGCTTTCACAAAAATCAGCTTCCTTAACAAACACAGATTTAGCAACTGTGAACTTACTTGTTAACTTCCTCTTCTCTTTTTGGTTTGGTTTTTTTATTTTTTTTTTTTTCCTTTTATTTTCTGTTTAGGCTAGTCATGATTTGCTCTCATTCTTTCTCTTCCTAATTTAAAAAACAAAATGACCTTTCCAGACTACCCAAGGCTGGATTTCAGATGCTTTCAGGTTGTTGCGCTTGAAATCCTTCTCCTTTGAAGTTGATGGGAGTTTTGTCATGGGCTTCAATCAGGAAGAGATTTCCTTCTCGGCAGGAGAGCAGCAGTTGCATCCCTGCCCCTATTCATAACCACTGTCTCTCAAGATCAAACCACCGAGATAATGACCAGCCTGAACTCTCAATGCTGCTAACAAAGTAGTGAGAGACAGGAAGATGAAAACTCTTCTTTTTGTCATTGCCATCAGTATTTATCCACACCATCCAGAACACTGTGACATAAACGGCACACATTGATTTCTCTCCTGAAACATCCATTTTTCATAGAAATGCAGCAGTATGCAACTAAAACTGTTCTGTGAAACCTGTCTGGCTGTCCTGCTCTTAAATCTGAGTTTCCTGAACCCCTCCTATGGTCTCTTCCTCCAGCTGATACTTGGTCCTGCATCTGTCATTGCAGAAAATCTACTCAGACCTAGAGTATTTCCATTCAAGAAAATGCCATTTTGCTGAGGCAACACTTCCCAAATGCTTTTACCAAAATTTGGGGGAAAGAGACGCAGCTAATCAGGGCCAGGACCAGAGGCATGACTCAGGACCTGGAAAGAACAGTACCACACCTTTACATCCATGAGGTTGCTATCTGGTTTTAAAGCAGAGCTTCCAATGCAATAATATAGTGGAATTTTTATTGCAAAAGTAGGAGTACAATCTGGACTACAGTGTCTTTCTGCTCTTTCTGTAAGATATTTACACAGACTCAGCTACACTTCGGAATTAAATATTTCATGTTATTTCCAGAACTGTTATGAGAAAATACAAAAACAAAACAAACCCAAATTGCCACCAACCTCCAAACGTTTCATATCCAGCCCTGATTCTGAACATCTACTACATGGTGCTGTTAATAAAACAAGCTTCCTATGCAATTTTAAGACATCTACATTAAAAACATTTGCAGAAATGCGATTTTAAATACTTATGCCTTGTTAGTTCCCAATAACTCTTGTTTTGGAACATTTACAGATCTCTTACAATTTGCATTTCAGAAGCAGCACAATTTTGGGAAAATTGGTGGAAAAATAAATACTCCCCCCCNAAGAAGCTTTGCTCCTTTATGAGCTGTAAAAGCCTTTAAGTGATGCGACTTAATAAACTGGTTATATAGGGTACAGTCAGCAGAGAGCTGAGGAGGTAACGATTCCCTGTGTGCCTAATTGTGGTAGCTTCACCATGCCATTGCTCCCGAAGGAGAGGTGGTTAGTCATCATTGCCCACAAGGGAAGTGACTCATCCCTCCTCTTTCCCAGTGACATAGACTGGACACGAAGCACACCACCTACCACAGCACAAAGCAGGGCTCCGGAGGCATGAGCACAGCAGAGAACATCATGCGGCAAACAATTCAGATGGCAGCAGCCACATCCATTGGTACAAAACACAAGCGAAAGAAAAGAGGAGCAGCATACCACACAGAACTGAGCCTCCAGCAACAAGTCATCTCTGATGAGTTGATAGTGAAGCAGTTACTTTTCTTAGAGGCACTTTCCCCCTCCCCCCCCCCTTCATCAGAGTTATTTTACATCAGTTGTCTCTGATGGCAGCTCAAATCTCATCCTTGGTTTTGCCACTTTATGACAAGCATTTGTCTGTAAATATACCTCTTCTATGAAAGCTACTGTATGCTAGAGTGGTATTTCAGGCACTTCCTCAAATGTAAAGTCCTTTTTGTTCTCCATTCCAAAGCATTCTCTGGTCTTCCTCATAGCATGGACAGCACTCTGCACCACCTCTGGTGGCACCTGAAGCAAGTAGGATGCAGGTTATCAGTTTGACACTGTCACTATTGCCCTACTGTTTAGACACCATAAATAAGATGAGAAGACTCTCAGCTACCCATCAGCTCTCCAACAACTGATACATCATGAAAGTAAAAAAGTCATCTCAGCACATTTTATTGGGACTGAGTGGAGAAAGCATGATATGTAAATAGGCAAGTTACAAACCTGAAGAATGGTTTCCAGAAGACGTACGTATATATATATATATATATATATACACATATGTCTTAGTCTTCTTCCTAAACCTGCTTTTCCAGCTTCCCTGTGAATGCAGATTGACCCTTTTCAAGCCTCTGGGCTTGGAAACATGACCATGCAAATCATCTTTTGAAAACCATCCCTGGATACTCTATACCACCTTTCATCAGCACCATATTTCAATATGCATAATTGCATTTAATCATCTACACTCTTCTGCCAAGCAGCTATTTACTCTGATCTTCCAGTGAGCCTGCTTTGTAGCTAAAAGATACAACACTGGGGTCATACCTTCAAGATACTAGAGAGGCTGCATTTTAGGGCATGAGAAGTTAGAGCTACAAACCTAACTCTACACATACTACTCTTAGTTTTTTGGGGTTTTTTTGGTTACTGGGAACCAAAGGAATATGTCCAACAGCATAATCTTGCCATGAAGTATATATCTGTGGCCAAAAATAAACTGAGTCTTCAAAATCTTATTTACCAGGGCTCTCTACTTCACGGCTTGGCAGCTGTGCAAGTCACTGTGAATTTCACTGCTTGCTCAGAAACACAGAATCTAAACAAAATACTTTTAACTTACCTGGGAAAGTTAAAAGCCATAACTGAGTACAGGTAGAACTCTGCGTGGCCTGGGATCATGGCAACAAGAGATGAGTTCACCCCCTCATACAAACAAGCACATAGCAGCATTAAGTGACCCTTATGGTCAGGTTGTAGCCCATTAAATGGATCAGGCAGAGGGCTAATAAGGACTGAGGCAGCTCTTCAGCAGAGGAATAATCCCCTCAGAGAAGGTCAACATGCTCCTGGCATAAATCATCAACTAGAGGTAAGAAACAGCAAGAGTCCTGGCCACAGCACCACCATGGGTGGAAGGCGATGGGGGAGAAATGGATCTCTGCTGTGCACAACAGCAGTATCACAATTTTTCCAGCTGGACACTAAATTCATGAGAACAACACGTCTGCCACAAAGCATCTCACTTGTGATCAAGCTTTACACATTTCTCACATTTCTGGTTCTCCACACTGATGCTACCAAACCAGTGAAGTGGCGGTGGTGGAGAAATCTGTGACCTTCATCAAAGTAAATGGCACAGAGCTTCAAAACAACTCAGCTGCCAGAGAGGATGAGGAAGGAGAGAGATGCCAGGAGAAAGACTGCTACTGTAAAGCACCAGCGTTTATAGCAGAGAAGAATTACTCTTAAAATGAACTGAGAAGAATAAAATAAAATTGAGAAGAGATGCAAACACAGCCTCACAGTGATGCAAAGAAGAGCTTTGTCTGTCTCCCGCACAACCAAAACGACAACAACAACAAAATCCCATAACTTTTTTGTTCGGGGTTGTAACTAAATTTCATTACGAGCCGGCGTTCTCCCTGTCTCCGCTGCTGGTCGCTCTTCAGACTTCCAAAATCACACAGCCCTCGGGACTGAAAAGCGAGAAAGGCAAACCCGCCGCTTTCTCCCGCTATTCGCCCCGCAGCGGAGGGAGCCAGGGACCCCTATAATCCCTCGGAAAAGCTCACCGCGACCCTCCGCGATGCCCCGCGGGGGCAGGACGGACGATGGCTACCGGCGCTGCTCGCGGGACAGTGCTGCCGAAGGCTCCCTCACGTACTGCGCCCGGCACCGCCTGGCGGAGCAGCACCAAGAGCCGCGGCCACTGCTCCGCTGCCTCTGCCGCGGACATTCCCCCCCTCACCACCCCGGACCCCCGTTCTGTACCTATTACTCAACTGCGGCCCGGTCTCAGCACTTGGTCCCGGCTGCCGCCACCTGCGCCGCCGAGGGTGAGCGCGGAGCTGGGGACACTGCGCCTCTCCGCGACCTCCGCTGTCTGCCCGGGGACGGCCACCCCCAGCCGACCGCCGCTTGCAGCAGCCCCAGCGGGAGAGGAGGGCACGGCCGGATTTGAAGGAATTCCTGATGGTTTCTCTCACCGAATCCTGAAGGAGCGACACTTAGACACCGCCCGCCACCAGCAAGTGCGAAATACGGGTCCCTGCCGCAGCACCCCCCTCGCCACTGTTCGCAAAACTGCCGCAAATTAACTGCTTGCTGCCTGCCCAAGCTCGCTCCCCAGCAGCTGGTAGAAATGAAACAAACCGCAGGTGTCCAACGCCTACCAGGGTGTCCCGCGCCCACCAGGTGTTCTGCGCCCACCAGGTGTCCAGCACTCACCAGGGTGTCCAGCACTCACCAGGGTGTCCCGCGCCCACCAGGTGTTCTGCGCCCACCAGGTGTCCCGCGCTCACCAGGGTGTCCAGCACTCACCAAGGTGTCCCGCGCCCACCAGGTGTTCTGCGCCCACCAGGTGCCCAGCACTCACCAGGGTGTCCCGCGCCCACCAGGGTGTTCCGTGCCCACCAGGTGTCCGCTGACACACGTCCCGCTGGTGTGGGGACGGACAGGGGCTCAGAGGAGAGCTNTTTCACCAGGGTGTCCCGCGCCCACCAGGTGTTCCGCGCCCACCAGGTGTCCAGCACTCACCAGGGTGTCCCGGGCCCACCAGGTGTTCTGCGCCCACCAGGTGTTCTGCGCCCACCAGGTGTCCAGCACTCACCAGGGTGTCCAGCACTCACCAGGGTGTCCCGCGCCCACCAGGGTGTTCCGTGCCCACCAGGTGTCCGCTGACACACGTCCCGCTGGTGTGGGGACGGACAGGGGCTCAGAGGAGAGCTCTGTGGCTCTTCATTAAACTTTAGTTTACGAGAAATGTGACTGCCTCTCACACAGTGGCGTGAAGACAGCTGCTGTCTGAAGCGCTGCTGCGATTCGAAGCCGAGCCTTGATTTTTCAGAAGTCGCTAGTGTTTGCCTTCCCAACTTCACACCAAACACAGGCACAAATCCGGGCTGGCTGCAGAGCGGGTTGAGAGTAGCTTTGAAAAGACATGGGTGTATTGATCGATGAGAATCTCACCATGAGCCAGCAGTGTGCTCATGCAGGCCAGAAGGCAAATCATATCCTAGGCAGCATCAAGAGTGGCCAGCAGGTCAAGAGAGGTGATTCCAACCCTTTACCATTGCTCTTGCAAGATCCCGCTTGGAACACTGCTTACAGTTCTGGTGTTGCTGTTGTAAGAAGGATACCAAGCTGCTGAAACGAGTCCAGACGAGGGCCACAAAGATAATCCAAAGGCTGCTTGCCTTGCAGACCTTTAGGGCTGGCTTTCACTTTGAGAAACTGTGGTGCTCCTAGATGAATTTTCCCCCTCATTCTTCTGCAGCACCTAGGACGTGACATTTATTCCTCTATTTTCTTTTCCGTGAGCACCTTTGTCCTTATGGTCTTTGAAGAGGGGATTATGCCCCACCCTGCAGGGGCCTGCCAGAATTCAGCAACGCTCCTAGGGCTTGGAGCTTTACATGCTTCATTTGGTTGAAACTAGCACCAAGGTTTAGAGCACTTTCCACCTCTCAAAGAAACAAGCAAGAGAACTCTTTGCTTTCAGCTTCTTTTGCTCTTTGGAACCACTGATCTGTGCAATGCAGCTCCTAAAACAACCAGGCTTGATCTACTTGTATCTGGAATCACAAAGCAGGAGACAAAATAGCTGTCACAGTATAAATGCAGTATTTTTTCAGGGCTTCTCACAGACAGGCAAACCTGCCTCTTGGGTCTCATCAGAGCAGTCTATATACTTAGTGGGAACTGGTGAAAGAAGTATCTATCTGTCTGTCTGTCTATCATCTATCTATGGCAGATGTGTAGAATTGCACACTACTGCCTGTGTAGATTAAGGAATTGCCTGTGTGCCTTGATCTGGCACTTTAGTAGTAGGCAATTTTCAGTCCTTGCTAAAAAAATACTACACTCAACAAACTAAAATAAACTAGGCAGAAAAATACTTCAGCAATACCACTGGAATGGCTTAAAGAAACATTTCACCTGAACAATTCTCAAGTATCAGAGCCTGTTAGAATTCTTTTGCAAGATATGAATCATTTACCCTAAACTCCTTGGGAGAAGAGACAAATCTCTGGCAAAATGAGGAAATTTTTAATGTTTCTGGTAAGGGTAGAGGTTCTGCATTATTGAATGAGCACATGGAGCAAAATCCCCCACTCAGAGTTTTTTGCTGCTCAGCTTGGTTGAAGAAAGTGCCTTTAGTGGCATTTACATCCGTGGACTACATCAGCAATCTAGCTGCTGGTGATAGCATCTAATTATTTTTAGGGTGAAACAGTTCTGCTATTCTCTCTCCAAAAGCTACTCCAGCAAGCAAGGATAGTGTATGCAGGCTCTTGGCTACCACAAGGTTTGCAGATACACTGACAAGTCTCAGAACATAAGTGATGCAAGTAGCTCTGGGGGAAAAGGAATGTGAGGCAGGGACATGGGAAGCATACTGAGGAAGACAGCAGGAAGTTCAATATTAATCAAATAGGAATGTTACATATAGGAATAAAGCACCCTGACATCCACTAGCTAGCTAGACATAAAACTAAGGCAATAAAATAAATATAAATTCAGAGAATTATAGCAATGGTATTGAAACTAAAGTTGCAGAATTACCTAATTCAGTCTTGTTTTACAGAGTGGAACCATGACATTTAAAGGCTAAAATGCAATATACTTGTGCATCCTTTATGTCCCTGTGTTAGATCTTATTTCATTTCTTGTTACCCTACAATGGTGTGTATGTGGAAGACTACAGGTTATCAATAATCTAGAAATTGCTTCCAAATCCCATCTACATAGTAATAATCAAAACATCACTGTCACAGTAGTAAAGAATTGGCCAGTAACAATGTATTAGCTGATCAGATTCTGTTACTTTGAATTATGATATAGAGCTCAGTAATTAAGTTTGCCTGGTATCACTGCAATCAAAGAGAGGTTATTAAGACTTTAAAACAGGTATTTCATTGAACATACAATAAAGATAATTCATTTCATGTGTCCATTAGGAAGGAAGAAAGATGCTTCTGTGTTGCAGTGCAAGGTTAGAAGCCACAGGTTTTAAATTCAAGCAGCAAGTGGTCTTACATGTAAAGGTGGCACTTGGGACATTGGCAGTATTAGGTTTACAGAACCACAGAAACATTCAGATTGGAAAAGACCCTCAGAATCAACAAGTCCAACCCAAGTCCAAGTACAAGGTGCACCTTAAACCATATCGCCAAGCAGCACATCCAAACAACTTTTAAACACATCCAGGGCTGGTGACTCAACCATCTCCCTGGGCAGTTCATTCCAATGCCTGACTGCTGTGAATAATTGTTCCCAGTATCTAGTCTAAACCTACCCAGTTGCAGCTTGAGGCCATTCCCTCTTGTTCTATCACTATTTACCTGTGAGATCAGACTAGCACCAACCTCTCCACAACATCCTTTCAGGTAGCTGTAGACAGCAATGAGGTCTCCCCTCAGTCTCATTTTTCAAACTAACCATCCCCAGCTCCTTCAGTCCTTCCTCATAAGATTCATTCTCCAGGCCCTTCCCCAGCTTTGTTGCCTTCCTCTGCACCCGCTCCAGTGCCTCCACATCTCTCATATAATGATGTGCCCAAAACTGAACAGAATACTCGAGGTGTGGACTCACCAGAGGCGAGTACAAGGGCACAATCACCTCCCTACTCATGCTGGGCACAGCATTTCTGATCCCAGCTGGAATGCCCACTGGCCCAGCCATCCAACCTATCCAAGTCCCTCTGTAGAGCCTCCCTACCTTCACAATGTTGGACTCAATGATCTTTAGAGTCTCTTCCAACCTAAATAACTCTGTAATTCTGCATTTCTTTCTCGTGAAATGCTACCATTTGTTAATTTCAAAAGGACTGTTAAGGCTTAGCATAAAAATTCTTCCAGTATTAAAAAAACCCCCACATAATTAGTATACCATTATACTTAGCAATTGACTCTATCATCAAAGCAATTTTAAGAAAAACAAGGCAGGAGCCTGTTTACCTTTCACTAATAGCTCAATGTCTCTTCTATGAAGTCAGTAAGTTCAGATTTTCATTTATTTGTTCTATTCATACCCTGTCTGCAATACATTTAATGACACTTCTATTATTTATCACCCTCTCAGACAGAATAATCTATGTTGTTTTGGTTTTGTTTTTTTAAGGCATTTCTTTGTGTGTGTGCCTGTGTACCTACTTACCTTAGGAAAGCTTTTACTTTGATTATTCTTTTGGTATGTTCAGGAACAACCATAACTTCCATTTGCAAGAGCTGAACAAACCCCACAGAATTCATGCTGAGCTAGAATCTGCTGGCTTTAATTCCCTGCTGGGAGTCTGCCAGTTGGGAAACGCTGACCAGCAAGTACAGGTCTTAATTACACAAATCCAGAAGCTGCTGCCAACCTTTCCCCATTGAGAAGCATTTGCTTTCTAGCGTTCTTCTTGATGAACAGATTATCACTCAAACATAATTTATTGCTGCTTTATATTGAAAGTAATTAAATGAAGAAACCTTTTAAACTCAAGGGAATTTTAATAGGTTACTTGCAAAATGTAATTGCAGGCAACAACTTGTACATGATTTTTAGTTCCAAACCCACCAAAAAAATTATACAAATCAGCATTGTAAAAGTGTCAAATTAATGCCTCACAGGCTTTGCTGGCAGAATTAATTTCTAAATTCTAGATGTGGGGAAATGTTACTCTCATTTTTTTCCTTTTCCTTTTTTTTTTTTTAGAAAAATTTACAAGTGAAATATTACTACAAAACTTTTTTTTTATAAGGAATTTTTGCAAAACATTTTCATTTTTACCATCAACTATTTTTTTTTCTGTTTCAAAATCATTATGTAGATTTAATACCCTATGCTGCACATCAATTCTTGCAGGATGACAATTCAGTGACATGCATAAAAAAAAAACACCACAAGGCATTAAAATGAAGACTTAAATACAAATATTGTTGCAATAAAACAGTTATAAAATTGAAAAATAGGACCTAAACATCATGCTTACTTAACTTTGACAAATTAACTTTTTTTTTTCTCCTAGATTACACACTTTTATTACTGCTCTCATGAAAGAATGTGATAAATAATGACTTAACACCAACTTCTAATGTAATCGGCAACACATACACGAACCTAACCAAAGAAAGTATACTGTAAGAAAAAAACTATTCTAACACTGGAGTTCTACCATGGTAAATACACTTTGCACTGATAATTACAATAAAGCAAAATTTTTTTAACGGTGGCAAAGGGAATGAACAGTGAAATGCCATTAAACAAGATACTACTGCACATCTGTGCCCTATTACTTACAACAGCTATATCCCACTGAGTCAAATAAAGGACATTGAAATTTACGATCCTTTGAAGACAGAAAAGTGGATCCAGGATGGTATGCAGAACAGACTGTCAAAATGTTTCTAATTCCAGCGGTAAAATGTGCACCTGCTAACACAAGTTAATGTACTTGAGATGCTATGAAGCCAACCGGATTGAGATTTTGATCCGTCTATAATAGGGATTCATTGCAGATTAAAAAAAAAAAAATTACTTCGGCTTCCTATCTGCATACGTTAAGTATGCATGGGGAAAAAAGAAAAAATTATACATGAAATGGTTGTGCAGAATGCTCAGAACTTCGGTTTACAAAAATTGTTAACTTCTAGGAAACATGGTATTAACATTAGGAAAGTTCTTCTTTGCATAAAGAAATTCATAGCACTGATTGTGAAGCATAATGATAAAATATATATTTGACATCTCATTTCCTATATAATAAAATTAACAGTTAATACTACCTAATGCTCATCTGTATTAAATGTAACATCTAATTGATTCTGATGTTTTAAATCCAGATACATCAGTTAAGAGTACTTTAAATAAAATATACAAAATAATGTACAAAACCCAACTAAAATTTAAAGACTTTGTTACAAGTCTACAAAAGCTTTAAGAAACTCGAAATTTATAACCACAGTGTAAAATTGTTTTTTAATGTTTTTTTTTTTTTCTCTTTAATCTCAAAGATTTTTACGTAAACTGAGAGTATAAAATACTTTCAGCTTAGTATTTTGCTACAAAGGGCTGGCCTAAAGTGTACACAGTGTAAACAATGATTGGTATTTCTCTTGCTTCAAAATACACAAGACATCACAACATTGATAAAGTATTCAGATGAGAAGTATATGGGGTATTTTTTGAGGGAATGCACAAGGTATCTGCTATGTCTCTCAAATCAACAGCTACCAAACACATTCTTCCTTCTGTAGTTTGCAGGGGAAAAAAAAAAAATCTTATCCTTCTTGCACTGTATTTCCCTTAGTTACAGCAAAAATAGTTTGGTATATAAATTTATTATAAAACTGATCATGAGAATATTACTAAATGACTGTATGTGTAAAAGATTACATTTATGCCTATGGGAAGTAATTAAAAATCCTGAGTATGAAATATTTGGCCATCTTTCCTCCTTGTCTATATTGGAGTTTTTACATTAAAAAAATGCAGTTTGCTTTTGTTGTTGTCTTTCATTTCCTCTGTATTCCTATTCAGCTGGCACATCTGAGAATGTAACCAAACCTTTGAAACCAAAAGCCATGTGGTAAAAATGTAACCATATTCTTCTTCCCTGCTTTGTTTTGTGATTGGAGGCTAAATGTAGTATTTGATAGGCAACAGATAATTACTACCATCTCACCTATTATCCTTGAAGAGAAAATAAAGACAGTAACATTTAAGGGGAAAAGAGAGAAATCATTTACTTTCAATATCTTTTTTGGGGTTTTTTTTTGGTTAAAATGTGATAACTAATTCTTTTCTTTGGCTATTAAGTCAAAGCATAAAGAACTCAGCACATTAACCACAATATCACAAACTAGTATTTACAGAGAAAAGATGCTGGAGAATGAGCTACAACACTCAATTGTCTGATTAATTTCCATAAATTCTAACAAAAATAAAACACTTAAATACTTTAAATTGACTTACAACTCGTGTAACCTACGAGTTAGAAATGGAGTATGGATGTTTTAAAACAAACTAAATACCAAAACCTGACACAAAAGTTGCCGTATTCATTTTTCATCCTACATACAGACACTGTTACTTCTGTAGACTCTTACCTTAACATCTCTCCTACAGCATACACTAATTCTACACAACCTTAGCTCTCCAAACAAAGAGAGGAATTAGAACTCACTGATTGTCATTTATACACACTACTACAATGTAGTGGCCAAAATTCATCTGAGGTTCACCTCAGAAGCGACTTTGCAGCATGCATCATCCAGCTGCTGTTTGAGCAATTCCAAAACTTGAGAAAAGACGGCCAAAATCAACTGACGTGTTCTGTGGACTGAGCAGAGACCTAAAATATTCCTACTGTTGCTCAATCCGCATTCAGTTTTGTTGTGCCTTACGGGAAAAGATGTTCTAATGAAAATACTACAAATTTATTTTGGAGACCAAGTACCTTCACCCAGTGATATTAATCCTAGTCAAGGTCCACCCTGGTTTACATTGATATTATCCGTTTTTATAAACACATGGGCACGTAATGCTAAAATGGGGTGGGGGAGACACACTCATGATAATTCATTTAAAATCATTAAATGATATACAAGAATATAGCTAAAAAAAAAAGTACAGTATGGAAATAACATTCCCCCAGCTGTTTGTCCAGTACATCAATTTGCGCTGCTTGTATTTTTGAGATTTTTGTCTTGTCGCACCGGTGTACACTTCCCATGCTGACCCTCCAACCTGGAACACTTACAGAAGTCATGACTGAAAAAAAACCCCACATTTTCCTGCTCCATAATCCACTTCACCAGCCCATTTCCATATCCTGAAAGGTATGTAAACGTTAAGTGCAGCACTAGGCGTCCATAGAAACGATCCTTTCAGAATTCTTCCATGTTTGTGGAGACATTAGGGGTTGCTGGGTTTGAATCTTGAGAAATGGCAGCAACAGTGACAATTCTTGGAGAACCAAGAACCTCAGTAACTGAAGAGTCCAGCTCTGAGGTAACAATAGCAAGGGCTGTTCCACCACCCTTCTTGTTCTGATGAGTTTTGACATGTTTTGAGAGATGGTCACTTCGCATGAATCTTTTAGAACACTCTGGGCATTCAAACCTCTTTTCACCTTTTTTAAAAGAAGAAAAAAACAAACTGTTACAGGGAAACAGCACTTAACTCTGCTTGATCATCTGAAACTGACCCTTTTCTATCTGACAAAGTATCTTTATGAAGCATCTTTAAAAGGATACAATATTTTCTTCTCTACCTGTCTGGCTTCCAGGTGCGTTCTGTTCAGTCACAGGCTTTTGGCAATCTACTCTTCACTACTAAAATGTTCTCAACAAATATTTGCTATGCTGCCACTTTCTGATGAGAAGTCTGAATTTCAGGTCACCAAACTTCCATAAACCTGACAGAGTAGGAGAGGTAAAAGACCTGAAAGAGTGACTTGATAGCAGTTTTAAAGTATACTTTTGTTATTTAGACTGTAGCGATGAGAAAGGAGTTTGGAAGCAGAAATGCCAAAGCTCCATGTATGACATCTATGCCAAGAGAGATAAACTGAACATACTAAGCAGTCCTGTCACTGTTGAAATTTAATCAGCTCTCAGACATCAAGTGCTGTCTTCTGATGCTACAAGTTGGCAGGGTGGAGGAATGGGGACACACCTTCTTGAGGCTACAAATAAGAAAGCTGATCAGATTTCCACTTTCTAAAAAAATCTACCTTTCCAATCTGAACTGCTAACAGAACTTGCTTTTCAAGTTCTCATTTGAAATGTCAGAAAACTTCCCCAAAAGACCAAATCTGATAAATGACTAGGTTAATAAATTTCTTAAAAACTGCGCTTGTCCGAGTGAGAATATAATGACCCTGGGTCCACAGCCAGTCCTACATGTCTGGTGTGCCAAATTCAGATCAAGCATCCCTAATGTACATCAGCTATGTGTGGTCTGTGATCTTTTTCTACCACAGGTAGAGAAAAATACCCAAATTGAACAGCTCTCATTTTATTGCTTTGATGAAAACTGCAATCTATTATTTCCTCTGTTTTCAACTTCCTATATTTACATTTTAAAGTGACAACTTTAATATCGTTGTTTAACCATGGCCATTATGATCCAGACTTGCTGTACTACGCATACAGAGAGGGTTGACCAACCTGTGTGGGTTCTTCTGTGTCTTTGTAGCTCATCACTCCTTGTGAATCGCTTGCCACAGAAAATCCAGTTGCACACAAATGGCCTTTCGCCGGTATGCCAGCGCAGGTGTGCTCGGAGATGAGATGTCTTGCCATACACTTTTCCACATCCTTCAATGTGGCAGATGTGTTGTTTCTTTTTTCCTGGCTCATTGGTGCCTCTAAAAAAGGTAAAATTTTAAAAGGTAAGCAACAATATACTAAAATCTTATTAACTACTAGGAAAAATATTTCATGCTAATAGCAACAGTTATATTCCCCTGTCTAAGAATAAACATCTAAACATGCTTTCTGATAGAAAACATTCAAATGTGAGACAAGTTGTGATAAGATGTCTAAATGCATACTGATAAAATTTACATTTACCTTCCTTCTCCCTCTCTGCAATTAGGACATGAGCAGGCAACTCTTCTCAACCTCTTGCCAGGTTGCACTTCCTGGTCAGAAGCTTGTTGAGCTTGCTGCAGCTGCACTTGTGTTATCTGATCAGGACTAACAGCACCAATTGCTGCATTAGCAATGCCACCTACTGCTACAGTAACAGGAGCTATTGTGGCTTGCTGTACTTTTACTCCATCCTGTCCTTGCTGTTGACCTGTAAAATAGGTAAGTGTTTGTACCTTTTATTAGTCATTTCAGTAAGTAAAATGCACAAATAAACTTTACATCTGTTACAGAACAAAAATGCACCCGAAGTGCAGGGAAGCCACAAAACAAATAATAAATCCAGCCATTTTCCTGAAGCACTGCCATGGGATTTGCCTGCTAGTCTAGAGAGCCCTGTGTAATGCAACTGGTCATTAGAACAGTACAAGACTGCAAATTACTGACTGACACTAAGAAATGTGAACTCATTTAACAAGTATTTTCTTTTCCTCAAAAGCTGAGATAAACAAAAAACCACTCAAAATCTTACACCGAAATATTGTTAAGTCTATTGCCAATTAATGTCTCAATCCTTGAAAACATATCTATATTCAGAAAATTACAATTAGCTAATTTTAAAAGCTGACAATGCGTTATAAAGCACTTCTACAGTCTGTCCTGAATCAGCATTGAGCCACAAAGGAATTTTCATAAAGGAAAAGAAAGGTTGTAGGACTAGACCTGAACAAGTTAGCATACCAGAGCTTTGCTGGGTTGTTTTTCTTCCAGGATTCTCCACTAGGGATGGGGTAGTGTTGGTTATACATACAAACTAAGGGACAAGAAGTTGGAGAGTAGCCCTGCAGAACAAGATCTGGAGGTCTGGACTGATGGCATACAAGTCAACAGTGTGCCTTGGAATCCAAAAGCACCAGCTGTGCTTTTGGGTGTGTCAAGCACAGCATAGTCAAGGAGGGTGACTCCTATGCTACCTATTTGCCTGGCCCTGCCTCCAGTACTGGATGAAGTTTTGGGCACTTCAGTATAAGGAGGTCATCAAAATATTAGAGTTGTGACTATGATGGTGAAAGGCCTCAAAGGCAAGACTTCAAAGAAAACAGCTGAGGTCACTTGGTTTGTTCACCTTGGAGAAGAGAGGGCTGAAGGGTGACCTTTTCATGGTCTACAGCTTCCTCACGATGGGAAGAAGTAGAAGGAAAGGTGCTGATTTTCTCTCTCTGGTGACCAGCAATAAGAAACATGGAAATGGTATGAAGCTGCATCAGAGGAAGGTCATACTGGTCCTTAGTTAAAGGTTCTTCACAGAGAGGATGGCTAGTCATTGGAACTGGCTTCTCAGGGAAGTGGTCACAGCACCAAGCTCATTAGAGTTCAAGTAGTGTCTGAATGTCACTCCTAGTTACAGGTAGTCCTGTAGGGAGCAGGGAGTTGGACTCTGTGATCCTTATAGGCCCCTTCCAACTTCAGATATTCCATTATTTTTATTTTGCAGAAGAGAGCATGGTTTCAAGAAGACTGGAAAAGCAGCTTGACTGAATCAAACCAAATTCTAAGACTGTCCTGATGAATTAAGAATTCAGTGTCACTATATAAATTCATTGATTTCATTGGTTTTCTTGATCAAGGTGAATCAGGATCATTGTCTGATATTAAAGCAAAATAAAGACAATTCCAATATAGGTAGAGAAGTGTAGTTTCTTGAGCAGCAAAGCAATAATATGTTTGCTTAAACAGTTAGTACTATATGGTCTAAGAAAATAATGTGACAAACTAAATCTAATACAGAGACCAGACTTCCAGCCACAGTCTGACAACACTGCATGCCAGTCCTGCCAGTAACAGGAAGGGGAGAAAATATCATTAGATGCTGTGATTTTTAAAAGTTCAGTGTCTTTATAGTAAGAGGAAACACCAGGTAGTCACTCAGAGTGTAATGACCGACCAGAAATGCTTAGAACAGGCTGCAATATTTTAAGACTTGAAAGCCCTCGGTACTGAAGCATTAATTTAAACCTTAGAAATCCCTTGGAGGTAACATGGTTCAGAGAGATTCAAATGAGTTTCAAACTTGTCAAGCCTCTATAGCAGACGCCACCAATGGGGATAAGACTTTTAAGAACACTGAAGTGTAATCTGCCTAGCTACCAAGTGGGCTTGTATAGAACACAGCAAGGGATAACAACTACTCCCTTCACATGGCTGCTGAGCAGCAATATATGCTTGGCTATCTTAAAGCACACCACGATAACAGCCATAGATGAATTCTAACATACCACCTACCACCACCACATACATGCTGACAGGTTAGGACTAAACAACATGATACACAGGGGACCTCCCAAAGTGAGTTGGTTGTCCTCTAACAGGCCACTGTTGGCTACAGGCGATAGAATAAGCCTGTCAGGTGCCTAAATCTGTACCAGATTATTTTCACCAGAAGAATCAACCAGTTACTGCTCTTGATTTCCATCTGGACCTTGTACCTGCTTTGCCTAGATATGAATAAACATTAATTCCTTGTTTTATTAAACAGGCCATAAGTATTGACAGATGCTGAGCGCTTTCAGATCTCTGAAAAGAGAAAGATCAAACTCAGGTGAGATAACTTTTAAGTTTCACTTACTGTTGGGACAAATAGCAAAATAAAACAAAAACATCAACAAAATCTTTTAAAAGGCTGATATGTGCAGCAGAGGAACCATAGAAAAAAGAATTACAGGCTTAATCTTGAGTAGAGAATCTCCATATACATAAGAAGAGTCTCCAAATGCAAAAGCAGAGTCTTTCTTTTCAGAATAGCAATGTACTGGAAATAAATTTATTTCCCATATTCTATTGGGAAACAAAAACAATCAAAGGAATCTTTGAAGGAGAACAGGGTAAAGAGAATATTTTGATATAAATGCAAATAGTAGTGGATTCAGTATAAATCAATCTGATCTAAACACAAATAGGTCTAACAGCAGCAGAAGAGGACAGAAGAGCTTCCAAAGAAAGAGCTAGTCCAGAAGCAATTCCGTGTCAAGCCGTTAAACTGCTCAAGTACTGATTGCCACCACCAATAGCCAGCCAGTCCAAAAGGCCTGATCACTTCTGTTATATCTAATTGCTCATCTTAACATGGTAATATCGCTGCTTGTGGTGAAAACCAATTGCAGATTTTGGTTAGCCAAAGGTAAATTAATTAACAGGAAGAACTTTCTCAGCTTGTAGTCTTTCACAGAGCACAAACTGCTCTCTGTCTTTCAAACATACCCAAGATGCAAACTCAGTTAATTCGCAGAGCGGCATGATAAATGATGAGTCTAGGAATGGTCACTGCAAAAGATAAAGATGTAACAGATTATGGCCACACCTACTGCAGCCTTTTATGCTAATTTCACTATGTGTTTTCAAATACATTAATAAAAATTAACTTTTATCATTTGTCTGTTAGAGAGATGTCACAAAGCCCTATCTGAGCAAAAAAAGACCTAACCACTCTATGATCAGAACACAGCTGAATAGCACAATTTCCCCTCAATTTTCACTTTTCCTCTCATTTCCTTGAATAGATACTATAGTTTCATTGCAACTTCCCTCCAGCTGCCAGACCAAGGCTTTTCAAGGAAGCTGTAAATTGATGCACACCAAGTAAGACACCTTTTTTGACTCCTTTACTAGTGCTAGTGATAGATGTCCAACACCACTCTTGCTGGATCTGATTAATCCATGTTTATGGAGAAATCCATTCAGCATTTATAAAAATCCAGTCTATTGTGCTGATTAGATAGAAAACAACTTTCATTCTCTAAGTCACGAGACAAAAAAACACAGAAGAGTCTTGTAATACTTCTTCAGAATATCAAGTACCATTGCTGACACAAATTTTACCTGCTCTGAACTTTTCTTTCCTTCCCCGTGTGAGGATCACACTTATCAAGGAGTATAGGACACCACTATTGAGCTACCACCTTAATCTATTTATTAAATACACCATTTAAAGCCTTTCAGAAATCCTGCTACCATCATGAGAGCACTCAACATTTCTTCCTGACACACTTCAAACCACAAGACCTGATATCACTTCACTTTACCATTTACAATCAAATCTTTCAGTAGAAAGAGTAACACATTTCAATACAGATTTGAAAGAGACAGGTCTAAACAAACCATTACATGACAGAATAAAGTCACACTTCACATCATCTATGTTACTATAAATGATTTGTCAAAGAAGACACCACAGATTTACATTTAGAAGATAAAAGGTTTTTCTCAGGTTCCCAAAATTTCAATAGTGATGTCCTGAAATTGAGAAATAGTCTTGATTAACAAGGTACTCCCTGAACTGTAACATGAATGAGCTTTATTGTACATGCAGTCAAGTTACAGAATAGAGTTACAATAAAATGCTAGTGTAAAAACTGATACCAACTACTCCATTGCAGTTCATGTTCTGTCAGGTCTGAGTTCTCAGTACTGTAAAATCTGAGGCACATATCTACAACCAGAGGGGCTAATGTTGCAAAAAAAATTTGTTCAACTGCATATTCTACAAGCATAAAAATAGGTTGCAACTGATGTTCATAATTTAATGTGCATTACTACAGAACAGCTAAGTTAATGACACTCTGCAGAATTCCAAAGCTCTACAATCATCAGAGCTAATACAGCAATTCACCCACTCAACAACTTACTGATGCAAAGCAATGGGAGGAAAGAGGTTTCTCATCGCCCCTTCCCTTGTGTGCACAAAGTACAGTCAGCTTGTGAACATCCTGTACTCTTATTCTTTCTACACAATGACATACAGATAAAAATATTTCATTCAAAATTACCTATTTATACTTTTAGATATTTATGAAACATCAATATAATATATAATAATAGATGTGACTTTAAGATATAGGCGGTATTTTAACATGCAAAGAAAGGTCTGTGGCAATAATTTATTCCGAGATCACTTTTCCAACAAAATCACTTAGGAAGGAGGTTTCATGATGAAGAAAGAAATGCAAATAGTTTCTTAAAATTAAATAGATGTGGAAATAGCACATTTCAGTATTTACATAGACAATGTGATTCACCGCTACATGAATTGTACAAAATTTTCCCCTCTATCCTACCCTGAAGCAGGGTTTTTTATTAAAATACAAGGGGAGAACTCCCCAGAACAGAAAGCATACAAGGGCTGATGCATGGGACCCACACATTCAGTTTGGAATAGAGAGAGGAACTGGATCCACTCAACCAGAAGAGGACACTTAGGTCATCGCAGCACAGCATTTTGTCCAGATGCTACTACAAGCAGAAACTTTTTAGAGCAAACTGCAATATTAACTAGACATCTGTCTTTTCTACCTCCTACAGGGACACTGCAGTGTCTTTCGCCTGTTGCTGATTTTGTACAAACTTATTTCCTTTCCCCAAAAGCTTCCTGTATCAAATGTCTCACTGTGTTCAAAAACTACTGAGTAGCAAAAATCATTAAGGTTAGCGTCTGTGAAAAATACTACACTTTTAAGCATGAGACTTAAAAGTATGTCTGAAAGTTTTAAACACCTTAAAAAAGCTGACGTTTTCTTCCTTTTTTTGGCGAGAATCCTAATGGCAACACAAGGACAAAATGTCCCAAAAGTTTCATGAAGTTACTTTAATGACTTTTCAAAACTGTAAGGATTTACTCAAGAGATAAACTGAAATCACTTCAGTACTCAGACTGAAGTTTTCCCAGCTGGCAGTATCTTTCATTAAACTGAAATCCAGTTTTCTCTTTTTAACTTTATTAAACGTAGGAAACAGCTACCACAAGTACAACACACAAAGAACTGCACAGAAATGGCACACAACAACCAACTGTGGAGCTACAGTTTTGCAAAATTTAGTTTTGTACAACCAAGTAAATGTTTCATTCAAAGCAAGGCATGACTCTGGTTGTTCTGGATGATGTGGCGCTGGATGGAATAAAAATAAGATCAATTTATTAGGTAATCTAACAAAGGATTAGATTACTTGACCAGAAATCAGAAAAATACTATTGCTAAGGTGAGAGACTGTTCAGAAAAACCCTAATTTTCATAATCATTGGAAAAAATAGTCAAAAAAAGCAGCATATTTGGGATGAGTGCTCAAGAATGCTTCCCTGTAGATGAACGCTGACTCCTTAGACCAACTCAATAACTGAAAACCCAAGCACCAGCTGTGCTGCAAGACATCAGAGACACTGTATGGAAATTAGTAACAGATCTAAGAAATGGAGGACTTTAAGTTTATTTTTATGAAACATCTCCCTCTACCTCTTCACCCTGTCCCAAATCTCAGGTTATTCTGCATCTTACAGCCACAACAGAATGTGGCCCAGTTCTATTTTCCAGCTCTTCCCCCTAACTCTAAAATAGAGACAGGACAAGAAGGAAACTTGTTGATTGTCAGGCTCTACACAGCCTGATTAGACGAGCTCAATACCTGACAAACTAACAAAAACCTTGAGATGCTTATCTCACACACTGTGGCCATATGGAAACTAAAATATTGGTTGCAGGAAATTTGTTTTTAGCATCTCAGTTCAATTTATCTATATTACCATGGAAATAGTAATAGCCTAATCTTGGAAGGACAGAAGGAGGCTGACATGAAAAAATGAAAGATAACTTTCAGTACTGGGTTTGGTTTTTTGAAGGGTAGGAGTGGGGGATGCAGGCTTGGTTGTGTTTTGTTTTTTTTTTTTTACTACAAATTAGCTATCTTATATATTTTATACTTGACTAGGTTAACAAATGTCCTTGAAGTAAGCATTCTGGCTACATGAAATGCTATCCTCATATTGATCAAGATAAAAATAAAAATGCTTCTATGCACAGGAGGGATTAGTTAACAGGTACACACCTGGAAAATACAGAATTCTTTCAATAGAAAGGAAGGCAACTGACTTTAAAACTAGGTTAAGTTGTATGGCACTTGAGAATTCATTCAGAATTGAAAGAACACTGGCAAGGTGATTAAAAGTTATTATGAGGAAAAACTATTAATATATCATTTTAAAAGACTTTTAACAGTAGGACTAAACAAGTCTTGGTTTTGTTAACGGCCTATGAGTAGATAAGCTTAACCAATATGAAAACTACTTTAATAAAGACATAGAACCTGTAACTTTGTTGGCTCTCGCCTGATGAAGACTCTTACAAAGACACACATTGTAGAATCACAAAAGAGCCATGTAAATCTCTTAAGATCCAAACTCTTTAATGTTCTGCCATCCTCTTCTGTAATATTACTATCCCTTTAAATCATATGCTTAATCCTCCTTTCTGGTTCAGAAAAAAATTAAGAGCTTGATATTTTCATCAGTTACTTCCCAAATGACCAATGAAACATGAAAATCAAGGTCCACATTTCTCAAACTTCAGAATTTTGCTCAAGGGTAAAGTGATCACATCATCACTTTAAATTACTCTGTAATTAATGACAAGTCAGACTTGTAGCTAACATGTATTTCAAGTTTTTTGAAGGGGGGAGCAGAAGGATATCAACTGATCATTTTCTCTTTATAACAAAACTATAGTCTTCATAGACTGGCAGACTACTAAATATGCATGTTGGGATAACATGGCTTACCATGACCACTGATTAAGTTATATGGCTTTTATCCACTATCAGCAGTATTACACATCACTGGCAACTCCTTTCTGAAGGATGGATGTATACAGAAGTCAATAGAGCTATTTCACTATACTCTGAACTAAGGTAAACCTGAAGCTGTGCCAAAGGAGATATATGTTGGGTATTAGGAAAATTTTTGTCACAGAAAGGGTTGCAAAGCATTGGAAGAGGCTGCCCAGGAAGTGGTAGAGTCACCATCCCTGGAGGTATTTAAAAGACTTGTAAAAGTGATGCTTGATTTAGTGGTGATCTGGCAGTGCTAGTTTAATGGTTGGACTTGATCTTAAAGGTCTCCTCCAAAAAAACAATTCTGTGGTTTCAAGAGGCTGCAGATGTCCAGAGATACTGTTTTGCTGAAAGTGTCATGACAAGAGAAGTATTTGATGTAAAAATTACGTGGTCATGCAGCTCTGATTACTTTCAAAGGCACTAAGCTACATTTCACAAATAAAACAACTTTAGTTAGCTAAATTACTCATTTTAAACACTCATCATTGGAAAACAGGTTTTTTATAATAACATTTATACTTGAAATTAATGTTCTCCTCAGAAGATGACATCCCATTCCCTATATAGTTAGACTTTTCAATAATTGCCATTACCATTAAGTTTTATTAAAAGAGTAAGAACTGATTTATCTTATCTACCAGTACCAAAATCATACAAAGCTAAATACTCCATAACTTTAAGTTACACTGAAGAAGCTATTGAAATCAGATTTTGACCAAGCTTCTTGTTGCTGTGTCGTCCCCAGATGGTAGTGGAAGAATCAACATTTGCAGATGTAAAGTACCCTTTAAAAACAACAACAAAACAACCCCCAAATCAAACAAAAAACAACAACAAAGAAAAAAACCTCCAAACCCACAACAAAAAAAAGCCCCACAAACGAAAAAGACCTCAAACCTAACAGGCTGATAAAGCTGTACAGTATCACTCAGTTTGCTTGTTTTAACATTTTCTGAACAAGAAGGCTCAGGCAATTCATTTCCTGCTCCATATGCTGTTTCCTGACAATAGAGAATGAGAGAGGGGGATGGCAAAACCTGATATTCTCAGACTGCACCTGTACTGATGGAACATTTTTATAAGGCCACACACTCTAATAGGGAAATTTAGTTTTATTAACATTCTTCTTTGAACACTTAAGAGTTCACTTTTAATACCTGACGTTAATAGCACCGAAACAGCTCATTAAAAGTCTGCTTCACCTCCCAGTTATGAACAAAGTTGACACTGAAATGCTTCCCCTACACACTTTATCCATAAGGATAAAGTCACACCTTGCTACTCTCACAGGTCAGGATGAAAAGGCTTGTTTTACTGAAGCATTTTTACAAGGTTATTCTCCATAGGCAATTTAGTTGAAAAAGTAGACTGCTTATTCCTTATGCATCAAGTTGAGGGACACTACATTAATGCTTTATTTTTAAGCTACCATCACAAAGGCAAATGTTTGTTTTTCACCAGCATAGTTTGCTGTTAAACTGTTTCTGCCACTATTTTGAATTTCAGTTTAGGAAAATCCCACAACTAAAGCAATTTTGTCATTAGCAAAATGCTTCTCCTATAATTACTCTGAAACATTTGAAAAGGATGGCAGCACTATAGTATTTAGAGCATTTCAGTTCTGCAACAATTCTCAGCTCAAGGCAACCTGAGAACAGTTGTTAAAGTGATTTCATGACTTTGGACAAAAGTATGCCAAATTTCTCTACTCCTCCCAACTACACCCTCAGAATACCAAGCAGCACGCTCAGAAGCACAAAAATAAGAAAAATAAATCCTTTAAAAAATGTGTTTGTTCGCACGGAAAATAGCTCAATTCTTTGTACCTATCCTTTTATGCAGATCTCATAGCTTGCAGCTTGTTTCTTTCAAGGTGTTTGCTGCAGCTTGCTTGAAAAGAACATCCAGAGACACACCAGATGTGTTAAATAATTACAAGTAAAATAAATTAAAAATAAATCATGCAACCATCATCCTTCAGCTCATTTGACTTCCACTCTTAGTATTTATATTTGCCACTTTGCTTGTATATACTACAGTTATTTTTAAACCCTACAGGAATCTCTCCTTTCCTAGCTACACAACTCACCAAGTTCTGCTTCTGGACATCCTGTTACATTAACACAAGCAAGGAGACCCACAGGTTACATGTTGTCATGAAAATGTGTTGTTTTTTTTTCTTTTAAGAACACCAGCATTGTATTTTAGGACTTCAGAATAAATACCTTCCTCTCCCTCAACGACTAGTATATGTGACAGAGAAAACAGAAGACTGTGAGCAGTATAAATGTGAATCAGATAGCTTCGTTTTTTCATAATACAGGAGTTTGAAAACATTTAATTTTTGTATAAGACATTTTTATTTAAGACAATTATTGCAGACAAGTACTGAACATGTAAAAAACCCAAACCAACAAATTCAGAGAAGAAAATAAATCCATCAAGGATTTCTAAATATTCAAAAAAGAAAGTTTAAATGCCACTTCTTGCTCAGGAACACCTGAGCTGCAGATGACTGAACGGTGGGAAGTGTATCTCAGCACACTCTTGTATGCACCACATTAATTCATCATTAGACAGGGTCAGAAACCTTTGACTTTCTTATTCATAAACCCAGCATGGGTCAGAATCAACCCTAAAGATTGTCTAGTCCCAACTCTCCTGCCATAGGAAGGGATTAGATTGTTAAAAGCCCCTTTCAATCTGGCCTTGAGCACTTCAAGGGAGGGGACATCCACAACTTCTTCAGGCAACCTGTTCTAGCAACTAATCACCTTTATAGCAAATGCACTCTTCTTTATGCTCTCTTTCTCAGCTTAAAAATGATGCACCTTGTCCTGTGACTGCAGGCAAGCCTTGGTAAAGTCTCTTTCAAGCTTTCTTACAAGTTCCCTCTGTATAATGGAAGGGCTGCAATAACGTCTACCCAGTCTTCTCTTCTCCAGTTTGAATAACCCCAACTCTCTCAGCCTTTTCTCACCAGAGAGGTGTTCCACCCCTCTGATTATCTTGACAGCCCTTCTCTAGACCCACTCTAAGAGGCCTATGTCTGTCATCTACCAGAGACCCCAGAACTGGACATAGGATTACAGACGGGGTCTCACAAGAGCAGAAGTGCAGAATCACCTCCCTCTGCTTGCTGGCCTTGCTTCTTTTTATGTAGCCCAGGATCCAATTGACTTTCTAGGCTGCAAGTGCACATTGTCAGCTCATGTCCAATTTTTCATCTACCAATGTCCCCAAGACTGCTCACGATTCATTAATCAGTTTGTATCAATATCAGAGATTGCTCCAACACAGTTGCAGGACCTTGCACTTGACCCTGTTGAACTTTATGAGTTTTGCAATGACACACTTCTCAAGCTTGTCCAACTCCCTCTGGATGACATCTCTTCCCTCAAGCATATAAACTGCACTGCTCATCTTGGTGTCATCTCCAAACTTGCTGAAGGTGTGGTCAACCTCACCATGTCATTAATAAAGGTACTGAACAGCACTGGCCCCCATACAGACTCCTGGGGAATACCACTGAATACTGATCTCCATTTGGAGACTAAGCCACACTAATAAATCCCATACCTCTCTGAGGCTATTGTGTGAGACCATGTCAAAGCCCTTATGAAAGCCATAGTAGATGATAATTGGCTGCTCTTCCCTTACCTACTCGCATAGTGGGTCACTACATTAGAGAAGGCCACCAGATTAGTCAGGCATGATTGCCCTTTGTGAAATCATCTTGGCTGTCTCTAATCACCTTTGTCACCATGCCTTGACACAGTTTCCTCAGTGAGGTGTCCCTGCCTAGATGATCTTTGAGGTCTCTTCCAACCTAAACCATTCTATGATTCAGGGATCTGATCTCAGCAGGCAGAGGTGAATGACTTGTCGGTAGTTCTCAGGGTCCTCCATTCACCCTTTCTAAAAATGTATGCAATGTTTTCCTTTTTCCAATAACTATTCCTGAGTTACGTGCATATTATTCCTGTCAAAAGAATTTCAGAGAATGTTTCAAACTCCTCTGCCAAATATGAACTAGAAGGATTGCAATATCTAAACAGTGTCCTCTGTCTTCTAACAGCATATCAGAAAACTGTCACACAGGAAGAGTTAATAATTAAGGAAAGCCTTAAAGACAGGTTGAAGTTGGATACACACAAATGAGAAAAGTCAAGAAAGCAGGAGAAGACCTGGAGGTACCGAGCAATTGTATAACTACCAATAGCACAATGAAAATAGCTGTTCAGAGGCAAGAATACCTTAGTAACTGACATTACTACAGAGTATGAAACAGAAGGGTAAGGTTCATTATGTTTCCAAAGTGCCCTAATAACAACACCCAGTATTGGTGTTCATTGTCATTAATAACTGTTCTAGAGTCCACAGCACATCCCTGAAGAAGACTTAAATTTCTCAAGTACCAGTATTGCCAGGCAACAGACAGTTCCACTAAGTAAGTAATTCGTCCAGGTTATTTTGGCAGATTTGTCTTAAACAAAATGGCTTGAACTTGAGCTGCAAGCTGATGGAATCTGGTGACTGTTGTCTAACTCAACTAACAAAGCTTGAACTAAGTACACATAAAGTACAAGTAAGATTTTTCACTATTTTTAAAGCAAGTGTCCATTACACTCTTGCAAGGGATAAAAATCTTCATCATCATGTAACAGAATTACTTAAGAGATGTATCAACAATATAGAAACAAGTCTGATCTATTACTTGGGTAGCTGTTTTGTTGGGGTGTTTTGGTTTTTTTTAAATAAGGGCAGGTATCATCACCACCGCTAGATCCCTACTGTCAGCAAACCCCTGCGAGTTCAGAAAAAGCTCAAGAACTCTTCTGAAGGTTCCAGTGAAAGAAACCTCACAGGCAGAAAACAAAATTTTTACAGGGAAATGCATTAATACTCAGCATTTCATTACAGTTTAACTGATCTGTCTTAGATCACCTCGATACTCTTCTGCATCTACAAATGTTTATGTTCCATGCTACTCCTGAGACAAACACACTCCAAGTTCAGGGGCAAAAATCAACTTAGCCCACCAAAAGGAAACAATTTATGAACTATATGTTTTCCTTAGAATCATCAGGTACTAAACTAGGTTCCTTCCACATAGTCCCTTATATAGTCAAACAGCATATCTGGACAAATAAAGAGGCCTGAAAATAAGATTTTGAAAAAGGCAGAAGATATTTTAAAATGGGGAGGAGGGCCATGGGGACAGGAATCTTTTGAACTTGCGTCTACAGCTAGAACAGCAGAAGCCTTGAAAAAAGGCAAGAGAACTGTGCAGTACCTGCTTCTCCCACGTTCATACGTGCTAAATTCAGGAAGTCACCACCTATTAACATTAAAGGTTATCTTGTTCCACAGGGAATCATGTACAGAACAACAACAATTCACACAGCACGTAAGAAATGCAGTTCACTTTGTACAGAACTAACTTGCTTAAAGACCATGCCTGGTACTGATCTCATAGCAAGGCAGGTTATTTGTAGGGCCTTTGCATGTTCAAGTAAACCCAGCTTCTTTTACATAGTCCACTGTTTGATTAGTTCTTATTTAAATGTTTAAAGATCTGTTTCTAAGGCTCAGATACTTATTTTTTATCTTCCCATCTAGTTTTCTTCTGACCTGTTTAATGAATCCTTTGATTGATGCTTAGGATCTTCCCAGGTAAAATTTCACATGATGAGATTGGAGTAGACTGGAAAGGACCCCTGAAGGTCATCTAGTCCAAACACTACAGAAGGTTGTGCAGGACCACATCCAGACAACTTTAGAATATCTCCAAAGATGGGGTCCACAACCTCGCTGGGAAACTTGTATCAGTGCTCAGCAGCTTTCCCAACAAAAAAAAAAAAGTAATTTTCATGTATATGTTTAATATATAATGAGTATTCCCTCAAGCCAGAAAGTGAAAAGATGTGAGAACTTCTCATCTTTGCCCTGCTATTTGACCACAAAAATCATACAGCTCAAAGTGCTATACTTACCATGAGCAACATTTGAACTCTTAAGTGATAGACAACAACAACCTCCAAACATACTTACTCATCTTGCTGGCCTTGAGAGCAGAAACTTTGAATAACAAAGGTTATGAAAAGCATACTAAAATATAATATTTACTTGAAGATTTTTTTTCCCCAGTATGATATCTGTCTCATAAAAACAGATATCCCAAAAACAGTTCTGCAGCTTAACACTTCCATAATTTTAAAATAACAATTTTTATTATTTGCAGGCAATGATGTAGAATTCTAATGCTTTACTATTTCATTTACTATTGAAAAAGAGATTGTACTTAAATTAACCCCACTGCAGAGACAGGAAAAAGTAAGCAAACAAAAAAGTGTTCATGTAACAGAACTACAACACAAACAAAAGAAGAGATATTTCAGACAAATACTTATTGTGGTTTCTTTTTACCCCTTAAATTTGTTTGGCTTGAAGGCCAATACAATTTTTTCCCTCCCTAACAAAGTTAGAGCACCTGAATCAATGCATGGGATGAGTCCTTCACTCAGTCTTCTCCCTCACACTTTCCAGACATCCTCATATGGCTCATTTCTAACACCTACTGCTCATTTGTAGCAAATTATCAACTTCTGGAGAGATCAATTGATCCATGACTCACATGGACAAGCTTAGGAGCTGTAATGATGATACCAAAATAATTTCAAATATAAACTTGTAAATCTGCAAAAGTTAACAGCCCTGATCAAGACAGCTCATTCCTTACAAGAGACAAGCAAATGCCTGGACTTTAGCATGATTACAATTTTCCATCTCATAACCCTTCTTTACTTGAATGCTTGAAGCAGCATTAAGGACTGCACTCTTCGCTCTCCCTCCTGTGCTACCATGTCTCCCATTCCTGGAGTGTAGCATCTGGAAGTTTCAAAGGAGAGTACATATTTCTTTCTCTTATTTCCTGCTCTCATAAGTAAACTCTCACATTCTTAAATTTTGTTCTCCCTCCATAGCCTCAAATGCCCTAGGGAACCTTAGTGACAAAGAAATGGAGAAAAGGGCACTGCTATGGTAGTAGCAGTGAAAAGTGCTCCAGAAACAACCAAAAGGCCTATCTCAGAGATGCAAAAAACCCCATCAAAACCTCCCAAAAAACCCCCAAAACAGTCACCCAATCAGAAAAATTGAGAAAGATAGAGAAAAAAAATAAATGGAAGGAATTCAGTGGTCACAAAGCATACTTTTAGTTAACAAGTGAAGCTTGGCTTCTCTAAAACTGTATTTGTGACTCATTCACCTTTCATCCTCAGTTTCAAATCTCAATCCTTATATTTTTTTTTCCCAGAAGACAGTAAATGCAATCAGAGGCACAGGCAAGATAACTGAACAAGATGATATTCAAAATCTTTTGTTCTAATACCTATTAGTGTGTACTAAATAGCTGTATATCATCAGTAAGCAGGAAAAAAGATGGCATGCAGAAAGGTTCTTCCTGTATGCCTAAATCTAGCCTGTTCCCAAATCATGCTTCCTAAGAAAGAGTTCTCACTTAAGTACGGAATTCAACAGCAGTAGCCAAACAGCACCTTCCCATCCAAAAAAAAAAAAAAAGTTTCCAAGCAAAATTGAATTACAAAATATTATAGCTGCTGGTCAGCTCCACATAACCAAAACTTCTTTTTGAACAATTACAGACACAAGGTCAAGATTTAAATTTTGATTGCCCGGATTAATGTTGTTTTAATACTTCTTAAGTAAGTCAGGCTTAGTGCATCCAACCCAGCTTGTAGTATTCCAACATGACATCAAGTGCCAAAGTGTAGCATAGCAGATGAAATTCTCCTAATGGCCAGTGTCTTATAATCAGACTGTGTTTGGTCTCCTCATAAACGTTCCAATTAAAAGGAGCAATCCTTTGCCCATTTAAACCCTTCTCATCTTAGCATATGACTATGAAAACCAGACTGAGTCAATATGATAATAACATTTGTTTATGCAGACTAGACGCTAAACATGAATTTTTTCCCTCACAGTTTTATACTTAAAAAACTGCCTACAGACAGGTTGATGTTGAGACAAGAGTTTATTATAACTACTACAATAGGGGACTGTAACTTGTACGAAATAAAATCAAGCTTACGTAAGAGGTTATCAAACAGGCAGAGTGCCTAAATTAAGTTTCATCTGAAATGTTAGAAGTTTCCAAGTTTTACACACAGAGTTGCCATTGTGAGGCACTGCAAAGACCTTGCACAGGATCTACTCCAGAATTAAGCCGTTCTCCAGCCTAGAGCCTTTTAATAGCTCCCTTCCCATTAGACCAGCATAACCAAATAGGCATTTGTAATACATACCAGAAGTTCATCAGCAAGTACTGAGGTACCATTACCAGTTGCTTTTACTCTTTAAAAAAAGTCATAGAAACTATGCTGTGTGGAGCACACCTTAGCCACTCACTCTCTTCATGTGACTAAAACTTGTAAGGAAACGCTGGGAGCTAATGCAGAATACAACAGATAGTTCCACACAAATACATACCATGACAAGATATTCCAGTATACATACTGTCACTATTCTCATCCTACATCCTCCATGCAGAGTCAGGAACTATACTGACTGGTTGGGAAAGGCTTGTTGGTTTCTAAATGTATCAGAGCTCTTAGCAGTCATGCTCACTACCAGCGTCTACAAGTCTAATGAGATGGAGAATGAGATCAGTTAAGAATAGTTTATCAAACACAAACATTTCCATCTCAGTTGATACAACTAGTAATATTAGCTCAATATTTAGGAGAAGTGTCAGCTTCTAATGCAAATATAAATTATGAATGATAGTTATATGGTATTTCTGCATAGTTAAGGACTTCCTGTTTATTACAGAAAGTCCTGAAAAGGTATTCACTTAAAACTGGCTGGTACTCCTACTACAGTGAAACACCCCCCACACAAAAACAAACCCAAAACTTTGTCAGACCACTCACCTGCAACGCTGGTAATGGTAACAGGAACTCCTTGAACTTGAACACCTGCAGCACTCAGGTTGGCAACACTTACTGTTTGAAGATTAGGTACTGAAGCAAGCTGGGCAGCATTCAGAGTGATGGGTGTACCAGCAACAGCCACTGGTGCAATCTGTGCAATGGTTGTACCACCACTTGAAGACACAGGGGTAATGGTTAGCTGTTGGGGTAACCCAGCATTTTGAACTTGAAGGTTTGAAAGGCTTTGCAGATTCTGAACCTGTACAGTTTGCCAGCTGATCTGCCCTGATGGAGTTAAAGTTGGAGCCCTGATGAGCACCTGAGTTGGACTCACTGCCTGCAGCTGAACGTTCTGCAAAGGCTGCTGCTGGATGGTCTGTATAGTCTGCCCTGACTGGAGCTGAAACGACTGTGGAGGAATGGCCTGAATAATCTGCTGCTGAGGTTGCTGGATCTGTATCTGCTGCAGAATAGGCTGACCTACAATTTGGACCTGTTGAAGGGAACTTGACTGATCCTGGACATTCTGTAGTCCGTTGGACTGAAGCTGACCGGAGCTCTGTGCTTCAGAGTCTGTAGCAGTTGTTTGAGGTTCTTCAGTCGTTTGCTCTGAACTGCTGCCTGCTGTACTTGTGTATTGGCCTGTTTCTGCAGAGCTTACCAGTGTGTCACTGCTAGTTAGAGATGTTGCGGCAGTGGTTGTAGGGGTGGAAGATGAGGAAGGAGACTCTGGCATTGTCGTAACAGAGGCAGAAGTGACAGGTGTAGATGCTAGCTGATTTCCATTGGAAACTCCACTCTCAGCAGACTGGCCAACTTGACCTGAACTTCCTCCAGCTGCTACACTGTTTATCACAGGCAACGCTAGGGTTACCCCACCAATGTTTATAGGTAAGGTCGTAACAACTTGTGCCTGTGTACCAGCAATAGTTTGCAGTTGCAGCGGTATGGAAACACCAGGCCTAATCTGGACTGGAACTGTCTGATTTGCTAGATTTTGAGCAATAACATTCCCTGAAGCTGTTCTATTTGCAGTTGTGAGGATAGCTTGATTATTCCCTGCAGGAATAAGCTGGATTTGACCCTGTATGTCTTGTAGACCAGTAGCATTTGATGGATTGATTTGCAGTTGTTGACCTTCTGTTGTCTGAATCTGTGGGATCACTTGGTATTGGACACTGCCACTTGGATTCTGCACTTGAATGACTTGGAATTGTCCAGGGGTTGTTGAAGAAGAATTGCCCGATTTGGTTTTTGAAGGAGATGTACTTCCATTGTTACTGTTGGTGGGACTCGATGCATTTGAAGCAGCAGAAGATCCCTGTTGAGCAACATTATTCTCTTTTGAAGCAGAAGGAGCAGCAGCAACAAGCTGCCAAGCATTGCCAGCAAGCTGAGTTGTTACCAATTCTAACTGCTGTGGCTGATTCTGAAGCTGCACCAAACCTTGATTTGGATCTATAATAATCTGCTGTTGGCCAGTTCCTTGATTCTCACCAGGGGTTCCTATTTTGCTGCAAGTGGCTGCTAGCAAAGCAAGAGGTGAAGGCTGAGAATCCTATCCATAAAGAGAGAAAACAGAACAAATTCAGAAGAGCAAGAGTATGAACCATCAGAAGCAAGCACTAAGGTTTACACAGGAAGCAAGAAATTAAAAAAAAAAAGTGCTTCTGCATTGACAGCAATGATCTAGCACTGAATAAGGAAGTACATCTAAAGTAATTTTTACATTTAAAGCCCTCAATTATCAATTTGTACGTGATGGTTAGGCCCTCAAGCACATCCTCAATTCAGTCTTTTTTTTTTAAACCCTAAAATTACAAAAAAAAAAAAAAAAAAAAAAAAAAAAAAAAAAAAGGAAAGCAGCTGACCACCGCAAAATATAATAAACACTCCCCCTTCCTTCAAATCCAGGCAGAAAATTGTTGCACCTAACCAACTATGTTTTATCCAACCCAAAGAAAGATGCCCTGAGCAGGAAAGGCTGTTAGCTCACTATTTCATCTTAAATGCTAATAGTTTGGGCACTTCCCTAATCAAGCGTGTGTGCTTTACCTGCGATCCTCCAGTTTTCCCTTTTTTATTATTATTGTTGTTATTCTCTGCCTCGGGAGATTTCTCTCCCTCTGTGGGCATAGTTTCCTCCTTCTTTTGATCTGCAAAAATATCAAGTGTAACAGGTTAATTATTCACCTTCATTTGCACAGTAACAAAACCTACGAACGTATCCCTTTTGGGTTCCCAGCTTGTCGCCTTTACCTCTTCATAAAAACGACAGTGCAAATCATTATTACAAAAGAACGACTCCTAAGAAACGTGGTTTGAAACCCAACCCATGGGGGCTGGAGAGTTAACACCCAGAAAGGGGAGGTTTGGTTTCCTCTCCCAGAGACAGCAGGAAAAAACCACCCACAACCCTCCTCCTCCTCCTGCCCCCTAAAGCATCGACGGCCACTGAGTGGCCGTCGATGCTTTAGGGGGCAGGAGGAGGGTTGTGCATGGGAGGGAATGAGGGAGGAAAAGAGAAATGAAGGAGGGAGGGATGTGCACAGGAGGGAGGGTTAACGAAGAAAGGGGGAATGGAGGAGGGAGGTACGGAGGAGGCATGTCGGAGGGGCTGGTAGGGGAGGAAGAG
>VWZI01018852.1:694103-717038 GCA_013396835.1 Psilopogon haemacephalus
GGCAGGGGAGGCGGGGCGGGGGCGGGACGCGGCGCCCTGCGAGCCCGGCCCCGGCAGGCAGCGGGGCAGGCGGCAGCCCTTGTCCTCCTCCTCCTTCTCCCGCTTCTGCTCCTCCTCGTCTTCTGGCCGCCCGCGCCGCGCGAGGGGGGGCGTGGCCGCCAGGGTGCGCGCTTTGAGGCGGAGACAGGGGGCGGTGGCTGCCCGCGGCGCGGTCGGTCGGCCCCGGCTCCCGCGCTAGGGCCGCTCTTGACAAGAAGCGAGGGGAGGGCAGGCGAAGGGCGGGGCCCAGCCGCCGCGGGGCGGGGGGCGGTAAAACCGTGGCCCTGGGGCTGCCCCGCTGCTCGGGTACTGATTGACAGCGCGCGCGCCGGCCGCCAGCAAATCCGGCAGGGTGGGGGCGGGGCCGCGCGCGGCACTGGCCAACCCGCTGGCACCTGCCCTCCTCGCGCGCTCGTAACTGACAGTGCGCGGGAAGCTGCTCCGCGGCTTCCCCTGAGGCGCAGCTTTCCCCCTCCCTTCGCGCAGTATCCCGCTGGAACACCACTCGTCGGTGTCCCAAGCCCGCCCGGCTGGGGCGAGAGAAGAGACCTCTATGGTTTCCATGTGCAAGCTGGGGCCTACTCCCTTTCCCTTTTTACCCCGCTCCGCTATTCCTTTGTAACACCCTTGCGAGCCAGCCCCCTGCCTGCGCGCCCGGTTTAGAGAGAGGCAGGGGCAGAGCGGCCCAGGCTTTCTTGCACACCTGCTGGCGATATTTCCCGCAGCCGGGGGCGAGAGGGCGGGAAGTGGCTTCTGCTCTGCCCATTGGCTCGGCGGCGGTGGCAGGCGCGCACAGCACGCCGGGATCTGTAGTTCTGGGCGGACTCGATGTGGCTGGTACGGGTCTCGCAGCGCGGCAGCCACGCGTGCGCAAAGAGGGCGGCTGGAGGCGGGGGCTTGCGGGGGTTTGCTGCCGGCAGGTGCCGTTCGGCGCCGTCAGCCGTTGGCCGCTGGTTGGTGCGGCATTGTAAGCTGGGGGCGGGAGCCGGGCCTGGGGTCGGGTCAGGTCAGCGATTTGCGTAGCCTCGCTGCAGATTTACAGAGGGAAAGCCAGCTGCTAGCAGCCTGTGGTGGGCCAGGCTGGTTGTCGTTGCAATAGAAGCAGATAAATTATTGTTATGCTCTTGGTTGCCTCCAGTTCTCAGACTGCGTTGCCTGTGAGGTCAGGCCCTCTTCAAGCTGGCTGGTGGTGTTGTCCGCTTAACCGTACTGGCTTAGAAAGACGGCAGGGTAAGCTAAAAGTGGCTGGCGTGTGATGGACGAAATGGCAAAAGCTAGCAGCGTTACGAAGCTTGCGTGCCCCGTTTGAATTTGGAAGAAATTTGATGATAGTGATAGAGATGTGCAGCTCTTGTCAGTTTGCATTTTGCATGCTACATGCCCAACTCCTTTGTCAGGTAATACGGAGCACCTGCCTACCGCAGGTCAGTGACAAAAGCACCAAAGAATTCCTTCACCAGCTATTCAACAGTTCTCATCCCACAAAGGAACGAGTATGCCCTCAATCTCCATCACAGGCCTCCAGCACACCCTCTGGAAAACAATGCAGAAGTGCCAAGCTTGCCCATCGCAGTAAGAAAGTGATCCAGAAATGAGCATGGTGCAGGCTGTTAACCAGGCTGTCGATACAGTCAGAGCACACGGGTCAGAAGTAAACGTGTCAGAAAAAAAGACCTTCAAGATGCAAAATAAATAGTGTTCAGATAAGCAAATGGTAATGCCTCACCGTTTCCAGCTCAGCCAAATCTTGGTGACTTCTGGGCTGTGCTGGGGAGCAGGAAGAGCAGGGCTGCCCTGGGAGAGAGACAGCTGCTGAGGTGAGGGCAGCTTGGCAGGGCAGTGCCTTCAAAGTCAGGATGCTGTTCCCTGCATCCAAGCAGAGCTGAGGGGGTGTATTAGCACACTGCAGAAGCTTTTAAACTTCTGTTGGATTCTCATCTGCTTTTGAAAATCTACTTCTAGGGGACAGAGAGTCTCAGAGAGTGATTCAAGTGATTCTTGAGTGGGAACTCAAGACAGGTTTTTCTGTAGTGTTCTTTCTTTGCAAGTACATCAGCCTGGGGGACTTGAAACAGAGCAGTGCTAAAAAGTGAATGCTCCACTTCTGTCTGCCATGGCCCTAACTTGTCCAAGCCCAAACCACAAAGCTCCCTTTCCCTTCTACTGCATCTATACCCATTGCACCTGCTTCTCCCTTGTCCCCCAAGTTTTTCTCATGTCATAACTATATGGCAGTAACTGAGAAAAAAGTGTGTCTCAGACATTGGATCAATCCCTTATTTATTCAGAACAGAATATATGCAGTAATGTGACCCTAGACAGGGACCATGCACTTCCCAATCTGCTACCATAGCAACTCTGACCACTGGATGACATTGTGTCATTTTGTCATCCTGAGTGAGCTTTTAGCTCAGGATAGAGAAGTGGTATCCACTTGACGTTAGTGAAGACATCAGACTTTACACCTTGCCACTGTAAGAGGTCACAGCTCAGCATGTGGAAGGACACAGCAGGAACATCACCTTCAGGATATCCATTGATGGGCTTAGGCAGAGATGTGTTTTTTCACCACTCAGAATCACATCGCCCAGCATGAAGGCTGTATACCTTAAGGGAGTAATCACTGTCTTCTGTACACCTTCCTATGCCTGCTGTAATGCAAGTTCGAAAACTGAAATAAAATCTTCCTCATAATCTGATTGAACACAAGCTATTATTGTTGGGAGGTGTCTTTGGCTACTCTCCTCCTGTCCCTAACTTCTGGTAGATCTGTCTCTGCAAACATCTTTCCTTCTGCTTTCTCCCAAGCCAAAGAGCCCCCATTGACCCCTATATATATGTGATGTAAACTACCCTCATCAGTGCTAAATTAAGAAGGGAAGGACAAACTTTGGGGTGCATATTCTCAGAACCAGGAGATAGATACTCTTAAATATGTAAAAGAATTGGAGGAAAGCTAAGAGTGGAATCAAGTCTGACAGAAGATCAATATTTTTTCTTTGAGCTGAACACACACATCCACCTACCATTTGACAGCAACTTAAGCAGTAATTGAAAAGGTCTCAGTGGAGATTGCCAGTGGGTGAGATTGAGTGTGTTGGGTGCAGGCACAGTCACCAGTGACTAGATGGATTGGTCTGTTGATCTCAGTGTGCTGGAAACTTGGATGTTCTGCTCCTGTCAGCAGGGCAGGAGAGATCTGCACACTTTGTCCAGGCATCATGCACTTTGCTAAGTCACTAGACACTGGCTTTGTTTTCCATGGTTATCTGCAACAGCTTGCCACACAGTTACTTCCTTTTGATCTAAAGTGTGGAGCCCTGAATGTGGAGAAGGCTTTTTTCCCCCCTCCAGTAGCCCTGATAGTGTCCAAGAAAAGTCTACTAGTACTTCTTATCAAAAATGTTTTGTTACCTAAATAACCCTACTTGCTGTTGGTTTCCCAATCCCAACATACTTCCAGAGCATTGATATAGTGGAATTATGTTTTGGGTCCCCATATGACTGATTATCCTCCTCTACTTCCTCAACAACATGCCTATAATAGTAATTATCTCACCAAATAAGGGCTGAACTCATCAGAAACCTACCATTAACAATGTACTTCCCATTCTAGAAATCTTTTTGCTGCTGAGATGCCTCACTTGTGTTTGCAGAACTCATCTCACAGAGCCAGATATGACACTGAAATGGATCCTGTCTTTGTCATCAATAACAATATCCAACACTGCAGAAAGATGAGCCTTGGTGTGACTCCTGCTTTTCAGCCTTATGCTGCTCATCATACCCAGGATGTTTTTCTGCATCTGTTTTGCCACTGGAAGCACTGCTGCCTTGCCCAGATACGTGTTTCTTGATCAGTTTGGCTTGCAAAAATGATGTCACCAGACTCATGCTGTGGGTGTGGTGACAAGTTAGTGGTTTTTTTGTTTGTGTGTGGGTTGTTTTTTTTGTTTGGGTTGGTGGTTTTTTTGGGTTTTTTTTAGTTAATGGTACTTCAAAAGCAGAAGCATCATCTCTCTTCCTTATTCCCCATAATGAGACCAGGCTGGCAGCTTACAAGGTGCCAGAGGATGGGAAAGTAGGATGCACCTCAAGCCAGGATACTAGGATACAGCTAAGATACTGTATAATTTGCAGCTTGTGACCAAATTATCTACATGCTACCAGTGAGCCAATTCTGCACAAGTCTTGTATTAATAAATGCTAAAAATGCTGCCTGAGGGATGTGTCAGTAGCAATGCTGATTCTTGTTTGAGAAAATCAATGAATACTCATGGAAATTCAAGCATCTGTACTGTAGAATGTAAGGTAGAATTTTGACCCTGAACCCTAAGTGAAAAGAAAACTGACAAACACATTTCATCATCTCCAATATATTTTCTAATCTCAACTCTTCAATATGATAACTTTAACGAAGTTTCTGAGGTGAGAGAACTGAGAACATGAACCACAGATTCTATTTTTGTCTAGATCCAAGTCTCAGTACATTGTGTGGTAGAAGAATGACCCCTGTAAAAGAAGTGCACCAAGAAGGGTACCAGTGGAAGTAAAGTTGTAGGAATAGATCATTTCAAGTACCCAGGATTAGTGTCTCAAATGCCACTGAAGGATGTAGCTAAGAGTAGCAAATTCCTGTTGCCACAAATGACTGCTTTAAACAGTAGGTAGGCTTTACTGGTGCACAAGAGATTTAGTCTTAAGTAACAAATGAGATCTGATTTAAGAAGTAATTACAGCTGAATCCCTCTGTCACAGTAGCTGCAAGATAGTGAAGATTAGTTTACTGATCTGAGCTGCAGTGTCCAAATGAACAGAGCCATGAAACCAAAGGCAAAATATTTAAGAGACTAAAATGCTTAAAATGAACTTGTATTTCAGCACACCACAGTATAGACTGGTGAAAACAAAAAAAAAAGCATATTGCAGTAGACATTAGAAAACTTGAGTAAGGAAGAAGTCTACCAAGAATTAACAGCCCCAGTGATGCCAGGAGAAAGCATCATGAGCACTGGCAACTGAATTCTGTAGCTGATGCATGTATCAGAGTGACTCTGCAATGAAACAGAAGATTCACATAGTGAGAAGTATCTCAAAAAGGTAAATATTGGGAATTAAAGATCTGCAAGCATCAAGAGATGCATTAAGCTGTTTCAAGAGATCAGGTCAGTAGGAGCAGATCTAACCTCTCCACAGATGTTACAAGGAGCAGGGCCATGAAGGCTTTCATTCCTTCTTGCAGATAAAGAAAGGCATGTCAGAATGTGACATGAAAATATTTAGTTTTAAGATGAAAAAATCTAATTTAAGTTACAAATTCCTGTTTCTTTGATACTGTAGCAACAGTAGCTAGAGTGAAAACGGCACTAGCTCAAACAGCTTGCCTCTTGCTCCAAGGAACAGAGAATCTCTGATGAGTATTTTTCTAACCTCTTAGGAAGATGAATGGTGGAGATCATGCCACATCTTTAGGTGACCTATTTCTGCCTGTAGATATCCTCAGATCTAGAGGGTTTTTTTCCTATCTTAGTCTAAACCATTCCCATTGCAATTGAAGCTATTTAGATTTTGTCATGTCCTCAGCGTTGTGACGACCAAAGGGATCCAGGTGTATGAGAATCTTCTACATATTGGAAGGTTGTTATCGTGTCACCTCCACACCTGCCATCCGGCTCTATTTTTAGGAGCAGTTATGTATTTCCCCTTTTCCAACATTCTCCATATTTTAAACGATTTTTTTTTTTTTTAAATAACATCTTCTTTTTGTTCTATCCTATTATACTCTGCCAAATTAAGCCTTCTGGGAGGTGAGTTGAGAAAAAAAACAATTACTAACCCATTCTGGCATATGAGGCATCTATTAAAATGTCCCAGGATGAGTTTTACTATTTTTGCATCGGCATCATATTGTTGACTCATATTCAATGTGTGGTTTGCTGCTCTGCCCAGGTCTCTTTCTACAGTGCTGTTACTAGCCTTCATTTTGTGCTTGTGCATTTGATTTTTATTTTTTTCTTGCCTCAGTATATTACTTGGTACTTGTGCTTGCTGAGTTTCATCTTATTGATTAGAGACCGCTTCTCCCATTTATCAAAGTCATTTTGAATTCTAATCCTTCAATTCCCTGGTAAGCCCTTCTGTTTTGGCATCCTGTAAGTGTGCTCTCCATCCCATTAACCAAGTCACCAATGAAAATGTTGCCTTGTGTCACATCTTGGCCAGACCCCAGCAGAATTCTATCTTATAGGTTCTTTTTGTTTCAAAACACGATATTGATAAATCTTGGAATATTTTCTGCAAACCGTTGTGCATCTACTGTGTAGCAGTTTATCCAAAACCAAAATATTGCTCTATCCTGTAAGAATTTTCTTTACCAAAACTACATTATCATGAAGTGCTGGTTGCCAAGTTGTCTACTTGAAAGTTGACTGGCAATAAGTCAGGGGGCAAAAGGAGTTTAAAAAAGCAAGCAAAACATTAGGTTACAGGGAGTGATATACAGAAATATTGAAACACAGTATTTAAACACAGTATTTACACAGATGACTCTTTTTACCCCTTTACCCCTCAATTTTCCCACTCTTGTTTCTCCCCAAATCACCTAAACCTCTCTGTCTTCCTGCCTTTGATTCCTCCTCTGAACTTCCCATAGTAAATCCTGTCCAGTCCAAACTGGTGCATCCCACTCCTGGGTGGCATCTCCACTTGGCCTGAAATGTGATTGAGAGAGTTCACAGCACCTCATTGTGATGGGTTTTTCATTAGGATACTGCAGCTGAGGCTCTTCTGGGACAGCCCAGGGAGGGGCCTGGATAAGATGTTTATTTCTCAGTGGTTCTTGGTTCCTGCCTACCATTTTACATCCCTGTACTCCTCTGAGCTTGTGGTTGTGGGGCTTTAGTGGGCTGATGGCCCCTCTTATGGGTCTGAGGATAACCTGGTGGGGTCACATTTGAGTTTCCCCTCTTGCCACTCTCTCTCTGAGCATCTTTGTGAGTGTGCAGGTGAGCTTTGTCACACAGTGGAGAACTTTGCCCCGCATGGATTAGCTCCTCTGCCAGAGACAATAAAACCCAACCAACTAACCAACTGAAAAACCACAAACAAACAAACTGAAACAACATCCTAAAAAAAACCCCAAAAAACAAAACCAAAAACCAAAACTGATTGGAACCTTTTAAATGTAACTGAATTTTGGTAGTGAAATTTAAGCCTCTATATAGAGCATCTATTTGCTGTTGCCCTTGTAAGAAAAACTATCTCCATTTGATGTTCTGGGTTGGGGAAATTCCAATGATTACCTGATTTTGTTTTTTTATCTGTTTTAAGGGGGGAAAAAAAAATAAAGCAACAATCCAGTGAAGAAAAGGTGCAATTTTGCATTGGTTATATTTAATTTTGACATTCTTTTAATTGTTGGGGTTTTTAGTTAAATTATGATGGAAATGTAAAAAGCATTTTCTGTTTTATAAAGAGCTTCATGCAGATTGCCAAGATTCACTTCCAAAGTGGTATAATTCACATTCTAAGTCTCAATAAAAGTTTTTAGTTTTTGTCAAGTTTTAGCTATTATGTGAGAGGAAAAAAAAGAAAGGAGGTTGCTTTTGGATGCTCCTTGGAATTAAACTGTTGCTAAGAAATATGAGAGTCCAAGATTTTTCCTTGGCAGAAGAATGTGGCCATGAAGATCTTTCTGTCTGACTTAGACGAGCACCTTCATTTACAGCTGTGTGTTTGGAGTTTTATTTCAGAGCACAGCCACACTTGCCTGCATCAAAGGCAGCTTTCCCAGGCTTCAGATTTCTTGTACTTTGCTGTCTTCATGACAAAATAGCTCACAGAAGTGGATGGAACCACTTTGACACTACGCAGCCCATTCACAGTAGTCCTCAGATGAAGAACAGCTAAAGAGTCTTAATGTCAGAGTTGTATCTCCTGTAACAGCAGATAACAACTCTGAACTACCTAAATGTACCAAGAGCCTTCAGCTGCTCTCTAAGCTGAACAGGAAATCTAATTCATCTCCTGTGGTTTCCTGCTGAAATACATATTTGCAATGACAAATGTAGGAGCACTGCAAAATTCAGTTACCAGATCGTGAAAGATAGCTTTCAAATTTTGTTGTTTTAATTTTTGTTTTTTTCCCTCCAGTTAAACTTGCCAAATAGGTTGACTAAGCTCAACTGAAACTATAATATGGAAATAGTTCCTCTTTGCCTACTTGAAAAATAATAATCATAATAAAAAATGAACAGGGAGATATGTAAGATTTATGGTTTATGCCTATTTTATGTGTTTTAAAAAATGGGAGATATTCTGAGTTGAAGTCTGCTCCGAAGCTTCGCAAGGGCACCTCACAGCACTGGAGTAAGCACTGCTCTGCTGCCTTGGTGAGATGACTACAGAGCATGCACAGAGAGTTAAGTGCTTGGTTGCCATGAGGTTCCCCTCTGTGGGAGAGTATACACTTAGTCACTGGGCAGAGGCAAGGGCAGAAAACAGCTGGGCAGTGGCTGCCGTAATCATCTGGTGGTGCAGATGGAAGATGTGGCTCCCAGTAGCTAAACTGTTCTGTGAGTTTGCCAACAAATCATACTGGAGGTAGAATTCCCTGGTCCTCATCCCTACACTGACACTACCTATTTTTCCTGTTTTGAACAGAGTGAGAAGGGGAACGACAGGGATAAAGAAAGTCAAACCTGACACCTTCTGTTTCGTGTGACCAGCATATGCTTTGTGCAAAGTCCCTGCAGAGTCTCTCTGTAAAGCTGAGATGGCCAGCTGTGAGCACAACGAAACAGAAAGAGCCTCTACAAGCACCAAACTGGCACCCTGCAACTTGTGTCAGTTTGATCCTTTCTGCTCTCCCTCTGTCAGAGGACTTATTTGGGATTCCTTAGTTTCCACGCTGATTTAAATATGTTTCTTGTCATTCCAGAGTTTATAATCTCTCATTGTTAGTAGTACAAAGACTTCAGAAAAGTACCTATCAGTAAAGTTCTATAAACTGTGGTCAGTGGTGTTGCTACGATTACTAATGTGGGGAAAAAGTGGAAGCTAATGTTATCCAACTCACCATTTCCTGCATGTATACCACTGGTAAAAGAGTAATATGCAGTTGAAACAGAACACTGAGGGAAGCTTAAGCTATTTATAGTATTTGATAATTAATTTAATAATGAAAATTGAAGCGGTTGTAGTATTAATTTCCCTCTTTAATTTAATTAGTACTTCTATTGCTTAATTAATAATGTGATAGATTATCTTTGTGCAGCACTCTCTTTTTTTTCCATAATTCCCATTCTCAATACAAATTTCATCAGGATCTTTCTGCTGTTCAGACAAATACGTGCAAACACACACATAGCAAATACATCCGTGCATGCTGAACAGTTACTTGAGGCTCTACACATTGCACCTATCAGAGCCCCAGAAGACTCATAAAGGGAGTCTTGCTTGCTCTAGGATGTGTGAGACACCTCTAGGTTTTGACATTCTCATGTTCATAGCACTCTGGCAAAATCAAGGCGTTTTATTACTTATATCTATACCTATACTTACACCTTTGTTACCTATGCCTATACTTATTACTTATGTTACTTACACCTCAGCGCAGTAGAGCTGCGATATCAAAGCATAGAGATCTTAAAGTCTGTGTTCAACAAAGATGTTCAAGTGCATGGACCCCACCAGCTGATTTGCCTAGGTGGTAAGAAAAGCGTTTGTGAAGAGGTGATGGTCTTAAACCTACTAAATCCAAGACAATCTTCCTTACTGCTAGACTTTGTTGGCTCACTAAGGCTGCAACAAAGAGTTCATTTAAAGCTGGATTTAGAGGGGAGTGTGTAGAAAGATATTCATGTAAAGGGATGTTTTGGATGTAGGTCATGGGAAGGCAGAAAGGATATAAAGTAGCTGCTGATGCACATGATGCCTTTTATGAAAGGAAAATGAAAGCTGTAAAGTTTTGGAGGAAAAAGATATCCATGACTTCATAAATAAGCTTAAATTCAGCAATCCTAAATTCAGGTTATGTTGAAGCCCTGAAGGATTGGAGTCAAGGAAGCAAAAACATTCCACTAAAATAGGAGGAGGTAATCCATAGGTTAACTTAACATTGCTTTAGAACAAATTGCTATTCTTATTCCGAAAGCCAGTGTGGTGACAACCTGTGCATCTATTTGGAATGTGCCACATGAAAAAAAGAACCAACCACACCACCACCAGCACCACCACCACCATCGAAATACATTTTTAAAATAATTAGAAAAAAATCAGTTTGAAGTCTAAACTGTGGAAAATAGGATGCTCTATCTTTGTGAGCTTACTTTATTACTGTTAAAATACTTCTCAGTGCTTGGCCAGGGGGATTAGCAGTAGGAAAAGAAGTTAGTAGAGTTATTAAGAATCAGCTACAAAAGCAGAGACAAAGGAACCATGCAAGGAGAGGAGCTACAGCCCAGAGCTGTCTGAAACCATCTGACTTATCTATGTTTGGGTTACAACTCTTAAAACAATTTTTTTTTCCTTTCTCAGTAGAGCTCTGAGGGAAGTAGCATAATCTGTTTTCCTCTCTCAGCCTATAGGCTATTTTTCTCACTCAAATCCTCCAATTAGCTCAAACCAGCACATGTAGTCATCTGGAGTGATGGTAGGCTCGAGTGGGGAGACGGAGGTGGCAGAAGCTGGAGGATGTGGAAATGGTCAAGATAAAATGAGGGCAGGAACTGCTGTAGTGAAATGGCCCTGTGAAGCTCCCACCCATGCAAACCCACCAGCCAGCTTATAGTAATCATATCCTGCCTTTGGGCTCTCCAGATTTCCATAGGCACAGCTCTGTGTTTGCTACCACTGTAAGGAAAGGAAACCTAAACCCACCTCTTTAAGTACCTGGAACCAGGACAGACAGCCCTTTCAGAGGATATGCCCTAGCATTTCCATCTGTTTCCCAGTGAAAACAGGTATTTCCTGCAGGAACTTCCAGCCAGATGAGAAAAAGAGATTGGAGACAGACAAACAAAGGATTATTCTCCTTTCACCCTGTGGTAGCATGGAAATATGAGAAAATACTTGGAATTTCCATGATTGCAGGTACCACGTGGTTACAGATGAAGATAACTCCCTTCCAACCAAACTCTACAACATTATCTCATCTGAAAAAAAAAAGAAAAAAAAGGCAAAATGGCAAAGTGGGAATCATTTGATCTACCTAAATATATCATTTTAGCATGGGTGCATCCCAGACAACTGCATGTCACGAGCAGATTATGTGTATGTGAGAGATGGCAGGATGGCAAACATTTGTTTGCCTCTGCAGAAACCACCTTGTCATTTTCCAGATTTTTCATGTGTGTCAGCAGCATGCACACTGCAACAGTTTTGTTCCAGAGTTATTGGAATTATTGTTGTTAGGGATGTCATCTTGCATGCTGTCTTAGACTTGACAATCCAGCACAGCTGCCACAGCAGACGCTTCACTAGGTTTTACTTGAATTTTTGCTATTTTTACCTCTCTGTGCAAAATATTTTTTTCCATTTATTCAGGTATGAGAAAGATTGGGCTTGGGGTTGGTGGTTTTTTCTTTTTTTTTTTTTTTTTTTTTTTTTTCACGGGGGGAACAGTTGTATCACTGTTTTCATCCAAGCCGAGCATAACTAAAAATATAAAGATGATGTTTTCTATCAGCCTCAGGTGTTTACCTACCTTTACACAGCCAACTGTATATAAAACTAACAGGTTGAGATATTTTTTGCCTATTATTGCTAGCATTTACTATAGGATAAATATTTGGGATAAAATCTTGGCTAGCATGTGAAAAAGACTGACACACAAGGAGATTGTCTGTATGGCTGTGATTGATTTAACTTACAAAAGCAGTTCAAACGTAATTTAAAACAATTAGTAGCAATGGGATTAATTTCTGCAGGTGCTTTGTAAGGAAATGGAAGAAACTTTTTAGTCTTAAAGTTGCTGTGCAAATGTTGTCTGCTGTTGGAAATCAGATCTGTGAGGTAGAATCATAGAATGGTTGAGATTGGAAGGGTCCTCAAAGCTCATCCGGTTCCAACCCCCCTGTGCCACAGGCAGGGACACCTCCCACTAGAACAGGTCACTCAAGGCCTCATCCAACCTGGCCTTCAACACCTCCAGGGAGGGAGCAGCCACAACCTCCCTGGGCAACCTGTGCCAGTGTCTCACCACCCTCACTGTAAAGAACTTCTTCTTAACATCTAGTTTAAATCTCCTCTCTGCCATTTAAACTCATTCTTCCTCGCCCTGTCATTACAAGACCTTGTGAATAGTCCCTCCCCAGCCCTCCTGTAGGTCCCTTTGAGATACTGGAAGGCTACTATAAGGTTTCCTTGAAGCCTTCTCTTCTCCAGGCTGCAGAGCCCCAACTCTTTCAGCCTGTCCTCATAGCAGAGCTGCTGCAGCCGTCTGAGCATCCTGGTGGCCTCCTCTGGACTGGCTCCAACAGCTCCATGTCCTTGTGTTGGGGGCTGCAGAACTGCACACAGCTTGCAGGTGAGGTCTGAGGAGAGCAGAGCAAAGGGGCAGAATCCCCTCCCTTGCCCTGCTGCCCACAGCTGCTCTTGCTGCAGCCCAGCACACAGTTGCTGTCTGGGCTGCACTCACACTGCAGCCTCGTATTGAGCTTTACATCACCTCAGACCCCCAGGTCCTTATCCTCAGGGCTGCTCTCAGCCATTCACTACCCAGCCTGGATTTGTAATGTCATCTTCAAAGCATAGGCTCACAATCTTCTGGTAGCCTGAATCAAGGTTTCTGCACCTGTTCACCTGGGACAGGCAGTCACCAAAACACACGTTTGTATCCTTTCTAATCTACTCCATTTCCTATTATGCTCCTTTGCTGACAAACAGAATCACATTTCGGAAGACAATCTACTTTGAAACAGAAACATCGATCCATTACCTACAGCAGGCCACAATTTCAGATGCAGTCCTCCTCCCCATTTTAATTTTAGAGCTTATTATTTGTGCTGGTGGTTTTAAATAGGTTGGGTTTGTGGCAGAATCCCACGTACACGTGACTTCTGGGGGGAAAAAAATAGCTCTTGGCAAAAAGTTACCAAAAATTTAGACCAGCCTAAAGCTAGGGTGAAAATATCTTCTGTGTACAGACACTAAATGTGGAGAGTGAGTCAGTCTGGAGAGGAAATTTAGGGAGAAAGGAAGGCAGTTCTACACAGAGATGACATTATAGTCTTTAGAAATCATTTGTAGTGCATCTGTGGCAGTGACTCAGCAGAAGAGGATGAGCACTAACCATCACGTAGGGCTTCTGGACTTTGTTCCCAGCCTTGGCTCTAGAAATAGATTGTACTTGCTCTAATATGTATCCACCAGCAGCCATCCTACCTGCTAATGACAGGCAAAAGAAGAGTGTGGCCAACAGGTTGAGGGAGGTTTCCTCCACCTCTACTCTGCCCTAGTGAGGCCACATTTGGAGTACTGTGTCCAGTTCTGGGCTCCCCAGTTCAAGAGAGGCAAGGAACTGTTGGTGAGCCCAGTGGAAGGCCATGAAGATGACAAAGGGACTGGAGCACCTCTGATGAGAGGAAAGGCTGAGAGGCTCGGTGCTCTTCAGCCTGGAAATGAGTGGACTTGAAAGAGGATCTTATCAATGCTCATGCATATCTAAAGGGTGGGTGCCAAAAGGATGGGGCCAGACTCTTCAGTGGTATGCAGTGACAGGACAAGGGGCAACAAACACTGATGGAAACACAGGAAGTTCAATCTGAACATGAGGAAAAACTTTGTTCTTTGAGGGTGCCAGAGCACTGGAGCAGCCTTTCCAAAGAGGTTGTGGAGTCTCCTCTGGACACAGTCTTGTGCAGCCTGCTCTAGGACAACCTGCTTTGGCAGGGGAGTTGCACTAAATGACATCTAGAGATCCCTTCCAGCCCCTAGCATGCTGTGATTCAGTGATGCCAAGGTGACCTGTTAACCCCTGGTTATGCAGGGCCACAGGAAAAAAAAGAGTAGGAGAACGAAGTAAGTCTGGGAAAATCATGGAAAGGCCTTGCAAAAATGACAAAGATATGAAATGGATATGCTACAAATCTGTCACTTTATTTTTATTTTTTAAAAAATCACAGTGTGGTTGGGAAACAGGACTAGGACAGTGGTAGGCATGTCTGAGCACTGGCACTTTGCTTAGCAGCCTGTGGGGTGGATTCTGTAGAAGAAACAGGGAGTTGGTCGACGTTACCAATTTTACCTTATCTGTTGTTCCTACAGGACAAGGAGCAGCAGGGGAGAAGATGAGTTTTAGTGAAAGGATGTCTTGCCTCTGCTGTTCAAGTTGCAGCATGTTAAGTCAAAGAGGCCCCTTGGAAGGGCTGAGTCTTCACCCATAGATAGACAAATGGTAAGTACTAAGGTTAACTGTGCAGCTGTCTGGTCTTTGACACTGTTACTTGCTGTCTCTGTATGCGCTGAGGAAAATCCAGCTGTAGACTTGTACAAACTAATTTGACAGCTCTAGAGGGCACTTACTGTACTGCAGGGAACCCCACACCATTGAGAGCATCCTGATTCGTTTCAGGAGATGCTTAAGCACAGATCAGGAACTGAGCAACAGACTCCTTAGCAACTAAGACTCATGTGAGTTGGGGCTCTTAGCTTGTTTGTTTGGAAACTACTTTCTAAGGGGAATTGAGGAGTTTTGTACCTTAAATCTGATCCAAGAGCATCCTGATTCATTTCAGGCTTAAGCATGGATCAGGAACTGAGCAACAGACTCCATAGCAACCAAGACTCATGTGAGTTGGGGCTCTTAGCTTCTTTGTTTGGAAACTACTTTCTAAGGGGAATTGAGGAGTTTTCTGCCTTAAATCTGATCCAAACCCCACCCAGGTTACAGCAGTGACACACAGTGGTTTGTTCCTTTCAGTCTCATCCCAGGTGATGATGAGCACCATCAGTTTCCACTAAATCCAGTAGAGTAGTTGAGGCCACTGCTTTGAGAATTGCCCCTCTTAAAGCAGACAAACACTAAGTTGCAGCAGAATGTTCATATAATGTTTAGTATTTAATAAAACTGCCCTTTTAAAAATAATTGCCTCCTTTCCTGAAGTGCCTGTGGTCCTAGAGGAATAATTTGCCAGTCTGGTAGTAAAAAAGCCTCATTAATATACCTGTGGAAGAAAGGTATAGAGACAGAGTTTTAATGCACTTTGCCAAAAGGAAAATTTACTGGCTGTATACCTTCATGAGTCACATATGTTGAATATACTATTTATGATGAGGTTAAGAACCAAGATATATTAATGAGTAAATGAAAATTTCTTGTGCTGTCTTTTTTTTTTTTTTTTTTTAATTAATCTCTAGCATAAATCTGGAAGGAGAGCTAAAGAAAGTTCAACGTGGAAACCTGAAACACAAGATTAATAACCTGAAACTCTGTGCTGCTATTGAATTGCAGGTAGAAATGTTGTGTCTTTAAATGCAATTAATTTCGTTCCAATTCTGCATATGCAGATGATGAATGTGCTCCAGGACAATATTAAGAAAAAAAAATAATTGGATTACTACCCTGGCACACCATCTGAGTTTTGCTGTAGATAGAGGGGGATTCTAACTAAGGGACAAAATTTGGATTGCCTTTTAAAAAATTAATTCATCAAACTACAATTTTGTATTAAAAAAAAAAAGGAAAAAAAACTAAAATCACTGCTTTAAATGTATTTAATTCGTTCCCATCCTTAGCTATCTTTTATTAATCACTTTCTGAATCATGAAAGCCCTGAATAGTGAAAGCACTTGTGAGAAGCAAGAAGAGGAAATGTGTCATGTCACTTGCTCAAGCTCCCATGATTTAAAAAAAAACCACGTTACAGCCTATACTGGTCCCTTAAAATGTTATTCTTTGCATTTTCTTTCGGTGCTGAAAAAACCCACAGATTATTTTTTGTTCCATATGCTATCATTTCCATTAATAATAAGCCTATGGAAACAGACACCACCAACCAATCAATTAGCAGGGATATAGAAGGATATTTTGAATCTGAGGCAAGATGACAGTTTGTCATACCCAGCCTTTCTTCACAGCCTAAAGAGGGAGAAGATGCTTCTCTCTTTTCTTGCAATGATCTTGGGACTTCTGGTAAAACAAAGCTGTTTCCATTGAAGGCTGTGACCTGTAGGGGTGAAACTCCTGAGGCAGCCTAGTAGATGGCAGATAATAAATGTACATAAAGCAGGAGGATGAAGTTCAAGTTGCCATGTCGACAAGCTGGTATCTGTGTGGAAATGGAATGGGCTGTTGACAAAATATCTCCTTTTGGCTTAGTACCCACCAAGGTTCCTCAACGAGGAACTTTTAATCATTGACAGGAGGATTACCTCAGCTGCACTCAACTGCACTGTAAGAGAACATAGAGGAAGAAATCACTGCACTGCACAGTTTCAGAGTAAAAAGATATTTGCAGAGAGGGTGCTGGGGAAGAAAGGTGCAAAAGAAAAAACAAAGCAATTTTAGAAGCTCGTGAGCAAAGGTGAGTCTTCATGCTTGTGTTGTACCTGATTCAAAGATAAAGATACTTTCTTTCCACCTCCTGCAGCCCCAGGAGAAAGTGACTTATTTGAAGCCACTGAAAGGATTCTCCAGAGTGCTTCACAAGCAGGAGAGAGTATTTGCAGACAACAGATACTCAAAATGGGAAGTTCTTCCTGTGGTTTTGTTTGCAAAGCACAGATACAAACTATACTTGCCCAACTACACTGTACTGTAACAACAGGTAGGGTTTTTTTTTACAGATATATAACTTTTTTTTCCTCCCAGATATATAACTATTATATCCAAATATATGTGGGAGGGACTGTAGACAGCACTGACAACTTGCAAACACTTTTGTTTGTAAAGAAACTGAAACACCAGCAAGTGCCAAGAGAGAAAACTTAGAGCAGTTGAGAAGAAGAATCGTTATATTCTAAAAATAGGTCTTAGTTTGTCAAGGAAAATAGATATTGCAAACACTTCAGAATAAAAAATAACAGGAATTAACAGGAGATTTTTTTTTTTTAAAAAACAGGAAAAAACAAGTCAGATATATTACCTATTAGGAAGCCACTGGTTCCAGAAGCAGACAAGGCTACACAAGAGCAGAGTAACCACAAAGATAGATAGAAGTATGCTCCTGTTCACCATATACAAAATATAGCCATAGCACCAAGAAATTGAGGTGCATACTCTCCTGCCATGTTTCACTTGTCTCAGAACAGGTATTTCACTGATAGCCTGAGCATGGCACAGATGCTGAGGCATCAAGGGAAAGTGAAAACAGATTCAGATGTCACAGATGCTAAGGCATCAAGGGAAAGTGAAAACAGATTGAGGGATTTGGTTTTGGTTTTGGAAGGCTTATTCCTGTGTTTCTCTGTGAAGTAAACGGCTACCCTGAGTCCAACGCATTGTCAGACTGACTTGTGCAGTTACCTTCACAACTTCAAGTCAGCTATCAACATCTTCTGCAACTTACAATGCACTTATTTTTCCTTTCTGGGACAGCTAACTCAAAAAATGACTGATTTTGAGGGTGAGCCTGTATAACATGCAAGGTTATGCCATCGCTTTTGTGTTAACTATATGTGATAATATGGCACCTAAGTAAAGCTGAGTCAACAGCTCAGAAAAGAACCATTGTTTGTGATATATGTATTAAATCAAGCATCTGTATACAGGAATAGACTGAGATCTTTGTGCTCTGTCTTCTATGCAGATTGTCTTTACATGGGGAAAACATAATATCTGCGCCTTTTCTTTGAACTCAGCAAATGCCCTCTGGGTCAGTTATCAAAGAAGAGGAGGACTTCTTTACAGTCATCCTACTAAAGGAATTAGAGAGCTCTTTGAGGAGGTGACATGCTTTTTTGGGTACCGTAACACCCACATCAATAATATTAAATAGCATTTGCTATTGATGGGAATCCTGTTACGAATGAATTTCTGGTCTGAAACTCAGATTCCTTCTAATCTTTTAGCTGGTTTCATTCCTTCAAGACAGTCTTGAATAGAAGCATTAAGGCTTGCTCAGGCTGTATGGCATTTCTTTAATGCCTGCAACTACAAAGAGGTCTTTTCTTTGCTCAGGACCTTAGAAAAGGATCTGGAATTTCAGGTGTTCTTTTGGAACTCTTTTCTAATCTGTTAACAGTGTTTCTAGTGCTGTTGTGAAGTGTTGGCATTTTTCTCTTTAAAAAGCACCTTTTCTGCAGCTGCCCACGAGAGTCCAGTTTTACACCTTCTATTTCAAAGCACTAATCACCTGTAACTAAATGCCTGCCGTATCTTATCCTTAGTTGACAAGGATGTTTTATGTGCGGATGTGTGCACTCTCACACCTGGAGAATCACAGAGGGAAACTTTTGGAATGGATGGAAAGCAAACATCTGGCCTGTTCCCCACCCATGGGCTGATTGGTGTACATAATACCTGTGCTTCCATCTGCACTGTATTCGTGTGTATTACCCATGTCCAGGAAGATGCACTACTTTCAGATTTGCCATTTTTCTCTTCACGGTGGTCTTTTTCAAGAGTTAGTATTTTCCTTGTGTGTAAGCAGTCAGCTGTTTGACACCTAATTAGTAAACTGATTATGCTGTACTCTGAGTCCTCTTTCTTCAGGAGTGTTATCTGTTGGAATATTTTATCTGTTGGAGGCAATCCCAGGTACAAATCCAGGCTGGGCAGTGACTGGCTGGAAAGCAGCCCTGACAAGAGAGAATTGGAGGTGCTGGTGGACGAGAAGGTCAACATGAGCCAGCAGTGTGCACTTGCAGCCCAGAAAGCAAATCAGAGCCTGGGCTGCAGCAGAAGAAGTGTGGCCAGCAAGTCGAGGGAGGTGATTCTCCCCCTTTACTCCACCCTAGTGAGACCCCACCTGGAGTACTGCATCCAATCTTGGAGCCCCTATTACAAGAGGGATGTGGACATGCTGGAGTGTGTCCAGTGAAGGGCCACAAAGATGCTCAGAGGGCTGCAGCACCTCTGCTGTGAGAACAGACTGAAAGAGTTGAGGCTGTTCAGTTTGGAGAAGAGGAGGCTCCGAGGTGACCTTCTTGTGGCCTTCCAGTATCTGAAGGGAGACTACAGAAACGCTGTGGAGGGACTTTTTAGGCTATCAGGTAGTGAGAGGACTAAGGGGAATGGAGCAAAGCTGGAGGTGGGGAGATTCAGATTGGGTGTGAGGAGGAAGTTGTTGAGCATGAGAGTGGTGAGAGCCTGGAATGGGTTGCCCAGAGGGGTGGTTGGGGTCACATCCCTGGAGGTGTTTGCAGCCAGGCTGGCAGAGGCTGTGGGCAGCCTGATGTAGGGTAGGGTGTCCCTGGGCATGGCAGGGGGGTTGGAACTAGATGATCCTCGTGGTCCCTTCCAACCCTGACTGATTCTATGATTCTTCTAACTTGGAAAATAGGAACCTAGTAACAGGGAAAATTCTAACTAGGCCTGTGGAATCTTAGCCTGTACTCACTGCCTTGATAGGTACAAGGTTTTCCCGGTAGAGGAGGAAAGAGTTGCCTTGCTGCTGGGCTGCAGGTGCAAGCTGCACAACAGGCTGCAGCACTTGGGTGCTGTTAATGAGCCACGAATAGTCCCCGTGAAAGTAGCAGGAAAAAGAGACAACGGTCTCTAAATCACCCCCCTTAAAGGCACTATTTTGAAAGTGAAACTGGCCCATAGGCACTAGCATCCATTGTTTTGGCCAATGAATTCAAAGCTCTGTGCCTAGGTGTCCACCTGGCAGGTTGAAGGGCAGCAGAACACAGCTGACTTGGTGGTGCTAAGTATCTAGCCCTCGGGTCTTTGTTGGGGCCAAACCCTTCATTGCTTTGCTCAAATACATCAACTCCTGGACCTGCAACGGAAGGAGGAGAACAGAGGTTAGAACTAATATGGCAGGATTTACGCCCTACCAGGACAAGGACTCAAAGACCTTCCTCTCCTACCAAAAGATTTTAAATCCATGTTTCAGGATACCACTTCAGCAATCCGTGTAAAGCAGACTGCCTACTGAAGTCTTAAGCAGGCTCTTTCCCCATCTCAGGCAGAAAGTGACAGGTACGAATTGTGAAGTGTGGAGCGAACCGAGAAAAAGAAAGCATTCCCCGAGGACAATTTCTCTCATAAACCACCAGTACATATATCTGCCTTGTCTCCAGCTTTACAAGATGAGTACCTGTACCAAAGCCATACACTTTTGGGTTTCCCCCNATCCGATCCACCGAGTCCCGGGAGCCGGGAGCTGGCCCTCGGGGCAGGGCAAGGCACTCTCCATGGTGCTGGAGAGAAAGAACCTGCGGCGGGGTAGGGGTCATGGGGAAAGACCACGGCTCTGACTCGAAGTGAGCAGCACCGCAAGGCCTTCATGCAAAGAGCCTTCAACCCGATCTCTGCTTTTTCTACTTAGCAAGCAGAGTCAGTAATTTAGGGCAGCATATGGCTCATTTTTTATCAGTTGCACCCTGGCTCTGCTGCGAACAGGTTGTCTCCCTGAAAAAAAAAGAAAGAAAAAGAAAAAAAAAAAGTGCTTTATGACATACGAATTGCACGTAAGAAAAACTAGCCAAAGGGGCTGTAAGCAAATGAGAACAGATGAAGCAGTGAATCTGCTTTGCAAATGTGTGAAATGGGCATTCAAACTACAGTTGGACAAGTTAGAAGAGAAAGCAAGGTCAGTCGCTCTCTCTCTCCCCCTCTCTCTCTCTGACTGGAAGTGAGCAGAGATCCAGGCAGAAATGTACTAATTTTCTTCCCCACACCCCAGGCTGGAAACTGCCACAATTTCTTTACTCAGTTAAAAAAAAGGTACCTAGAACAACAAATAGTTGGCATATTCCAAGGTAAATGAACTCTTTCTCACACCACTTGTGGCTGTGGATGTAAAATTGAGTTGTAGAGAAACCATTGGCTGCTGCTCTGAAAATGAGCTGAAACCTGGGAGGGTGTGTGTGTGGAAATATCTATACCTATATCTATATCGGTCCCTGACCTGTGTGACTGATTATCCAGCATCACTTGCTTGATCTTGCTGACTGAATCTCTTCAGAGTAATTGACTCTGAGAGCCAAATTCTCCAAGAACTGCATCAGATTCACCAAGTGGATGATTCAGTTGCCTATTGTTAAGCATTATGAGAGAGTCACTTACAATTTCTGACTGTGTGAAGTGTTTTATAACCAGAGAAGAATGTAAGGCAACATTTTAAAAGCCTAAACTGTCGTAAATGATAAGTGCTGACACACTCTGTGTTTCACAAAGTTTGTGGTTTTTTGGTTTTTTTTTTTACATTTATTTAATGTCATTAATTGCTGGGGAAATAAAAACCAAGCAATTAATATCTCTAAAAATAACACATACATAAAAAAAGTGAGACTTGCCAACACAGCTGGAGAGGTAAAAGGGAGGATGTGAAACAACTTAACTCTATGCCATCTTTTTGTATCACATTCCATACCACTGGCCAGTTGTGGGATTTCACTACACAAGTAGTAAATCACATCTACCATAGCGTGTCACCCATAACAGATTAAGGAGAAGAAGTCCTGTTTTCATTCCAATTGCACTGTAAAATCATCATTAGCAGCTATGATCTATTACTGGAAAACTGTTGTCAAATGGTCTAATAAATCAGTGGGCTAGAAGCACTCAGTACTCTGCATGCACATCACACTTGCACTTCTCATGAATGCTCTTTAGCAGACTGTATCACTTGTACATAAATACAGACGTACCTCTTTGTGGAGTTCATTGTCTGGCAGCTCCTTCTGTCCTAGTGTTTTAACAGAGAAATCTGCTTGCATTTGATCCTTGTTTTCACACTCTTCTTTCAACATAACCTGAAGGTTGTCTGGCACAAATTAGCCTCCATGCCATGCAGTACGATTGCAGAGTGTTTGTCATAGATGTAGAGTAATACATGGAATGGATTAGTCTGGAAGAGACTTCAGAGATCATCTGCTCCAACCCCCCCACCATGGGCAGGGATGCCTCTCAACTAGACCTGGCTGCTTGAGGCCTCATCCAACCTAGCTTTGAACACCTCCACAGCCTCCTGGGCAGCATATTCCAGAGTTTCACCACCTCAGACTGAAAAACTTCTTCCTAAGATCCAGTCTAAACCTACTGTCCCTCAGTTTAAAATCACTCCCCCATGTTCTATTGCTAGACAATCTTATGCTCCTTTTCAGTTCTCAAGTAATTCTGAGATTCTGTGATGAAGTATATTGGGCAAGACTCAACCCAACTGACCTGAGTCAACTGGGCACCTTATTGCCTGCACCAGTAACAGGAGTTCAGATTCTCAGTTATTGCCTTACCAACTTCAAAAGATCCCTCAAATAAATAACTGCTTGTAAGTGAAAGTTACAAGGCTGGGAAATTATTTATCTTTATTATTTATTTTCCCCTTTTTTAAATTTACTTAATTACTTTTTTCATTTTAAATGTTTATTTTTTTTTGTGAGCCACTACACATCCCAGTCTGGTGGCTCCTTACTTTATTGCTCCTGGTGTATTAGGCAAGGTTTACACAACCATCTGATGAAAAATTCTATGTGGGACTTCTCTCCAAAGTGACTGTTCTCCCTTCACCTCTAAGCACATCATAAAGTCATGCTAGAAATAAAAATAAGGACTATATCTACTGGCCGGACTCTATTTTCACTCCTCTAGTGAATTTGCTTTTATTCTTGCAGACTGCAGAATAGAAGCATTGAGAAATAGCTATACTGGACCATTCTTGTAGCATTTTGCCTTCCGTTGTGGTCATTTATCCATCCTTTAAAGATCTGTACAGATGAATTTATGGTAGTAAGTCAGAACGGTGAGAGAAAGAATATGAAAAAGAGAACTTCTTTTTTTTTTTTTTT
>VWZI01018852.1:743947-754870 GCA_013396835.1 Psilopogon haemacephalus
TTGCTGTCATAATTGACAAAAAAAAAAAAAAGGAAAAAAATTCTCCACACACACCCAGATGCATAAGCTTGAAAAGAGAACAAAGACTGCTATAAATATTCCAAGAAGCCAATAAAAAAAAAAAACTAGGAGTGGTTACTTCTGTGTAATGGGCTGCCATAAAAGCTTTTATTGTTAAGGGAGTTACTTTACTAAGAGCTGTATGAAGAAAACTGAATGAATGTGAAAAATTGCATGCAATAACCTGAACTGGAAGATGATTATCAGCCTCTGAGTTCTATGCTTTTGAGTGGGTGCTGCTGTTAGAAGATTGCTGTTGTGGTTAAAGAAAAGCTTGTTTTGTACTACCATCCCTCCTCCAGGTGTACCGAGAGTCAGCGTGCTCTTGTCTGTCGCCTTTGTCTGCCTATATGAAATGTCACTTTTCAAAATTGAAGGGCCTGATCCTGCGGTTTTGCTTCCAGGAGGCGCCTCTCTCGCAGGTGCTGGAATATGTCTGTCGAAGTAATGCTGTAGGATTTAAGGGTCTGGTGGCCTGATCCTCGAAAGAGAAGCAATCGGGACTCACAGCTGCGTTGCGCTGAACCGAGGAGAACATTAGGACGCAGGCCAGAGTGCGGAAGTGGAGCTTGACCTGCAACCGCAGAACTGATGCTGCCCTGTCACTCGGATGCTTGCTGAACCCACAGCACATCTTCTTTTTCTGACTATTGGTTTGGCTTTTTTTTCCCTTTATTTTTTTTTTTTCCTTTCCTCTCTTAGTGAGGTATTTACAAGTGCTCCTAATGCGCACACCGCTGAGAAATAAAAGCCTCGAAAACCATTTCGCTTACAGCTGCGAAGGGAAGAAGTGAAAGACTGAGTTGTTTCTCTGCTTCAGTATAGGGGAGGTGCTCTGAGTGCTGTGCTAATTAGGACCTTATCAGTGGCTAAATGAATAGGCAGGTATCATAGGCATTCCAGGCCACTTCAAAGGCAGCCCCAACCTCTGAACATTTACAACATCGGGCTTTTAGGTATTGCCACTTCGCAGAATGTATTTCTGCCTTTGATTCTTTGATTCCCTGGTTTGGTTTGTGTGTTTTGGGTTGGGGATTTTTGGGTTTGGTTTGTTGGGATTTATTAGTTTTTTACTGTGTGGGTTTCTTTTTTTTTGGTGTGTGTGTGTGTGTGGTTGTTTTTGGGTTTTTTTCCCCTTTCTGGAACTCAGCAAACACAAGAGCAGAGGATGGCTGCAAATCAGAAACGGAGTAGACACATCTGCTTGGAGCTTCTCACAGCAAGTGCTAAGACGCTGGGTTTGGAGCCTCTCAGTTTCATTTTGCATTCACGATTCTTTAGCCTTCTGACTAACATTCTCAGGGAGCAAACCGAAGGAAAAAAAAAAAAGAAAAAAAAAAGCTTTACTACTTCTCTTTCTGTTCTGTTTCCAAGGGATAATGTAGCTTGGAGGGGGGGAAAAAAAAGATGGAAAGGAAGATACTGTTTGATCTTTTGCAAAATCGTCCTGATGAAAACCAAAAGCACAGGAGTTGAGTGCTCTTTTACAAACAAGAAACAGATTGCCCTAGGTCTTCTGAAATGTGTGCCTTTTTTTTTTTTTTCTCCCTTCAAGAATCGCTACACTGCATTAATATCAAATTAGGTGGTATTGATAGTTATAACTTTAATTCATCCTAATAAAAATCCCATTTGTTAGCTCTGGAGCGGTAACTCATTTTTGACGTCACCAGACCACACAGTCATTTCAGCTAATTCTCCATACCAGACACTATTCTTTATACAAATAAGTTTTGCCCTGCACTGGCCATTAGGCTAATCTCCTCAAAGGTTAACAAATCAATGCTGCTGCCAGCGTATCTTAAACACAAGGGAGAAAGTGCTGTGCCACAGCAGGAGCCTATTTTGCTGATGGGAGGCTCTTCTGAAGAGCGTCTAGCCAGAAATCATCTCTCCCCAAGAAGGAAGCATCTCTCCAACTGCATAAATGCCCCTTGGGGAGAGTTAAGGCTGCTTTCAGACCACTCAATTCCCTTGATACAGTTTCTGCTAAAGAGATTCCATGGGGGAAAAAAAGTGTCCACAAAATTTGTAACTCTCTTCACCTGTAGCTGTTTTTATTTTAGATGGGGATCAGTGGATATAATCACACACTCCAAGGTGACTTTAATGCCTTCAAATAACAGCAGCCCTTCACTGATTGTAGGTAGCATATGTGATTTGTACCTGGAAGGTTAAGGGTACTGTCTGCTCTGCCTTTTGCCTATAAAACTCACCAGGTCTCACCAGGAGACCTGGCTGCACATGTTAGGTTGAACCATGTCCTCTTTGCTTCTTAGCACCAGGAAGCTCTCTGGTCTCACATCTCCAAGAGAAGATTGCAGATCTGCCAGAAGGAGCACCTGGTCATCTGTGTTACAGTCAGCCAAACTCACCATCATTAGCTGGCATGTCCCTGATGAAGGCCACATTTGACAGGGAAGCCAAATTCCTTCAGCCCTGGGAATGCAGTTTGTATAACCATTGAGCTGGGAACTGAATACTAGGGATGATGTGAACTCATGAGATATCTTCTCAGCAAAATGTGTGGTTGGTATTGACATGGCTGGAAGCTAAAAATCTCTCCTGGCACATGAGATGGAGGACATGGCTTGACGTGGCACTTGCATCCCATCTCACCTCTGCAGATCCAGCCTGAGCTGCTTTTTTATCGCTTGCAAAATACACCTGCTACAGATCCCAGCTCACTCTAGTAAACACATAACTTGTCTGCAGCATTTTCAGGTGAAATTAAGTTCTGTTTCTCTCACTGTCATTTGTCTGGCTGAGATAATAGGTTGCTGCAGACCAGCTGCGAGAACCTGGGAGTGTTCCAGCCAGAGGAAGCTTTAAGAACATTGCACTGTGCTAGAAATAGCAGAAGGTTATTCCAAGCTTTCAGTTAGAGAAGCATCTGTGTAGCAGGGGTTGCATAGGTTTTTGGGAAAAAAACAAACAACCAAACAAACCCTCAGCCTTTGAAACTTTTCCTGCAGTGTACTTTGAAATGTAGGAGATATGTCAAACCACAATTCTGCTAAAAGTAGTTGTGCAAATGGACCTACTCATAGCACTACCAATACTTCACACGTGATTGGGAAAGTATCAGCACTTCCAAGCATGCCAGAACTACTTGATTTTGCTGCAGACAATTGTAAGGTATCATCTCTCCAATGAGAACAGAATGAAAGAGTTGGGGCTGTTCAGTCTGGAGAAGATCAGACTTCCAGGTGACCTTATTGTGGCCTTCAGTATATGGAGGGGGCCTACAAAAAAGCTGGGAAGGGACTTTGTAGGCTATCAAGTAGTGACAGGACTGGAGCGAAAGGAGCAAAGCTGGAGGTGGGGAGATTCAGATTGGATGTGAGGAGGAAGGTGTTGAGCATGAGAGTGGTGAGAGCCTGGAATGGGTTGCCCAGGGTGGTGTTTGGGGCCACCTCCCTGGAGGTGTTTGCAGCCAGGCTGGCAGAGACTGTGGGCAGCCTGATGTAGGGTAGGGTGTCCCTGGGCATGGCAGGGGGTTGGAACTAGATGCTCCTTGTGGTCCCTTCCAACCCTGACTGATCTTATGATTCTATGATCTCATTCTCACTCTTCCACTCCTAAGCACTGGCTTGCTACTTTTCAGTGAGTTACTAAAGCTGCTCGTGAAGCAACAGTGGAACTGAAGAGCTGTGTTCTTGAAAGGCATCATAATAAAAAAGCCCTTCCTTATTAAGGGAAGAGTTATGGCTAAACAAAAAGGGATTGCCTGAAAGGCCAATGCTGAGGCATCACTCAGGCAAAATTCCCATTGCAATCAAGGAAAAGTTCTGTTTGAGAAATGCCTCAATATTGGATCTGCAGAGACATTAATTGAGGAAAAATGCATTATCATGTTGGGCTACATACAGTCACTTGTTGAGCAACAGTTGGAATATTTTGTTCATAATGAGACTTTATTGAGTTTGGTTGCCTTAAGTTTTTAGCTCCTAATTATGGTCTTTAGAAGACAATGGAGACGGCTTAAAATAATAAGAATGCTGACAAAATTGCTGTGGCTGCTGTGGTACTACAAAGACAAATGTTGGCTCCCTGTGTATAGTATACATTTAACCTGTCACCAAACACAGAGCATTTTACAGGTAAAATGTAAAGGGATGCATTTAGTAGCTATCAAATGAACAATTTTTTTTTTTTTTTGGTTGTTGTCGCACTCGAAAGTAACTACTTAAAATACTGCTTTATTAAATTCTAAATTAAAGTATGCTACATCAAAAATGCTTTCTATTTCCTCCTCTTACTGCAAGAGTCATTATAATGCAAAGTTACAGGTTTCTGGAACATAATGAAATTCAAACTTGCATTCTTAGAGCAGTTGCCATGGCCAATTCAGCTGAAAATGAGAATTATAGTGAGAGCATTTCCTGGTCTTTGACCCCTCTTACAGGGTTTTAAAAAGCAGGGTTGGTGTTTTTTAGGGTTTTTTTTTTCTTTTTTTCTCTTTTTTTTTTTTTTTTCAGAGCATTAACCTCATTCTCAAGCAATTCATTTCTCTGAGTAATATGAGAGGTGTTAAAACACTTCAATAAATGGAAAAGTATTTAAACATCTTCTATGCTAAGTTTCAAAAGACTGGACATTTAACTTCAAGGATTTCTGGCTGTGTAATGCAAAAGATTTTGACAATAGAACCAACTGTAATAAAATACAGTCGCTGGCATATATACATATTTATCAAGGTAATGCTTCATGACAGGTAGGCAGTCAGCAGCAGACACAGTTGACAAGTTGTAGTTACATATATTTTATGTTTGTGTGTTTGTCTCTAGTTTACTGTTAACTGCACACAATAAGAAAGGAGTTGTTGGGGGGGGGGGAGGCAGCATTGTCCCTTGGTCCCAGACAATGAGAGAGAATTTCCTGGGTCCTTATAGCATTCTGTGAACTAGCACCAGCTGACTGCTCCTGAGCTAAAGTAAAGTGCACATTTTAACCGTGTTGTTAGAAGTCTGTATATGAATTCATTTTGCTTTCAGAGGCTTTGCACTTGCACTGTATTGTGGCTATGGATCCTTTCAAAAGTGATTCCTGCTGGAAGCAATGGGAATTTGTTTTTCTATATGTATATATTTTTTTTAAAAATTATATATATAAAATATATNAGGGTATGTCCTAATGCTAAATATTATATACTGTACTCATATATTTTTTAATACATATACATACAGATATACACATATATGCTGGAAGTCAGTCTTATCCTATCTGACATTAAGGGTATGTCCTAATGCTAAATATTATATACTGTACTCATATACTATATAGTATACTAATATGCTATAACTATATACCATACTAATAACCTCCATACTCAGTGTTATATACTGAACACTAAATGCTAAGTATAAAACACTAAACACTAAATTTGGAATGCTAAACAGTAAACACATATATGCCAGAAGTCAGTCTTATCCTATCTGACATTAAGGGTATGTCCTAATGCTAAATATTATATACTGTACTCATATACTATATAGTATACTAATATGCTATAACTATATACCATACTAATAACCTCCATACTCAGTGTTATATACTGAACACTAAATGCTAAGTATAAAACACTAAACACTAAATTTGGAATGCTAAACAGTAAACACATATATGCCAGAAGTCAGTCTTATCCTATCTGACATTAAGGGTAAGTATGTCCTAATGCTAAATATTATATACTGTACTTATATACTATATAGCATACTAATGCTGTAACTATACACCATCCTAATAACCTAAATACTCAATATTATATGCTGAACACTAAATGCTAACTGTGAAATACTAAACACTAACTATGAAATGCTAAGCACTAAATATGAAATGCTGAACACTAAATACTAATAATGAGCCTATTCAGCTGCAAAATACTATGTGCTTTATGGCAGAGGTAAGAATAATCGTTGCAGATACTATGTTATTAACTAAATGGACTTAATTATTTGTTGCCAAGTTAGATCCTAACCAGTTTTTGCCCTCATAAACTTTATTGCCATTCTGTGAGTTTTGCTGTCCGATCTGCATGCTTTGACAATCAAGCACCAACCTATCACTTAGGTGGCCTTTCACAGCGTTTAGATTGCAGAAAGTACCTGAACTCAAAGTGATTATTGCATACCAAGTAATAAATTGAAGAAACAATCCAGAAGTGATATTATTTCATCCTCCTGGAAAAGAACTACAAAGTGTGAAAATTCAATGCTGGGTGAGGGGCAACCTAAGAAGATTCCTTGCTTTCAAGCCTTGTGCCACTGCTGAGTGCAGGCTGGAGTGATTCAGGCTTTTGAGGCAAAACAATGGCAAAATGTTGTTATATGATAGGGCACATCCTGTGCACAGAAAGGTGTGGGTCTGATGGGAATTAATAGAATCTCTCGAAAGGAAACCAGAGTGGCTCTCATTGTATGTGTGTGTTTAGCCCAGTATTTGGGAAGATTATCTTTTATTTTTCATCTCAGCACACTTGATGTCCCTGAAACTCCCTTGTGACTTACTGGCAAATATCTGCCAGTCCACGAGTCTGATGGAAGGAAGTACTAACTGCAATGTGAGATCAGCATGCAGCTCTCAACGTTTTATTTCTGAGAACACAGAAGGCATCAGGGGAGGGTGCATCTTGTGGAAACGGTGGAGCTGCAGTAGCAAACCCAGCTGAAGGGAGCCAGAAAAAAATCATGAAGGCAGCTTGTGCAAAGGTAAGTAGCCGAGCACAAGGGAGCTTTTGTGCTCTTGCTAAAATGACTGGCTGAGGGCAATGAAGTGGGTGTCAGAGGGATCTTTACAGTAACAACACTTCCCAGTTAGGGAAGAGAGAAGGTACCCAAAAGCCACTGTTATTGAACATCCAAAGGATGTTAACTCTTGGAGACTGAAGAAGCAAAAACTGCCACCTCCACAGCTGCACCTAACCCTAACACAATGTCCTGGTTTCAGCTGGGATAGAGTTAATTTTCTCCAAGTAGTTGGCACAGTGCTGTGTTTTGGGTTTAGGGTGAAAATAATTGTTGATAACACTCTGATTCTGCAATTGCTGCTGAGCAGTTCTTGCACTAAGCTAAAGATTCTTCAGCTTCTCATGGTGCCCTGCCAGTATGGAGGTTGGAGGTGTACAAGAAGCTGGGAGAGGACATAGGCAGGACAGCTCACCTAAACTGGCCAGAGGGATAGTCCATATCATGTGATGTTGTGCTCAGCATAGAAACTATAGGGGAAGCTCAGGAGCAGGCTGGACATCAGTCGCTTGGCGGTGAGCAATTTTTTTCGCATTTCCATCACTTGTTTTCCTATTTTCCTCTCTTTTTGGAATTTTCCTTCACATCGAAATTTGTTATTTTATTGTATCTTGATTTGTTTTAATTATCAAACCCTTCTTATATGAACCCCTGAGTTTCCTCTTACCCTTCCAATTCTCTCCCTCATCCGACTGAGGGGGGAGTGAGTGAGCAGCTGTGTGGTGCTTGTTTGCTGGCTGGGATTAAAGCACAAGGTATGAAGGTCTGCCACTTGTGTAAAAGGTATCCCTATGCTGTATCATGCTCTTGGTCCACTCAAGTGCATCCACCCAAAGTGCTGCTTCTCCTTACTGCAGCTGAAAGCCCAAGCCATCCTCTGGAAAAAAAAACCCACACTCAAACTGTTAAGGATGGAACTGCTGCATAAGTACATTATTGGCATAAGTACATTATTGCTTGCTTTACGCTGCTGGAGAATAAGAACATCATTTGGAGAACTGGTTTACAACAGACTGACAACGACTCAATAATGTGCATTTTTTTTGGAGACACAGATCTCTTTTGGGATAGAGGAGGATGTAACTTAATTGATGCTTTTGCAAGTAATGGCTGCTTCCTTTTCAAGCATTCACCTTGCAGAGGGGGGAAAAAAAAAAATTGAAATGCATCCCAAGATGTAAAATATTGATGTTGCATTATTCAAACGAGAAAGCTTCGGGTATGTGTCTCTTTTGTTTAATCATGCTAAAAGCAGAAGTGCACGGGGCATAAATGACAGAACAATGGGGCTCTTGTGTGTTCGAGTGACATCAGATTCACAATGCAGAGCAGAAAATAAAACGCCTCTAAGCCGAGCATTTCCTAAAATATTACAGGCTCGAGTTTATTAGCATGATCCTGGGGCTTTCTTTTATTCATGGCAGTCGTTTTCAGGAATGTCTCGTTTATATCTGCTAATGCACGCCGAGTAAATATTGCTTTATGTGCTAAGGTTGCCAACTTAAACACTAAAAGTTAGGTGACCCCCATGTAAAATCCTTATCAGGGCCACTTTAATTTCTGCACTGAAATACAATCACCAGTGATATGATCATACACTATATTTACCCCTGGCCTTCTCTCTCCTCCAGGATGCTTAACAAGCCCCTGTTCAACATCACATTTCCTCTCTATTCAGCATGTGGCCAGACGACAAGTTTGTTGCACTCCTTGCTCCGAATAGCAAATTGTTAATATTCAGGATCCTGTTTTTCTTCTTTATCGTGCTGCTGGCTGTGATATGTCAGTGATTCACTCATGACAAGGAGTTTATCTCGCAGTGCTCCTGGGAGGCAAGATCACTTTTTTTCAGTGTTAAAGAAGAGAAATTGAGCTGCAGGGGATAGCCACGCAGGATGAAGCCTCTGCTTTTAAGGGTCCAGACTGATAAGTTTCATTTTCCACAGAGTTTCTTATTTTATAATAGCCAACAAGTCTAGGTTATTTAAGTGTATTTCCTAAGATGTTCATGTTTACATTAACTTTGTAAAGTAGATCTCAATGTGTTCTTTCCGTTGTTTAGAAGCAAAACTATTTAGAGCCACATTTAAGCACCAGATTAATTTTTTTTCTACTATGAAGGTGGTTGAACACTGGAACAGATTCATCAAATAGGGTATCTGAAACCCACCTGGGCATTGTCCTTGGTAACTTGCTTTGGCTTACCCTGCTCTGGACAGAGGATTGGATTAGATGAGCTCCAGAGGTGTCTCCATGCGTCATCCACTCTGGGATTGTGAGATTCTTTGAGATTTTAGTTATGCTGGCAGCAAACTACTATGAAATAAGAGAAAGTGAAATGTACAGATCTGAAATGTAGATGATCCTTGTGGTCCCTTCCAATCCTGACTGATTCTGCGATTCTATGAGTCTATGATTCTATGAGTCTGTGATTCTATGAGTCTATGATTCTATGTTATCTGTCCTTAGTTCAACTTTGTTAAACTAAAAACACTATGCTGTAGCTGCTTTTATTTAGTCTGGTGCTTCAGCTCAACGGAGATAATGTCAGCATAAATTTAAATTCATGGGGGGAAAATATGTATAGCTGTGCTTAATCAAATGTGATTAATTTCCTATATCTCTCTCTCTTACACTTAGTACAAAGATTGTGAAACGAAGCTAAATGTTTTCCCATGTTAAAAGCTACCTTCAATCAGGGAGAGGCAGCTAGTTTAAGATCGTGGAGTTTAGCAGCTTAAAAGTAGAATGATAAGCAGTTCCAATGCAAATTAAAGAAAATGTATGGAAATGGTATTAATTGCATGATTTAATCTAGGGAGGCAGATTATTATGATCTGGGAAATATAATTATACTCCACTATCTATCTATGCCCTACGTTTCCTTGTAGCATTTAAAATTGTCTCTTCTTGTAATGTAACAGAATGGAAAACACTAATTATTTTTTAAATTAAAAAAAAAAAAAAGTACAGCAAGTATTTGTTGGAGCATAAGGTATAACATTTAAAGGTCCTTTAAAGGTTCTTTAAGGCATATCACAGGATCACAAGATGTCAGGGGTTGGAAGGGAGCTCATGGAGCCCAAACCCCTGCCAGAGCAGGACCATAAAATCTAGCTTGGGTCACAGAGGAATGCATCCAAATGGGCCTTGAAATTCTCCAGAGAAGGAGACTCCACAGCCTCTCAGGGCAGCCTGTGCCAGTGCTCTGGGACCCTTAAAATAAAGAAATTCCCCCTTGTGTTAAGCTTCCATCCACTGCTCCTTGTCCCATCCCAGGGAGCCTGTCCCCACCTGTCCTGACCCCCAGCTCTCAGATATTTATAAACATTTATTACATCCTCTCAGTCTTCTCTTCTCCAGACTAGGCAGCCCCAGGTCCCTCAGCCTCTCCTCATCAGGCAGTGCTCCAGTCCCCTCATCATCCTTGTAACCCTCTGCTGGACTCTCTTCAGCAGATCCCTGTCCCACTTAAACTGGGGAGCCCAAAACTGAAGGCAGCACTCAAGAGCTAAACAAGCAGGGGTTACTGCATGATACAGAAGTAGTTGTCTACCCCTTCACTGTCCAGGTGATGTGGAAGTTCAGGTAAGAGCTTCATGGGAATTGTTCCACCTGTCGAGCATCGAGTGGCACAGGATCATCTTGCAGTGTTGCATCGTAGGGCACTGCTCTGCTGGGTGTTACCTGAAGAGGCTGGGGCTCCGTGTGACAGGCTTGGGGCTTTTCATGGTGAGACTGGGGATCCGTGCAGTGACATTGGGGCTCTATGTGATGGGATGGGAGCTAAAGACTACAGCCAGGGTGTTAAAATCAGGAGACTGGAACAGACTCATCCCTCTGGCTAACGCCATGGGATGTCCTGGGGTAACTGCTTTGGGCTGTGGTAGCTCCTGCATGGCTTTTTCTCTTTGCCTTTTGTAGCTGAATCTGGATAATTCCACTAACTTCTTTCCTGCTGCTAATCCCCCCGTCTGATCTACGTATGCCTATCTGCTGCATGAAACAGATGGTGGGATAAGATGGAGGATGGGGTGGTAGGGGTTATTAGAAACCCCTCTTAGGAATTTCTGATCTCTGGGAGGACTGTGTTTTTTTACTGTATATATCTGTAAAT